>OY992887.1:82600409-83065409 GCA_963921405.1 Cepaea hortensis
AAACATAACATCATACGGAAGTGTATGACAGAGATTAAGAGCAGAATGAGCCAAACCAACGCAGCATTTCAGAAGATGAAAGCATTTGTATGTAATAATTAAATGTCAAACAGATAATCCCGAAATGTTAAATCGAACCTGTTCTGTTGCAATGTTGGAATGTGTATGAACAAATTAGGACGAGTCAGGAGTCAACGAAGATGTGGTTTCTGAGACGAATGCAGCGAATACCTTGTTCAACCAAAGAAACTAAACTATTATCTAGGAAAAGGCTAATGAAAGTAGAACAGTGTGTGTGTGTGTGTGTGTGTGCGTGTGTGTGTGTGTGTGTGTGTGTGTTGTGTGTGCTGTAAGGAAACCAACGCTAGGCAGTCTACTACCAAATCGCCAGCTGCTGTGTTTCGAACGAAGTATGCGGGATTACGAATTGCATTCGTAACTCTTTCGACACATAGACGGCAGAAGTGCGTAGCGACAAAACAAAAGTGTTCATCTGTAATGTGATAAGACGGGAGACACTGGAGAACATCATGTCGACTAGAAAGATCAGCGGTGGAAGAGGCATATATAGACCGAGAGAAACGACCATGAATAATATAGAGAAATATCCTCAAAGGAAGTGATCAAGGACACCAAGGGGAGACATTAAAGTCAACGCCATTTGGCAAGGCTCATGATAACGATAAGCATTTTATTGTTGGGCTATGACCCGTCCTTATGCTTGCTTGCTTGCTTGTGTTCGTTGGCTTGAGCTCCAACGCAAAGTCTTGTATGTCGGATGAAGGCATCCTGTTGTCCAACATCAGTGTGATGTCATACAGGACCTGAGGTTTGCGTGAGTATCCGTTGTCCCATGTCTGGCTTATTGGTGTGCAGACTGGTGGTTCCTCGCCGTACAGGCAGACACTCTCCGACTTCGGAGGAATCGGCGATCCTATTGACTTCAGCCAGGACCCCGAAGGGACCTGTTGCCCAGGACGCTCGACGAGGACGCGTCAATAGGTCTTGGCCAGTATATAACCCGGCCCTGGTGCCTTGGAAACACCTCTGCGTCCCACCCGTCCTTATGATTCTGGTTGTTATTTTCTTTTCTCTTTTAATTTTCACTTTAATTGCCCAATGAAGCATAGGCTTTTACTATAACCGATTCACGTCAAGCTCTTTGTAGACTTATTTACCACGCCTATGGCTCCTAGTAGCTGTCAGCATGCGACAACGGCCACCCCCCACCCCCCGGATAACGGCTGCGACAGGCCAGCAAAACCAGATAGGGCCTAGGGGTCATCGATTCGGCGTTAAATCAATCGGTGAACTAGGGATTGCCACCACGGCACGTCAAGACAGGAGTCGGCAGACTGCGCGGACGAAATCATTGATGATTCAACGGACAAGACGGCGTTTACCTGCAAAGCTTCGTGGAACGTAATGAGCACGGCAAGCCACGTAGAGCGCCCTGGTCATCCATTGCACCTGTATTTGTCTCCTGTCGTCATGGCTTGTCTTGCTACTGTACTGGATTCAGATGGACTCAGGCGAGAGGGTGTGGTCGACGAATTGCGTAACTCTTCCTCACTAAATCAAATTCATCGCGCAAGTCATTCTTCACCATCGTCAAAGAATATTTCGGGCCAAAATAGGCGCCTTACCAGCCATCTTAGAACTCACGGCTCCCAATGGCATAAATGGTCATCATCATTCTTGATGGACAAACACCAGACTTATTTATAACTCCTTGGATTTGGCAGCTAAAGTTGTCTGCGGGATGAGGTAGTCAGTCTCACGTGGAACCTCCTTAGTCGTCTCTTACGGTATGTATAGTAGGTTACAGGGCTATTATTCTTGGCTTCCCTTATGGGCCTGCCTGCTCTGTGGTGAAAGGGATACGAATGCAATTCGTAATCCCACACACCACGTTCGAAAAACAGCTGCGGGCGATTTTGAAGCAGACAGCTTTGCGTTGGTTTTCAACTAGAACTATGTTTTTAGAACTATGGTGCCTTAAAAAAAAAACGTCCATTGCATAGAACAAATATTACATAGAACGTCTATAGCACGGAATGTTCATCATCATTCTGAATACTTCTTCTACGTGCGTTATTCTACACTTTATTACTATGCTGATGTTTTTTTTTTTTTTTAAAGCAATACTTTTCTATTTTATACAGTTCATTGTCTAAAAATATTGATTTCAGATAATTAACTTTGTCTATCTTTCAAGGTTGTCCTGTTTACTTTCACTGCATGTTGCTTGAGTCAAGACCATAAGCTTTGTTATCGTGTTATTATTATTTTAAATTTTAACCCCTTTGTGTCCACTTGTAACGGATATCAATCTGCTCGGCCTGTAATTCGTTGCATAAAGTAATAACCTCTACAGATTGAGCATGTACGGCAGGAGGTCGATAATTATCACAACCCCCCCCCCCCCCCCCCTCCCTTATTTTCTTTGTTTATTTGTAAAGCAATTGTTACAGGTCATAACCAGAAAGCGCTTTACTCCTATTAGCTTTACACCACGATAATATAGTTTCAAAACAATGTTTTCCCGTAATGAATTTGAATTATGAAGAAGTAATACTAATTGGTGGCACATTTTATTGCCTTATACGAGTAGTTATAATGCCTTATAGGCCTACTACTTATAGTTATAATTCGCTGCAGCTTATCAGGTGCAAATTGCAGAAGTGACACATCATAAACTAAAACAAGACACGATAGGCAGATTAAAATTACCCAGATCTTCTTCTTCTTCAGCTTTCTGAGCCATTGAGGTTCTTTGCTGCAAATACAATCCGTCTCCATTCGTCTCTCTGGTGGACCTTCTCTTGCCAGTCGTTGATTCCAAGATTACCCAGATAGACAATTTAAATGACTGTGGGAATGTGTGTGTTGTATATTTAAACTTTATAATATTGTCCACCAACTTCCACTTTTCTGTGCCTTCAGTTCCACTTTTTCTGTGTCTTCAGTATTCAAAATAACACAACTTCTCCACCAACTTCCACCTTTTCGTTTCCTCAAACAGACCTCATTATATTCTTGCTATACAACGAAAAGAAACTAGTAAAAGAAATCAGATGAGAGAACGCAACTCTGCCTCAGAATCAAAGACTGGGTTTTATTTGAGTAGGCGAACGTTTGTGACATAATAACATAAACAAACAACATCAACGTAAACAACCGCAGTCTCGCCATTGTTGACCGAACAAGCGAGATTCGGAGATAATTTAACAGGTCACGTGATGTAATCCATCATTGTAGATATTATGGCGGTTGTAGAGCAACCAGGTATGAACGGAGACATACCTAATTTCACAATAGGATCTAAAGGAGATGAATCTTACGTCTCAGGCAATCTCCAGGAGGAGGTACACTCATTTCACTGTCTTTCTGTGGTCAAAGATGTTCAATTTTGGACCTGTGTACAGACATAGTCATTATTCAACTTTGTTGTTGAAAACAAAACGAAGAAATTTGTTCGTAGAAAAAAATTGCAATATTTTGGTTTTGTTGTATTTGCTGATGGTCGTGTGTTTCTGGTATTAACTATTAATGGCACTATCTCACTCTGTATACTACACTATTACTGTATACACATGAACTAGTTCATAGCATACACACAAATAACTTAAACTAGGTTCTTAGTAACAACATCTCAACATGTTCTAATATATAAAATATTTAATTATGGAACCTGCATAGTTAGCACTTCAAAACGGTTAGTTACCAGACCTCATTCAAGTTTCTACGTCAGTTCTTCTATGCCGAGAATTGTTTGTGTATGACGTAAATTAAAGGCATAGATACTTTAGTACCATTTTCTAAATTGCTTGTTGCATAAGTTGATAGCTTTTGACTTTTGAAAAGCGCAATCCAAGGATACCCCCATCAGGTCTATGTAACTTAGCAGAAATATTATTGGTAAATAAAATAAAATTTAATCAGAACAAGAGCAAGATGCTGATTGAGCACTGTTATAAAATATCTTGTTTTCTAATGCTTCAGTCGCAATAATTTTGTTTGTTTGTGAACAAACACCATTGCAGCCATATATAACTGTATTCGTGGTAGTGAGACAATCAAATAAATAATTGTAGGTCAGCATGGCTGAATGGATAAGAACTCATGCTGATGCCGAGGTAAGGTGTTTAAACCCCTACACGGGACAGTTGAAATAAAATGGCGGGCTGAAGGGATGAAGGGATTAACGACTTTCTCCGTAATTCCATATATCCACGTGAGGAACACAGCTGCGCAAGATTTGGCAGCGGATCACGTTGCGGGGGTTATTTACGGGGTATGTGAGCTGGTCGCTCAGAAAGCAGTGGCAAACTACTGAGCGTAATCTTGCCAAGAACATCAACAGCAGCTGAAAAATGCTAGTATTGACTGCAACGACCTGTAAGGGATATCCATCCATCATGTGCCATGCCGGTAAGCGTGGGCGGTCATGTTCTGCCATCTCACTCGATCAACAGAGTCGTGGATCAGTTCCGTGTTTTTGTCTCGACCATGCCACAAGGCCAAGCCATCCAGATACTTGTTTCTAGGTCTTCCCCTTGGTCTGTTCCCCTCGATCTTACCAGTTGTCACCAAGTTCTCCAAATCATTTCTTCTCATAACATGCCCAAAAAATTGTGACTGTCTACGTCTAATGTCTCTGATCAGTTTACGATCTTCATTTGTTTCTTGAAGGACTTGTTCATTGGTCTTTCTGGCTGTCCATGGTATTCTTTGCATTTTCCTCAGAAACCACATTTCTACAGCCATCAGATATTTTTCAGCCTGGCTGCTCATTGTCCAAGCTTCACATCCATATAAAAGTACAGGTTCTATGTAGCATCTCAACACTCTTTTTCTCGTTTCAATTGACATCTTTTTATTGGTCAGTATGTTTTTCATCTTGCTAAAGGCTACTTTTGCCATGGCGATTCTTGTTCTAATCTCTTCAAGGCATCTCCCATCAGATGTTATTACTGTTCCGAGGTAATTGTACCTATTCACTTGTTGAAGAGTATTCCCATTTACTTGTATATTACACTGTGGTATTTCGTTCTTCTTAGTGACGACCATAATCTGTGTCTTTTTACAATTTAATTCTAACCCTTGTTGTTCACTATGTGTAACAACCGCATCTACTAAATTTTGCAGGTCCTGTTCATTGTCTGCAATCAAGACTGTATCATCTGCATATCTAATGTTATTGATGCATCGTCCCCCAATGTTGATTCCTTCCATATTTTCAATATTTCTGAAAATATTTTCACTGTACAGGGAAAACAGATCTGGAGACATTACACATCCCTGTCTCACACCTCTCTTAATAGGCTGATATGCAACTTTAAAAAAAAAAAAAATCACCCTTTACATGGGGACGTAAATCACAATACCTCTGAAGTCAAAGTGGATTCATCTGATGGTGAGTGTTAGGGAAAGCTAATTAACACGCAAAATTCAGTCCAGGACTACTTGAAGTAGTGTGTATGGACTACGCTTGAATTCAAAGTGAGCGAGCGGAAAAAAAAAATATTATGTTTAAAAATATTGTGTTATATGATCACATTAATGTTCAGAATTGCTGTCCATTAGTATAAATAGAACAAAATAATGTAACATTGTGTTAAAACTTGTTTAATTTGGTTAGTGAAAAAGGTCTCATTGCTGCTTTCACATTAAATATTCAGACCTGATTAACAATTTAAGATAGCTGCCAATTAATTTTTCTTTAAGAAATTAGCCCTGAATTAACCCCTGAAACATTAATTAATAATTTAGCAAACTATGTGAATCATAAATTTGTTTAGCACGGGTTGTAAAATGAAGTTAAAGGTCACATTACCACTGTAATATTAAAATGTTCATACCTTGATTAACAATTTAAAATAACACCAAGTAATGCAGCTTTACAAAACACAGTTGCGGAAAACATAGGACATTGCAGCGATTAACCTTCATCAGCAAACCACACCATATAAACACAGAGAAGACATTGACTACATTAACTATTCTCAGTCAGTTATTGTGCCTTAATATAGTCATTGTAGTGACTTCCTCATGTTTATATGTTGTGTTTTGTATATTTGCTGATGATGGCTAGTCACCGCAACGTCCTATGTTTTCCACAATTGTGTTTTGTAAAGCTGCATTATTTCATGTTATGTTACAATATTTACATTTCCACAACTTCACAGTTGTTCACTAATTCTATTCATAACTGATTAAGAATTCAATAAGATTGCAATTAAAAACTATCTTAAAATCCTTCATCTTTGTGTGTGTGTTCATTCTATCATGTTTACACCAATAGATGAGTTCCGGCAGTGTAGTCAGCAGTTGTTTTTAGAACTCCTCTTTTCATCCATACAGCTTTTAATGCATCACCATCTCAATAAGTCAATATTCCCTTCTTAACTGGCTGTACTGGGGAAAATCCTGGATAACATGCTCTGTAGTTTGTTCACTCTGTCCGCATGAGCATATTGGTGAATCAGTGAGGCAAAGCTTGTACATATGCTTGTTATGTCCTGTTCATGGTTTTAAAACCATTTACCTGTCTCTCCTGGTCAAAGAATGGTTGTCTTTTTTGGCCTGGTTCTGTTCCTTTCTGTTTTCTGGTAGTCCGGATAACACTCTTTTTCTCATAGTATGTAAGCTCATTCTCTTACTGTTCACCTCATCTAAACCTTCTTGGCACTTTCATCTGCCCTCTCTTTTCTGGATTCACCACAGTTGGATGGTACCCTTAGAAGTATAGTTCATTTTTAGCAGCTAACTTGCTAAGTTCACTTCTCAAATATATCTTTCAGTTCAAGGAAAGATGTGAATGGGCCTCCCCACTGAGTCTAAAACAATGTGTGTGCATCAGTTACTTTTTAATATTTGGTCTGAGTATAAATAAGAAGCTGGCGACCCAGTGGCTTACTGTTGTGAAATTGTATTTGTATGAACATAAATAAGTTTGTTCACTTTCATGTTTATTTTGGATGCTTTCAGTGAGGATGTCGTGGAGGTACTAACAAGTGACACAATGCTTATACATTGTCTTTACATGTCATCCTTTTTTACACCATTTTCATCTTGAGTGTTATCATCTTGAGCATATTAAAAAATACACTGCAAGTCTTTCTTTCATTCTTAATGTTCTGATTCTCTCATTTACGCACTGAAATCTGTTAAGGAATCTTCAGTGTTTCTTCTTATGAGGAAACTTACCCCTTGTTCACAATTATCATATGTAATTTCTCCATAAACAATATATTAACTGCCTCCCTGTCTTAGCCATCTTGGCTCTTGAGCTACAGTGATATATTCTATAGTAGAATGAGTTTCTTTTTACTTAAAGAAACCATGTTTGATAAGTGAACTACAAATCCTGGGAGCCCAATGAATCCGATCAGTTAAGATCATCCTGATCAGATCTGATCATCATCTGTAATTCTAGTCATGGGTTGTAAGGCTGCCATGATGGAAGCATAAACATTCACAGTCCTACACTGTTGTCATCAGCTATGCACGTGAGTGCAGGAATACCATGATCTCCATTATATGATGGTCTCACTCCAGTATTCTCATCTTCCTCTTTTCCATTTTCCATCGTCTGTTTTCTGAAAGGCTATTTTTTTTTTTTTTTTAAGGGATTCATGACATGCCCAAATCAGGCAAGCTTTCAATGCTTGATTATTGATAGAAGTGGTTCATGTTTGCCTGTGTACATTGTTATTTTCTCTGGTAATTCAACCTGACTGTTGTCAGTGTTTGCAATAACACATTTGTTTAATGAGGTTTATGAGATTGAGCTTTCTAAATGGGCTTTCTCTATAAGATTATAGGCATTTTCTTATTGGTTATTAAGAACTGGCATTCCAGCACTCAGGGTAGACATATGGGTGCTCCGTCTACCCTAGTAAGTTACACAGTTTGTGATTAGTGATCTTTCAGTGGTACACTGTATGTGTGCCTGAGCCATCATCCTCTAATGCACCATCTCTTAGCAGGACTGCAGCTGAATCGAGGCTCCAGTGGCTTTGAAGAAGTCTGTTCATCTAAACTTGTCACTATTCTTTCTTTTGATCACAGACTTTGAATTTCCTTCTTATAGATAGTATGTTCATCATAGATGTCCTTGAGGCTAATGAATCTGCCTTCTCATTCTGCACACTCCAGAATGACCTGGGCAGTCAAATGAATCCATGATCCAAACATGGAATGTGGAGTTATTACAATGGAAGCATCAACCTTCAGCATTTAGCCTGGGCAGTGGTTTATCCACCCTATTCTTTGAGATTTCCAACTGGTCAGGTATTTTTAACATACACCTCCCTTATCTGGGAAGGTTGGGTATCTGATCCACACTGCGAATCAAGGGATTGTGAATATTTGTCTACATTTTGATTTTAACCAGGCATTTTTAAAATCAGACATGCACTCTACTACAAAGCAAATTCCGGACCTGGAGTGGAGCTCCAGATTAATTCTCAATTGTCCATGAGGATTGGGTGTAACTCCAGGTTGAGAATCTGTGTGTCTTACTATAATACAGTTGTTCCGTTGTATATGTATTCACTATGTTGTATTCTGTGTTAATCCATTTATTGAATAAAACAATTGTTTCTGTTATTACAGATTGAAAATATTCAGCGTGTCATTAAGGTGACACGTAAAAAACTGGAAGCTATGAATGAAGAATTTGGTAAACATCAACATCCACCATCAATATATGTGCAAGTAAGTGTTGATTCTGTCATTGAGAACAGTCATAGCGCAGCACATGCCATTACTGTGATCTGTATGAAAAAGAAAGGCGTTTGATAATTGTATTGTCAGTTATGTATGGTATCAGTGGGTCTGTGCTTCAGCATCATGTTTTACTTTGGTATGTATGCTTAGGTAAATGCTATATAGAACCAGTTTTGCTGTATGGCTACGAATCTTGGAATGTAAATGAACAAATTAGGAAAAACTTAGAAGCAACAGAGATGTGGTTTTTAAGACGGATGTTGCGAATTCCTTGGACTGCCAGAGTAACTAACAATGATTGCCTGAAAGGCTAATGAAACTAGAGCACTACATACAACAATAAGAAAGAGACAAACAGCTTTCTTTGGTCATGTGATGAGAAGAGAGGCATTGGAGAACATCGTGACAACTGGAAAGATCGAGGGGAAGGAGGCAGAGGCAGACCAAGAGAAATGATGCTGGACGGATTGAGATGGTGGCATGGAGGAATATCATCAGCAGAGTTGATCCAGAACACCAAAGACCGAGATCTGTGGAGAGCCATGAACGCCTACGCCAGCCGGCATGGCACTTGATGATGATGTATGCTTAGTAAGGTAGAGAAAGGAATGCTTCATGTGGGATTGCTCACCTCGCTTCAGAGGTCACAATTGTGAGAATTGTATGGATTTTTTGCCCTGGCCATGCAGGATTGTGGGGGAATGAACAGGCTGATAGTCTGGCAAGGAATGCACCTCTTGGTGGTAGCTTACCTATGAACAAGGTAGAGGTGGTCATGCGCCTTTAGGATCAGGTGGAGAAGGCGGGGGAACAGATTGAGAACCTTTATGTGGAAAGAATGAGATTGCGGGGGATCAGCAGGGATTCTGGAAGAATCTCTAAACTGATGAGGGAAAACCAGGAGAACTTTCAATCAGATAGCAGTGGGAACGATTATAGTCTGTTTTATTTTGTTGCCCCAATATAAACATCCATATCTCAGTAACCAACTGAGGGAAAATTATGAGATTTAGTATATAACCTTATCATTATGTCCACCCAACAAAAAAATTGTTGTTCTGGAGATTTTACAGATTTCAAAGTTTGTTTATATGCGGTATATAATTTACGGGTCTGAGATGAAATTCATAATTTTAAATGTATTACAGCGTAGCCAGACAATCAGCGCTCAATGTTGAATATTGTACGTGTTTTGAAGGGATTGGCCTTATGCCAACTCCCTGTGTTGTTCAAACTAGGACTGTTTAGAGGTGTCTCAAAATGTGGGTTATTTCATGAAACCTGATTAATATGTTTTTTTTTAAAAAAAAAAATCTTACCACTTATCGCTAACATTGAAATGTGTGAATATTTTTCAATGGGATTTAATGCGAAATTGTACACTTCAAAGAATCGCTATAAAGTTGTACACATATTTTTGTCAAGAAGCTGATCGCAGGAAACTGTTTTATACTATTACAAATTCCGAAAAAAGAACAGTGCATACATTGGGTTTGAGTAAACGGTAATTTCGTCGATGGGTGCAAGAATCTGGAATTAAACCACCACGCAATACCCAATAACAGGTAGAAAGATTATTGTAGACAGCTTTGACAAAGATGTCATGAGGCGAGCTATTATAAAAATGCTTTAAAAAGTCGCTTAAAATTCGACAGGGTTGACTTAATTGCACCGGGTTCTTCTTCTTCTTTTCGTTCATCCGGAGTGTTTTTTCAGATGTGATTGCGGTGTGTCTGTTATGCGCCCTTGGGCCGAAACCCGTAGGCCAACACATCGACTTTAGCGTGCATTTTTGACCAGGTAGCATTCCTGGGAGACTCTCACTTTTGTGGCGCCATCTGCAACCATGCTGGCCAAGGTGGAACGGTCGAAGACAACGGTCATCCCTCAAAGGAAGGCAGGGACAGTCCATAGCATTTTCCGCCATCCAAGGTTGCTTCCATAGTTGCAGGGCCGACACATAACGCCCTGGATCTGGGCTCACCGAGGGAGATCGTCACGTCCTGCTCATGGCTGCTTTAAATCCTCACTTCAATATATTGGTCATTTCGTTTCCCCGGGTCATTCCCGTACAAACCAGACAGGTTTGCAGACGGCATCCACTCAGCGAGTTTTCGGACATGTGCTTGTCGTTGCGCCCATCAGAGCTTTTCCAGGCTCAACAGACATTCGGAAAACTACCCAGTCAGAGCTGTTCCGAACAAGAGCGGCATTCGGAAACTAGGTAGTCAGAGCTGTTCCTAGCACGAGAGACATTCGGACGAGACATTTCACTCGGACGTAATTGCGTAGTGTCAATTTTTAGTTTGCCACCCGTAGGACGACACTTCCGACTTCCAGCGGGCATTTTTTAATGAGGTTAGCCATCCTCTGGTTTCGAGGCACGTTGGACTGTTGTGATGTCGCTAACATCTCAGCTGGTCAAGATAGAACGACGAACGACATCGTGGTTGGCCCTCAAGGGAAGGCAGGGGCAGACCATGAGCATTCCCTCGCTATCCAAGGAGGCTTCCATAATTGCAGAGCCGGCACATATTGCTCTGTGACTAGGCTCACCCGAGGAGTTGCCACGTCCTGCTCATGGCTGCTTTAGTTCCTCACTTCCATGTGTTGGGCAACTCGTTTGCCACTGATCGCTCAAGCACACACCAGGGACGGTCAGACTGCAAGCGACACCCACGCTTTTGACTTCGGACCACGCAATAGGTTCGCTCGCCGTGCGTTCCATTTTGCGGCATTGAGACGTTCTTCCACTTTTGTCTACACTCACTATGAGTTAGATACAGTTTTCGCAGCCACTTTCTTCGACTGGGGCACTTTTTGACTTTTTGTACTCGCTCACGAGGTAGGCTACTTGTGCTGCCGGATCAGCACCTTACCTTCGTGCAGCGGTGAACGAGAAACGGCCTGGCCTCTCATCTGGGAATCTCTCATATCCCCCAGCTGAGAGCCTTCGAACTTCTATCAGACCTGAGCATGTAGCTTGCTCAGTATCACGCCTTTATTTTTCGAAAGGTGGCTATCGGCCCGGCTCTCAGGTCCGAGGGTTTATGGCTTAGAGGCGTTCAGCCACAGCCCTCGACAGGGAGCCTTTAGTGTTTTGTCCGGACCAAGAACTTCTGCCTTCGTGCGCCTGATTTAAATTTTGGACTGCTATCCTCAGTCTCACCTGCAGAGCAGCAGGTTGTGTCTCTCTTAGTCTGGTCCCTATCCCATATGCTGTCCGATATGTAGTTTTTCACCCATCGGCAAGCACATGGGGTCGATGGGACACGCAAGCTCCCCCACCACGGCAAGGTGGAGACACATCGGGGGAGGCACCGGGTTCTATCCTATATGGCTCGGTCTCTTTCCACAGCGCGGAAAGCATCGCACAAAGCACAAACTCCGCAGCTCTAGCGACGACCCACAGAAGTCTCCGAAAAATTTAACTCAACCAAAGGATGCGCCCTGGAATCTAACCCACGATCTTTGGAGCCCAAGTCAAAAGGCTTGACCATTTCGCCACGGAGACCCTAAAATTATACAAATTTTGGATTTTATATCCAGGATTATCCATCATTATAAAAATGCTGGATGCCAAAGAAACAGTGACTGTAAGAAAACTTAGGGTTTGGTTCAGAAAGAACAATAACATAAAGCTATCTAAAACAACTTTGTGGAAAATTATAAGGACATTATCTTCACTATTTGAAAGTATAAGGGCAGTAGAAATAATCTTTGCGAGCAACCGCATTTAGGAGCCATGAGAAGCAGATACCTACGTGAAATAAGGGAAATGCGCAAAGAAAATTATGGCATAGTGTGTTTGGATGAAATGTGGATCAATGCACACCACACAAGTGATAAGGAATGTCAATCAGTGAATGGACAGATAAAGCGATATGTGCCCAGTAGTATAGGACAGCTTTTGGTCATGGCCCATGCTGGTAATACGCATAATGGCTTACAACAGAATGCTGGGCTCGTGTTCGTATCAAAGCATACAGACAATATGGATTATCATAATAAGATGAATGGTAATGTATTTAGAGATTGGCTTGAGAATACTGTACTTCCATCCCTAGATAGACCGTCGTGTCCAATTATGGACAATGCATGATATCAATGTTGTTGCCCAAGAAGACAAAATACCTACAGCATCGAGCACAAAGGGAGCAATAAAGATATGACTCCGAATGGAAAACATACCATTTCCAGAAACGTATTTCTAGCTAGAATTGTTGTCCCTTGTAAAACAGATGCCAAAAAGCAAGAAATATCAAATCGACAAGTTGATAGAAGAGCATCGTCATGGGTGCTTGAGACTTCCGCCATACCATTCTCATTTTAACCCTATAGAACTTGTGTGGGCTAAAATTAAAGGACAGGTGGCAGCTGACAATACTATATTCAAATTGTCTGACGTCAGGATACTAATCCGGTCCACGCTATTAAATATTGATAAAAGTTACTGGAAAAATGTGAGGACCATGTGTTGAAAGAGGAAGAGGATTATTGGAGAAAGGATGGATTGAATTTGATGCAGCCGAGAGCAGTCATCAACCTACTGGAATCGTCCGACACAGATTAACCCTTTACAGGGCAGACGCTTGTCCATTTTGTAGCCCTGAACGGGCAAGATTTTTTCAGGTTTGGAAAAAGTTTGGGTCGCGTTAGTAAAAACATCACAAATAAGGTGTTAGTCAACCGATTTTAGTTAAATAAACAACACAATGAAGGGAAAAGCATGCAGAATATGTTACTCACGTGATTGTTGCCGGTAATCCATACATGAACACAAATATTTACGAAATACGGCATGTTGTTTGTGATTTTCCGTCACCTATACGGCAATATACAAACACATTTTCAGAATCATAATCACTTTCTTTAAAGTCCGACTCACGACTGCTAATGCAAAGTAACGCTTTGCACTGATATCTAGCTCCGATTAATAGTCAACTTCGTGCCCTTTAATGTCATTTAAAATGAACCTAGCGAAATCTCGGCTATCACTTGAAGAATCGCCGAAATCCATTTTGAAAAACAGCGTAAAAATCCTGAAAACTATCAAAAATTGTCCTTAAAAGTCCGTTTAAATTGATACTATCGCGTTTACAAATGGCGGCCACGTTGTCAAGCTGTAGGCGAAAGCGAAAGTAGCCGTCGGAAGTGTCGGAAAGCCGAGAGATCACGATTTTACAATGCATAATAGTATCTGCCGGAATCGGACGCTACGATCGTTTTCTCGCATCGGCCGGAATCAGACGCTATGCCTTGTAAAGGGTTAAGGTCTGAGCAGATCGCAGACCTTAATCAACGTGCACACCAACTGGGATATTTTGCTACAAATATTCAGAAGAATTGCAGGCCCTAAACATTACAGCATCAGCATAATGTCAATGGCAACAGTTTGTATTCCACAGTGATGAATTTTCAATTCCGCAAGCCCTCAGCCATGACAAAAAAAAAAAAAAAAAACACACACACTAAACGCATTGAATACTAACAGAAGAGTAATATTGCGGTGGAAACTGACATATTGTGGCATAACAAGAAACGTAAGAGCAAACACGTTGTCAAATTATGGGACAACACATGTGCATACGCATCAATCTATAAACTACAATAAAAAGAGGACCAACATCTAGGTCGTTAAGAAGAAAGGCCACTACAGAGACACTGACAACTATTTTCATAGTGCAAAACAGGTAATCATGTTCCGTCTCTGAACAGTAAACAGCAGAGTAGACAATCTTTCACGAAGACTCAAAGCGGGTCTGTCACCCATGTGTACGTGTGAACAATCTACACAGACAGCTGAACAGATCCTTAAAAATGGAAACATGATGACTAAATTGCGGTATCATTTCTGGTCACTCCATACGCACATTAACGCACAGCTATTTGGAAGCTTTCACGAACTCAATATAAAAAGCTAACACGAATACTTGTGTACACATTATTAACCAGCAGTTGAAGAAACAAGAAGGAAATGAAAAATAAGGTAAGAAATATATTCCTTCTACTTTCCTGTCAATTTACAAATTATTTACCCCATGCCTCTGTAAATTCTCTGTCCTTACTAATATTACACATTGCACCCCTCTCGGGATTCTCCGTGGTGAAGTGGTCAAGCCGTCTGACTCGGGCTCCGAAGGTTGTATGTTCGATTCCGGGCCGCGTCCATCATTTCACAAGTGCATTTTTCGGAGACTCCCGAGGGTCGTCGCTGGAGGTACGGAGTTCGCGCTTTGTGCGACGCTTTCCGCGCTGCGGAAAGAAACTGAGCGATGTGGGATAAAAACCCGGTGCAATGCAGCCGACCCTGTCGATTTTAAGCTACTTCTTTCATTGCACCCAAACCCATACGAATCCGGATACGCCTTGTGTGTCATCTGAATTGGCGGGGCTTTCATTACTGTAAACATAAATTTGTTAGCGAGAAATCACTAGTTTTTCAGCAAAACATCAAAGAAATGTCACCGCTATCGATGATTTAAGTTTGGACCTATCAAAGACATATTCCTTGGGTGGGGGTAAATATAAGACGGCTGAAAAAATTTCATAACGATGCAACAGACAGTTTTCAAAATAATTTATCGTGAATGAAGGTATTCTTTTCGGGACATACTATAGTAGTGTGAATCTTCGCTGGCTGTTAAACGAGGGGACAGAGCGCTTATGGGAATGTCCTGAGTGCAGTGATGTTGGTTCTTAACTCAGCTCAATTTGGGTGTGTATACAAATACACACCCTCTCGCCTCCAGGGAGAACCAGTGGTTGTAGAGACCATGGCTTGCTTGGACAGTACAATCCTGATGTGGTCAGTATCATTCCTGTTGTCTTCCCAAGACATTTCTTAGTGCCCGTTTGATGCTGGGGGGACTTGGGACAAATTCTCGATGTGGATTCAAACACATGATCACCAGGCTGTAGGCAAGCATCTTGCTGCTTCACCACCGCTGCTCCCGACTGGCAAGAGTGCAAGTTGTCACCTGAGTAGGACTGGTATCTGGCTGCCAAGAGGTGCCAATTAAAACACCAGTAGCATTGGAGGTTAGCATGGCTGAATGGGTAAGTGCACTTGTTCGTAAGCATCCGATGTGCTGATGCCAAGGTTGCGGGTTCAATCCCTACACCAGTTACTAAAATGTTGACTTCTCGTCATTGATTTGGGGACATAAATTACAAATACCTCTGAAGTCAGTGTGGGTTCACCTGATGACGATTGATACTGGAAATAGGGAAAGCTAATCCACAAGCTCGGTGGCTAAAGGCTTGCGAACGCGGTTCGTGAGCCGGGTACCAGGCGTTCGAAGCTCAGATGCGACCGATTTGTGCAGCAGACCGTGTCGCGTTGTGTTATAATGTGCTGGTATGGGAGCCGGTCGTTCAGAAAGTAATGGCAAACTACTGAACGTAACACTTGCCTAGTACATCAACAGCAACTGAAAAATGCTGGTGTTGACTGCAACGTCTTGTAAGGGATACGCAACTTTAAAAAAAAAAAAAAAAATAAAAATCCACAAGCAAAAATCAGCCTAGTACACTAGAAATAGTTGCATGTGTATGGACAATGCTTGTGTTCAAAGTGAAAGAACACCCAACAAGAAATATTGGAGCTGAAATTAGAAGAAAGGCAAACAATATATATGCTTTTAATTTTTCCGTTTCTCTACCAGGAATATGAAGAGTTAGCTAACAAAATCCACGAGTATCAGCTGAGAGAACAAAGGCTGCAGGAGCAGATGAGTGTGGGAGGTGGTTCACCACCACCTTCACCACCCCATAACAGATATCAGTCTGATGAACCCTCTTCGCCTGGTCTCCCTCTTATTCCTAATCACACTACCAGCAACCTCCGGCTGAATGTAGGCGAGCGAAGTCCTCAGCTTCGAACACGCGCAACGAATCATATCAAAGCTCATCTGCCAAATAACATGGTAACAACGGTAAGTAGTTTTCTGTTCTCCTTCAGTTTAACTTATTTACCATTTAGTTTAGTCGATGGATCAACATCATGGCACACAGGTGTAACACATAAGTGCTCCGTTCTTCTCCTAACTCAAACCTGAGTCTGGAGAAACTCAGCTCAGTGCACAAACCCGTAGCACCGGCGAGGATCGTGAAATACTTTGGATAGATTTTTAACTAGAAATTTTTTTCCGGGCAGCGCCATTAGGCTACTCTTTTTCGATTTCCAACTGCCAAGGGATTTTTTTACGTGCACAACAATGCACACAGTTATTTACCATAGGTCGGCGTGGCCGAATGGATAAGAACATATATAGGTTCTTACACATCTGGTGTGTTGATGCCGAGGTAAGGGGTTTAACCCCTACACCAGACAGTTGGACTAAAATGTTGACCTATCATCCTTGACTTGGGGACGTTAATTACAAGTACCTCTGAAGTTGGAGTGGGTTCACCTGATGGCGAGGGACACTGTTGACAGGTAAAGCTAATCCACACGCAAAATTCAGTCCAGCACTACTAGAAGCAGTGTGTATGGACTACGCTTGAGTTCAAAGCGAGCGCCCAAAAGAACCAACTAATTTACCTGTTGCTTTCTTAGCCTGTCGGGGTGTGGTTCATAATATGGTTGCAGGTATGTTCATTTGCAGGTGTGTCCATAGTTAGTAAATCTTGAACTTCCTTGCAAGCTGCTTCCTACTGACAGGAAATGTTGATTTAAAACAAAATACTAAATTCCTTAAGCAGGAATCAGCTGTGTATATTTGAAGTGTTAGGACCATCATGTGTTTGTAGACGTCAGTGCACAAAAGAATAGATGGCCAGGGCTTACCCTCCCAAAGCAAATAATGCAAACTGACATCTATGCCTTTATATAATTTGTTGTCACATCTCATATGACTGCTTGTTAGGGTTTAAACTCAAAACTTCCGGGTGTGATAGGGATGCTGGTGAAGTAGGCTTGGGCAGCGCAAGCCAAGAAGCATTAGTCTTATAATAATATCCTGGCCTGATCTGACACCCATTAACTTGTACAATTTTGAATATTTGTGGCTCTCTATACTGGCAGCAAACATGTTTGCTTAAAGCTATCCCATTATTCCATTAAAAGAGTTGTTGTTGAGTCAAGAACCGACGTCATAGCACTCTGTATATTCCCCTTCGTGCTCCGTCCTCAACTTCAACAACCATTGAAGATGTCCCAATACTAATGATACCCGTTGTAGTCCGATTGCTTCCGTCTGATCTTTTATCGCAGAACTGATTGTTGGCAAGATCTTCTGATCAGCCCCTTCCATTCCATTCTCTCGGGCTGTGATGATTTATCTGTTCATTCACACTATACATATGATTCCAAAGGGCCCTTACCACATCTACGTTATCATATACTGTCTCGATGTGCCTGTCCTCTAAATCCAACTGTACTGGAGATTCAAAGGGTTGAACATCGAACTCGTTAACAAGAAATCAGAATAACAAACATGTTCTACCTTATTTGAACAGGAATCGTGAACACAGGGCACACTCAAGTCGAGCGAACGATTTGAAGACATTTATTCCGTCAACTGGCATGCAGAAAATACTCTGGCAGAAATATAGGATGATCCTTAATCACAGGGTCGGTACCTACATATATCTCTCCACCTCCGAGCTCCCAGACCAGCTCGTCGCCCTTGAGTCCCTATTGCTCATCGTCATTCCGCTTGAACATGGAAATTCCGTCTACTAGGTGTATTCCCGATCCATTCACCGTTGTCTCCTCAATAAATTCCTCCCCTGTCTTCCAGCTGTTTAATTCCGAAATTACGGCCTCCAGGCGTCACCCTCACCAGGACCCTTCTCAAACCACAAGCTCTTCGATCGGCTATCTCACAGCGTCTGCCGTTGCCATGCTCTGACGATGCTAACGTCGGCCTTAGATTCCATGATCCCTTTCATCTATTCATACATTTGGGAATATCCTAATGCATCTTCTATGGTGTGCCTGACTGCTATGTGGCATAATGCCCCCTCCTAGAAAAAAATGCCCCGTAATTTTTCCTCTAGATAGGATAAGATGTATGGTATTTACAACCATAGTTTACCCATGACTACATAGTTCTAAGATTTACCACGTTATTAACCCTCAAAAAAAAAATAATTAAAATGCTACATAACGGGCACGCCCACCAATCCAAACCTAACGTTGGACGTCGTGTGGCTGATCATGGGAAATCAGCTCAACTAATAACATATTAGTCCATACCTTGTCCTAATGACAAGTGTGTCCTAGCTCTAGGTATTACCATGAGTGTTGGACGAGGGTAATATTGTAGTTATTCCCAGTAACAATGCTCATCGTAGTCAACTCTGTTGTTGTCCATATTTTCCAACAGTTTTTTAATGGATAGGGTCAAATCATGCGGTACACCCTGAATTTTCTTCCCAATTCCTTTTGTGTGGATTTTTTTTTAGGCTCGATCGTGTAGTATACATCTGTCATAAAGATTTATATAACATCCAACCAAATACATATGTTATTAATTTATAAACAGCATTAATTGAGGAAAACAAACTTAATCCAAATTAATCTAACTAATTAATAATATTATTTCTATGAACCAATGTAACACCTTGTCAATCACCTTAGCAATATGTTCAATCACTTAATACTATTAACACATTACAATACTTAGTCCATATTCCATATGAATACTCCACTAGATTCGGTCCGTCATATCCAATGCTGATACGAAAGTACAAACTTTCAGTTCTTCACCAATGGATCCAACATGTCGCCACAAAGTCATCTTAAGGCTTCATAAAGACTCTGCCAATAATAGTAAACAGTCCTACATGTACCTTAATTCCATATATAATATCTACTTTCCTAATCATGTTAAATGTTATTAGTTAATATCCATTAGGTTTCCAACAAGGCTCTTATTAAAATATCTATCATATCACGAACAATGAACTTTAATATATTGAATATGAAACAAAAATATTCGAACATAACCAACTAACTTATAACAAAAATTCTGTCTTTCTATAATCGACTAAGAATGTCAGCAAGATATTATCCTTTCCAGGAATGTGACAGATGTCAAACTCATCCTGAAGTAACAATGACCATCTATGTATTCTAGAATTCTTAGGATGACCCGATTTAAATATTTGCAACGGTTTTTTATCTGAAAGAACCAGAAATTTTCTACCCAGTAAATATCTCTCTAGAATTTTTCAATACTCTCGATTAAAGCTAGAGCTTCAAGCTCAGTAACAGCATAGTTTCTCTGAGTCTCAGACAGCTTCTTACTGAAGTAAAGAATAGGATGTAGTTTGCCTTCATGTAATTGAAGTAGTACAGCTGAAATAGCATGTAGACTAGCATCCGTTTGTAAGACAAAGTCTTTTGAAATATCAGGTAATTTCAAAATAGGATATGTACTAAACAGAGTTTTTATTTGTTGTAATAATTCTTCATGATCCTCTGTCCAACTATTTTTATAGGTCTTTAATATAGATATAGACATGTGAAAAATCATACATTTTAAAGATTTAAGACTTTTTAAGAAAATAACTCAGAATTATATTCTAATATTATGACTCAACAAGAATAAATCCTTAAACCAATTCATCATCATAAAATAACAATATAGTTACTAACAATTATCTAAAGAATAGAGAACTAAAATATTTCACACACCTAAGTGTGAAGATATGAGATAGTGTGAACACTTTGAACAAATATAGATTTAGATCTAAGAAATTTGGAATTCTAAGTAATAAGACTGTAAATGTGTCTGTAATGTATTTTGTGTTAATATGAACCTAACACTTTCATCCCATTTTATTTTTCTTTATTCTTTTTTTTCTCTTTTATTCTTTCATTCATTAATTTTCTTTCTTTCTTTCTTTGTTTCAAACCTGTACAATCTCTCTTTCGCACTCATGCCAATATTTGTACATTGTAACTTTATTGATTGAAACAATGTTTTATTTTTCACTCTTGTGTATCTTCTGTAATGCATACGCTGCAATGACGTATGTTTGGTAACTGTGTACCAGAAGTAAGACAAGTAACCATAACTACAGTAAGCAAAAACAAGTGTAGTTTGTCGTCTGTAGTGTTCCCTGCATTTACTTATCAAGTTCGTATAGTATATCTTCGTTCGAATATAATTGTTCATGACGACACATTCAACCTGTGAACTGTATGTCTTTGTCAAAGTTATGATGTGAGCAATAAACATGGTTATAAGACTCAATTTTGATTGTTCTTCTTCTTCTTCTTCGTTCATCCGGAGTTTTTTTTTTTGGATGTGATTGCGTTGTGCCTGTTTACAGCAGAGCTGCATTCTTGCGCCGTTAGGCAGACACATCCGACTTCTGCGGGCATTTGTTGACCGGGTTAACCTTCCCGGGATATGATTGTTCAGTAGGTTGTGTTTGTTGTGCATGTAGCTTTTGTGTGTAATAACCAACTTTTGGTCTCTTTTTTGAATGTTTCAAAAATATGTCATTTAAAGACAAATAATCTCGTTTGTTTTGTTTCTGATCATCATTTATGTTCTCGGAGGTATAATCATCTGATGAAGAATGTTTGTTTACCCCTTGACTATCTACGTGAACACCACTCTTTTCTGTTTCGTTATCACACATTTGTGTTATATCATTTTCATTAACAGTTGGTGTAACCTGTTCTATTTGTGTGTTATCTTCTTTATCTTTTTCTTCTTGTGTCACTTCAATTTGGGTACTTATACTTGTGAGTGTCTCATCAGGTTTGTGAATGACGGTTACTTTTTGAATTAACTCTTTGGTATTCGTGTCATAAATTTTTTGTAGTTGTTTCCTTCTTTTCTCTTCTATCAACATTTCTAATCGTTCAACTCTTCCCCTTGCCAAATTCCTAAGGTTTGTCTCAGTCAAACCAAACTTCTTACCCATGTCTTTCCAAAATATCTCCTTCTCAATTGCCAATTGTTTCTCCTTAAGTTCCGCTTCTGCCGCCATTTGCTTTATCTTTAAATCCGCTTCCGCAGCCATTTGCTTTATCTTCAATTCCGTTTCTGCAGCCATTTGTTTTTCTTTCAATTGCATTTCTATAATTAACTTCTCTTTTTCCGCATTTAATTCTTTTTCTCTAGACTCCATTCGTTCGCGTCCCAAAATTATCTCATTTTGTCTGATCGCCATCTCTTTTTCTTTCAGTTCTCTCTCAAGTTGTTTATCTTGCTTTTCTGATGCCAGTCTTTCCTGTCGTTCCTCCTCACGTGTAGCTTGCAGTTGTCTAGCTTCCTTCTCTGCTGCAAGTTGAAGTTGTCGATCCTCCTTGTCATGCTTCTGTTGCTCACTTGCCCAATTTCGAAGTTCTGCACCGGTTAAACTAGTCTTCTCACCCAACTTGATGAAATGTTGCAGTGTCGGCATCTTTTTCTAATGTCCTACCTGTAAAATGAGCTATCTGGCTGAAATAAATATGGACGTAGGCAAAAGAAGAAAAGAATCGACAAAATCGTAATATTGTCTCAGATCACTATCACTCAGATAGTAAGGTAAATGTTGTATCACAATTGAGCAAATATAACTCAATTAAATTTGTAGTGTCAATTTGAAAACCACAACAAAAAAATCAATCAAATATCTCTATAATGATCGAAATAAATATACACTAGAGAAATAAATATGAATAAATATATCCAATATAAAATATATATGCAACGCAAGACAACTAACAATCATAAAAGACGAATGACGAGTGACGCGAATACATCTTACTGTTTACAAACAATAACAAATTTTTATCCACCTTTTTGACGGGTAACGCACATACTATACTACTACAGTTATGACAAGACAATAGTATTGTGGTGACGCCCGCAAGATCAAAACAAAAATTTAATTCGTAATGACCTGGCGACTATCAACACACAAATCACTTCATGAACCAATCAAGTAATCTCAATTAGTTCATCAAGGCCCTCCCAACCACCCACAAAAATTATAAATAGCCTTCTTAGAAATTAATGGCATATCAATTTATAACAAACAAAATGTACTGGCCTTTTTTTTTCCGCCTCTCCTGCCTGTCGATATAATTTCTGTCGCTCGATAATATAGTGTCAGTGCCAATTAGCGACCAACTATGTTGAATATCGTATGCAGTTGTGGGTATGTTGGTCAGTATATCCGATAAGCACGACTGTATGTTAGAAAACTTGCTTATAAACTCTCACGAGAGTACAATGAACTTGTACTCCGCCCTGGATCACGTGATCCGTGACCAACCCATGCGTAATCGTGATTGGTTAGGGCGTGTACGTTGAACCTTGATGCAATGTAACAGCCTTATTATGATGCTAGGCTGGACGATGAGTGTTTGATGCGGGCCTCGGAAGTAAGTCCTCCAATGAATGTCGAGTTCAGTTATGCGTGACTCACTTTCGTATCACGCTCGAAATACTTCCTGTCGATCCGACTCGTGTTAATGTAGTGTCCCGTCGACTCTTGATGTGGTAATGAGTAGATTACAGCTCCAATGTCCGGATACAACATCCATAATGTCCCATGTATAATGTAGACAATAATATTTTGTGACGCAACTTCGTGTCCGTTGATGCTAGTGAGGTGTCATTCTAGTATAACAAACTGTCACCGTGAGATAAGTGAAATGCTGTTTCAGGAATTAAAAAGTCAGTGATACTGACGGCGATGACTGAAATGTCGTTGTTAATTCCTTGACTCACTTGGTATGGTAGCGCAACGTGTACAAAATAAAATTCCTGCGTCTAGTATCCTATACCGGCATCATAATCCCTCGAGCAGCCATTGTTGACATCGTGAATGTGGCGTAAGTGAATATTGTGAAGAGCAGTATCAGTGAGGAACAATGTCCTGAGAGGGTTATGTGGAGATCAATCAATATGAGGTAATATCCACAGATTATAATAATGTACCTCCGGAATTCACTGGTGACCCATGCTCCTCACAATTGTCATATTCGGTATGATAATGTGGAGTAGTATACAACAATTAACACAGCAATCTATTAATAGATTAATGTGACAGCGCAGTGTTCAACATGAGCTCACTGCCTACTATAATTGCATTCAGCCTCCTCCCTGTCGACTATATACTCAAACAAATCATATGACTTGTCTCCACTGTCCATGTTTTGCTCCATGATAATATTAACGCTATTAATTTCATGGATTCTCATTAAATATAATGTTCTTCTAACATTTATAGAGTCTTAATATGTTAGTTACAAATATAAACAGTTATCTCAACACGCAATGTTATTTCATGTTATTTCAACTAGTGCTGTTTCGTGCGTGGCGGTGCATATATTGTTCTTTTACGCAATGATGTAATTATTACTCTGTATTCTATTTGCACCGTTCTTCTAATTATCAGTTTCCAACTTACTGCGATAATTCTGTAGAACTTTGACGTTGGAATTTACCTTCGCTGATCCGCTACAGTCACTCCATGTTGTATGACGTCCAATTTTGTGTGTAGCACGGTGAGAACTGCGTCGCTGGTGCGTTCTTCTTTATGAACAGCTTTTAGAACTGGCGGGAACTTATGTTTATAAACAAACAGTGTCCAGAACCTGCCCCCACATGTCTCGATGTGCCTGTCCTCTAAATCCAACTGTACTGGAGATTCAAAGCATTGAACATCAAACTCGTTAACAAGAAATCAGAATAACAAACATGTTCTACCTTATTTGAACAGGAATCGTGAACACAGGGCACACTCAAGTCGAGCGAACGATTTGAAGACATTTATTCCGTCAACTGGCATGCAGAAAATACTCTGGCAGAAATATAGGTTGATCCTTAATCACAGGGTCGGCACCTACATATATCTCTCCACCTCCGAGCTCCCAGACCAGCTCGTCGCCCTTGAGTCCCTATTGCTCATCGTCATTCCGCTTGAACATGGAAATTCCGTCTACTAGGTGTATTCCCGATCCATTCACCGTTGTCTCCTCAATAAATTCCTCCCCTGTCTTCCAGCTGTTTCATTCCGAAATTACGGCCTCCAGGCGTCACCCTCACCAGGACCCTTCTCAAACCACAAGCTCTTCGATCGGCTATCTCACAGCGTCTGCCGTTGCCATGCTCTGACGATGCTCACGTCGGCCTTAGATTCCATTATCCCTTTCATCTATTCATACATTTGGGAATATCCTTATGCATCTTCTATGGTGTGCGTGACCGCTATGTGGCATATACCACCCATTGGTGCAGATCCAGCAAAGTTAGTTGCATATAGGTGACATTTTTAAAATTGTGATTGTTGCCCATGATTCAAATCACTTGATCAAGATGAGCACCACAATGTAGCAGTATACAAACATTGTGGTTTTCTATTTAAAACTACATAATTTTTGTATTTATGGCCTGAAAAAAATCTTTCAGAGGCTGCTCTTCAAGTGTTAAGCTCTGTGCTGATATCTCATCCATTGCAATATTCATAAACAAAGCAAGCACAAAATTCAAATTTTTTTTAAAACACGCATTTTGTCACTATTATTTTATTTTATTCAATTTTCTAAATGGTCTATTTCCCATTCTGAATGGTAGATTTACTATTCTAAATAATGCAGTTGCTATTCTAAATTGTACATTTTCTATTCTAAATGGTGCAGTTGCCATTCTAAATGGTATATTTCCCATTCTAAAAAGGTGCAGGTCTATTTCCCATTCTAAATGGTATATTTTCCATTCTAAATGCGTTGATATTTAATACATGTTGTAATTATTAAAAAGAATGATTGTAAAATATATCACCTATGATAATCTGTGCTGTGGAAAGTAATTTTAGTTTTCACTTCTTAATTATGAATCATCCGTTCATAACAGTGAGTCGTCAGTCGTCAGCCTATATAATATCATAGAATGACATTAGTTATTCTTATCATAAATCATATTGTCTTCACAGGTTGTCGCACATCAAGGAACTACCCTCAAAGATGGGCTAATGAAGGCTATGAACAGGAGGCAGCTGGACCCAGTAAAGTGCCAAGTTTTTAGACATAAAACAAGGTAGGGAATTTTACTTGTTAAAACAAGGTAGGGAATTTTGCTTGTTAAAACATGGTAGGGAATTTTGCTTGTTAAAACAAGGTAGGGATCTTTTATTGTATCCATAGTTTTGATTAGTCAGCAAAATGTCACAGCTGTCAGATTCTAGTCTGTTTAAACCAGCAGATAATAAATACCATCTCCATATCTCCCAGCGCGCCCCCCCCCCCCCACCCTCCAACTTATTCGTTCTTCTTCTTCTTCTTCTTTCATTCACTTGAAATATGTCTATAACTGCAATGTTGTCTCTTGTATGAATTTAACTGTCTTTTTTAGTTCACTCAGCAGTCCATAGAGTTTATCTTCCACTGTCGTCTCTCTAGGCCAGAAGGTTTGCTTAGATGTGTTGTATTTTGGGCAGTCTTGGAGTATGTGCTCTGCTGTCTGCGACGCCAATCCACATGTACACATGGCTGATTCACCAGTCCTGAATTTTGTATACATATGGTTGCGTAATGTATTGTGTCTTGTTCTGAGGTGCAGAATAATGACTTGTTCTGGTCTGTCCATAACGTGGTAGTCGTCTTGAGCAGGATTTGGTGGCTTTCTGACTGATTTGATCATTATTTTCTTTTGGTGGTATGTAACGGGCACATCTTCTTTTGCTCCTTCCTTAGCCAATCGATGAGCTCTGTCATTTTCAGGTATTCCACTGTGGGATGGTATCCACTTTATGGTTACCTTATGCTGACTGCTAAATTCAGAAAGTAGTGACCTTAGTACTGTCAATTTCCCAGACAGGAACGTCTCGAGTACTGATTTTGCATCTGTCAATAGCACCACAGGTTGTGTACCATTGCTAATATTTAGTATTTCTCTGTTGCTATCTTGAGGTGTGGTCGTATGCTCTGTTGATAAACTTTGCTAAGTATTTTCCCACTGGCTCCCCATGTGATTCCACTTAGTTTTCTCAGGATGGCTATTTTCCTTCTGGCTTTTGCTACTGCTTTGTTGATGTGCTTTCTCCATGTCAGCCTGTCATCAAATGTTATTCCAAAGTATGTTGGTTCTTTATCTTCTCTTAGGGTGTTCCATTTATCTGGATGATCCCTGCCTTTTGTTTTGGAGAGAAGGTAAATAGAGTGGTGCTGCACTTGTCAGTGTTTATGCTGACACACCATCTTTTTGCCCATGCAACAAATGCATCTACAGCTCTTTGTAGTGATCTGGTGGCCACTGACGCATATTCATTTGTGCTCCATAGAACCAGATCATTAGCGTACATTACTGCTTTAATTTCATGTGGTAGATTAGCAACAAGATCATTGATGAAGAAAAAGTTTAGGGGACAAGACTCCACCCTGAGGAACACCGTGACACAGTAGTACTTTCTTGCTCTTGGGTCCATCTATCTGTACTCGGGCTCTTCTGTTGTGCAAGTATGCTTTCACTCATTTGTACATTCTGCCATTGACTTTACGGTTTCTTAATTTCTTCATCAGACCTTCTTTCCAGACTTTTTCAAAGGCTTTCTTCAGATCTATCCATGCCGCAAGCACCAGCTTCTTCTCTTGGAATGCATCCTCAATTTCTTCAGTAGAGTAGCACTGCCTAAAGCCAGCTTGCTGTGGCACAAGGATGTTTTAACTTTCAAAGTAACACTGTAGTCTGTGATTGACGATGCGCTGTATTGTTTTGCAGAGACAGCTGGTGAGGCTAATTGGTCTGTGGCTTGAGGCAATGGAACTATCTTTCCCTGATTTTAGGAGGGGTATCATGATTGCTTCTCTCCAGGCTTGTGGAACTCTGCCTAAGGTCCAGCTGTTATTGAATATCTGCAACAGCTTTGCTTTGGCCTCTGTTCCTAGGTTCCTGATCATTTCATTGTAGATACCGTCAGCTCCTGGTGACTTCCTCATTTTCAGTTTTGATATGGCTAGCTCCTGTTCGCTGACTGTGATAGGTGCCTCCAGAACCTCATATATTATTTCATTCTGTCCTGTATGTTGCCATTTCTCTCGAATCTTTTGTTGTGTCTACCGACTAATTTCAATATTATCTTTTGCGAATGAGTCCGCAAAATGGTTAGCTGCTTGCTTTCCTGTTAACCCTTTACAGGGCACAGGTTTTTCCAATTTCTAACTCTAAACGGGCAAGATTTTTGAGGGTTTTAGTCAGATTTTAGGTCATGTTAGTAAAAAGATCATAACTAAGTTGTTAGTGAATGGATTTTAGTGAAATAAAGAGCAAAATGAAAAGAAATGCATGCAGATTAATAATTGTACTCACATGTCATATGAATAATCCAGTCTTGTTGGTATAATCCACATATGAACACAAATATTTACAAAATATAACACATTATTTGTGAGTGTCAGTCATATATACACTATGTACAAACACTGCCAACTGCTCACTGGCCTCCAAGATGCTGGGGAAAACAAGTGTCCTTGCAGTAGTTCACTTGGCACACATCACAGCCATACGAACTTTCAATGGTTCGTCCTGCAGGGGTACGACGTTTGGCGTGACTGCACGCCACACAGGCTTTCTTCCTGCCCTCAAACCTCATGAGCTTGTGGTTGTGGACACTTTCTGGAGCTACTGCTTGGCCTTTCCTCTTTGCTGCAGCCCTCTTCCTGCTGGAGAATCCTGCGATTAGTTGCTTACATAAATCCAGACGGAAGTCCAGAAGGGCGTAGCGTTTGCTGGGCTTTGCTGTGGACTGCTCAAACAGGATGAATGCATTGTTTATGCATGAATCGAAGACAAAACTGACGAGGTAGCGCCAGTATTTTCTGCTCTTCTTCAGTGTAGAGTAATACCCCCTCATTTGATCTGCCTTGTCCACCCCTCCCATACATTGGTTGTAGAGTTTGATGACAGCAGGGCAGGACACAGGCTTTCTGGTGCGAGTGTGCCGGTCCCATCGCTCAACAGTGGTCAATGTGTGTGAGGTATTGTTGGAGAGCATGAATACATCCCTTTTATCATGCCACACAGTAGCAAGCAGATCCTCTTTCTGGAAGACTTGATGGTCCCCTTGCATCATTTTTCTTTTTCCTCTGAATGCCAGAGGCAGATCTTTCCGGTTCTTTCTTACTGTTGCTGCCGCATAAGTTTTCTCTTGGAGAAGGTTAGCAAAAAGCGCAACTGACGAAAAAAAGTTATCAAAATAGAGGTGATGATACTTCCCCAAAAAGGGGGCAGCAAGCTGCATCACTACATCATGGCCCAGTCCATGCTGAATGGCACCATCTATTTTGCCACGGTAAACAGAAAACTGGAGGAGGTAACCAGTTGCTGACTCGCAAGCACACCAAACTTTCATTCCCCATTTTGTTGGCTTGGCTGGTAGATACTGTTTTAGTGCGTTCCTGCCTTTGAATGGCACCATTGCCTCATCAATGGCAATTTCTTTCTTAGGTTTGTAATGTTGTAAGAAAGTCCTATTAGCCATGCCAATGAGAGGCCGAATTTTGTGGAGGCGGTCACTGCCGTCAGCTGTGTTGTTGTCAGCCACATGTAAATACTGCTCCAGCTTCTTGAATCTCTTCAGCGGCATCACATTCTTCACACCTGGCATTCCCAACATAATATCTGTAGACCAGCACAATTCCAAACGAGGAGGTTTGTACATCCCCAATAAAATGAGCAGACCAAAATAGGCCTGTATTTCGGTTGCATTGGTTGGAACCCAGCCTCGATCACCTACTCGCTCGATCTTTCGCCTAGCATACGTATTTGTTTGATCGGCAATCATTTGAAACGTTTGTTCCTCGAAGAGTTGAAGAAAGAATGCACGCTGAGAACGATCGTCAGTTGTTATTGATAAGTTGACGCCAGTTTCTTCACTAAATTCTTCGATATTCAGTGTTGTTGTTGTATTGCTCCAACCGTTTGCGTCGCGAGACGGCCCCGCCCGACTTTCTTCAGCGACATTTTCTGAATCAGATTCACTTTCTTCAAAGTCCGAAAGATCTGAAGTGTGCACGCTACACACGCTGATATCACTGAGATCTAACTGCGATTCATCGTCACTTTCGTGCGTTTCAATGTCACTTAAATTGAACCCTTCGAACTCGCCGCTATCGCTTGAAGAATTGAGGAAATCCATTTTCATTAACAACGCACAAAAATCCCGAAAACTAATGAACAATCTGATCAAATTTAATGAAAACACTTGCAAACGTTACCCACGCTTTCACTCTATCAGCAAGACTGGTAGAAAGGAACAGGAAGTCTCGGAAATTCGCGAGATCGCGTTTTTAAAATGACTAGTATTCAAAGCCGGAATCGGACGCTATGAGCGTTTTATCACACCGGCCGGAATCAGACGCTGTGCCTTGTAAAGGGTTAAGATGTTTCCGCCTTTATGTAGTGCAATTTTTGAGTTTCTCCCTGTGCCCTCATCGTTAAGATTATTTATTAGCTTCCATAACTTCCCTGTCTCTCTTTCAAAGTTCAGTGACTCTGTTTTCTTCTGCCAGTTTTTCTGTCTAGCCTGCAGCTTAGCCCTTTGAAATTTGGCTGTTGCTTGCTGGTATTTATTGTGGTGCTCTTGGCTGGGTTTGGCTTCTGCTTGCTTTCTACACACTTCCACATCATTATGCAACTGTTCCAGTTCACTACTCCAGTAGGGTTTATAATGTTTAAGGGCTCCTCTTGGTACTGTTTCTCGTGCTGCCTGTAGTATGCATTTCCCAAACTCTTCAACTACTTTATTTATGTCTTTCTCAGTGTTCAGGTTTCTAACCAGTATTCTGGTGCGATGCTTGTACATTTCCCAGTCTGCTTTCTTGTAGTTCCACCTCGAGAGGGTGCTGCTTTCACTTACAAGCTCATTTTCTACAGTTAGAAAGACTGGCCAACGGTCACTGCCACCAAGTTATTTCCCAACAATTCGTGTAATGTTCCACTCCAGGTCTGGTAAATGAAAAGCCAGGTCAGGTGTGGTTGTAGTGTGCTATGATCTAGAGTAGAAAGTATGTGGGTCAGACGGCTTGTTAATCAAGATGAATCTATTCTCATCCTGCGTCTTCCAGTCTCTTCTTTGGTCCATGTGATCATAGCCCGAGCTCTCCGAGTGGCTGTTAAAATCGCCACACACAATCATCTTTTCTTTTAATGGTAGTGTGTCCAGTGCCTGTTGTTGATCACTTGGACAGTAGTAATTGATCAGATGTAGGTCTGTATTGCCTGTCTTAAGTTTAAGTGTCTGATACTCAGCCCCTGCCTTGTAAACTTCAATTTGGGAAGCAGTGATGTTATTTTTTTTACAAGGGCCAGTATCCCACCCTTTCGCCTGTCCTTTCGGTGAGATTGGTAACACTGGTAGCCTCTGATTTTGAAGGCTATATTTTCGTTGAGGTGAGTTTCTTGCTAGCAACATACACTTACTTTTTCTTGGTCCAAGATGTTTTCTAGTTCTATTTTTGTGTTGCTGTCTCCATCCACATTCCAGTGCATTATTTTTAGTCTTTGTTTAGTATGGCCAGATGCTCTATTCTCAGGTCCCCTGGCTCCACAGGACATCTGAGAAGGACCTCCAGTAGTTGTTGTTTGACCCTTTCGAGGCACCTGCCTGGGGTTCCAAAGCAGGGCGAGCCCCATAACATTTAGCAGTAGTCGACATATTTCATGGCGCAATTGCGTGGCTTCCTGATTTCTGAGGTGCGCCTCCTGGTTGGTAGCCTCCGTCTTCAGCACCTTTCCTTTACTAGAGCAGACTGTGGTCTTACTCGAGTTTAGGTGTGTAGGCACGTACACATATGTCTGCGCATGCATGTTCATGCATACACACCTAGAGCATTCTGGTTATTTCTCAGCGGCAGTGACTCGCTGCCGCCCCTTCTCCTATTAGTTAAAACAGTCCCGCCACGAGAAGGCCAGGAGTTGGACTTTTGCTGCAGAGGTGATGAACACACGAGCCATGGGGTATTTATGCAAGGTTGGGCGCTCACCCTAACTCCGCCCCCTGGCTACATAACAGCAACATTTGGAACCACTTATTTTTTTCTACTTTTTTTTTTTTCACATTCAGGACTCTGTAACACTGTTTGTTACAATCATGATCTTTTTCTATCTTTCGTTGTCCCTGGTCTTGTTTCTATCTGTGTACAGCTAATTTAGATCTACTTCTAAATTGTCAGCAGGCACACTGGTATAATCGTGAGGGGGTTACACTGATAATGTCATGACCAGAGTTGTACTAGGATTCTCTCCCGCTGTTTATGCTTCACCTCGGCAGCGTAAGATACAAGAGGAACAAGATGAGATGAGATGATGAATGATCTTCTGTGGGACACAATTGTGTCGTCTCATATCAGTTTCCTAAGAGGTTCCATATCGGTGCTGTCAAAGGCTTTGTCATAGTCCACAGATCCAATATAAACTGGCGACTTCATTTCAGTTCTTTGCTCTATTATTATGCGCTCTGGGGCTATCTAGTCAGTGCAATATCTGTTTGATCAGAAGCCTGCCTGTTTATCTCTTAGTTGTTTGTCAGTTGCATCTCTTGTTTGAAATATGATCCTGCTAATATTTTCCTAGGAACTTGCATCAACATTATTCCTATATAATTACTGCATTCCTGCCAATCTCCTTTCTTGGGCAGCATCACCTGGTGTCATTCTCTCCAGTCTGCAAGTATTTCTTCAGTATCCCATATGGTTTAAATAATTAGTGTAGTAAATCAGTTAAGGTGTTTATATTGATTTTAATAGCTTCTACTTGAATACTATCTGGACCAGCAACTTTCCCATCCTACAGGTTTTCTAATTTCTTATTTGAATGGTTTCTCACAGTTGATATCCAGCTCCACTTCAGTCTATTTAGAAGTTCCACAAAGTATTCAGCCCATATGTTCATTTGCTCTTTAATGTTGGTGTGAACTTTCCTATTACAATTTTTGATATGTCCACTTGATTGGTTGTATTTGTACACAATTCTAACATTCCAGGTGCCAGTTCTGGAGATTTTCCTAGGTGATTTGATTGATTGATTGATTGATTTAGGAACCGACATCACAGCATTCGGGGCATTCTCATAAGCGCTCCGTCCCCATCCCCAGCAGACAGCGAAGAGTTTCAACACTAATAGTACCAGTAGCAATCTGATTATATGTCTGTCTCGCCTTTCCTCTGAGCGTTGATTGTCGGCCAGATCCCCTCATCACCCCTCGCTGTTGCATTCTTGCCAGACCATGGTGATCCATTTGCTCCTCTGAGGTGTACACGTGCTTCCACAAGGCCGCAACCACGTCTGCCTTTTTTTGCAGCAGTACTCCACCAAGTTTTACAGAGCCAGCCAATCTGTCCACCTGTTCATTCTCCAGCACACCAGCATGCCCCGGAGAAAAGATCCAGATGATGCTTGTCACCCATGACTTCCGAAGCGAAGCGAAGCAAGCCACTCTGCGCGAAGCTTGCCTGTCCTCACCAGCATGCTTTCTGAGTCAGTTACAATCACGAAGTGTGTGTATATCGTATTCTCCATCCAGCGGAAAGCTGCACTGACCACCTCCACCTCCATTCTTAAGCTAGATGTTGTATCATATGCCAGGTTCTCCTGCACCAAACGGCTACCATTAGCTTTTGCTAAGAACCCCCAGTCACTTCTCCTGCCTCTCAACACCGAACCATCTGTGTATATAATCACATCATCCGAGCAAGCATTATCCTGAATTAGTTGCTGGATTTCCACTTCCGTGGCCTCTGCTGGCCACTCCCTGCACTCCCGGCTCAGTGTGATTATAACTCTGCACAAGTCTGACTGCTCCGCTGGCATTCTGACCCACTCCTCTCCTCGCCTAATGTTCTCCAAGATGCACACCTGTCTGATCATATCCTCAACCTGAGCCATCCATGATTTCCCTCTTATCAGTCGCTGACCCTTAACTGCGTCAAGCGCCTCATGCAACGGGTGATCTATGTCAACAACTACTCTGAAGTATTCCTTCGCCTGCGTCACATTGAGCCTACCAGCAACAGTCGGCAAACCAAGGATGTAACGCATACACACTACTGGGGTGCTGTAATTTCACAGACGACTCTTTGAGACAGTGAGCAGTCCTAGTCCATAATCAATCACTGAGAGGATCAAGTGCTGGTATAGTGTGAAAAGCATTCTCTGCTCTGTGTCCATTGCAGTCATAGTTTTAAGTGCATTGAGTCCCTTTTGAGATTGTGTCACAACTGTCTCCACATGGTCCTTAAAGGACAGGCTCCTGTCAAATGTGATTCCCAGATATTTCAGTTTGTTCTCTCTGTTGATGCTTCTGCCATCTATCGTGAGGCTTGGGACATCAGTTCTCACAATCCTGTTGTCCAGAGAGCACCACAAAACAGCTGCCTTTTCCGGTTGGATGACAGCACTCATTTCAGTGCAACAGTCAATCACTTTGTCTTCTGTCGCCTGTAGCTCCTGGGCTGTTTGCTCCCTATCTCTCCCCTGCCTATATGCAAGAATATCATCTGCAAATGTTAGTATCCTTCCAACTCCTGGTGCTTCTAGGTTTGCAATCTTGCTCGTATACACTTTAAAGAGCACCAGTGAGATTGCGGATCTCTGTGGCAGTGGGTTAAAATATGTGGCTCTGAGGTCCATGCACCCAGACGGAGAGCAACCCGACAAGAGTGCAAGACGACCGCTATCCAGTTCACCAACCAGGGATTGACCCCTTCTCCATCAGTGCGGTTATCAAAATATCATATCGAACTCTATTGTACGCATCCTCAAGATTAAGCGCTGCCACCATTGTTTCCTGTCTACTATGGAACCCCTCATAAATGTCAAAGGCAAAAGTGGCTGCATTTAACCAGGTATCTTTTCCTAGCCTGTAGCTCCCCAGGCCTCTTGGAAGAAGCTTCTCCACTGCCATAGGCCGTCTTTTCTTTGTATTTGCCTGTGCAGTTTCCAGAATTTTTGCAGTGTTTTATCACCTCCAATCTCCTTCAAGAAACATTCCAATTTTGCCTTTTTGGCCTCTGCAGCACAGCACTTGAAAACCTCCACCTTGTCTTTCTTAACATTTTCTGCTGTGTCCACTTCCTCTTGTGAGCTTTGAAGTGTCTGTCACACTTTCTTTAGCTGCTTCACTGTAGCTCTCTTTGTTTTCCAAGTGTGGTCTACTTCTGGGGTCCACCATGGGGGCTGCAAAAAAGGGGTTTTAACAGTCCTGTTACATGCCCCCTGTCTGAGGTGTCCAAGAAGGCTGTCGGTCCACTCATACCGGAAGGTCTTGCGCGCTCTCCCAGCCTAAACTTTCCTGGATTTAGAGATCAGGACTGCACATGGCATGTGTTCACTCCCATGGTCATTCAAAACAGTCCACTTTACATCAGGGACTGAAGACTGGGAGACAAGTGCCAAGTCAGTAGCTGTGTCTGCAATGCCAGGCCTCATTGCCATTCTAGTCGGCCTACCATCATTTATGCAGACCACATCGGAGTCCACCATGGCATCCGCAAGGGCAATTCCCTGTCGGTTTTCTCCACTACTGAAAGAAGTCTGCAATCCAGGCTTTTGACACATTACTTCATATTTTATCGAGGTGAAAATCCTCCACCCTTCTTGGTTGGCAGAGATGTTATAACCTTCTCTTCTGTAGGTATGTTCATGATAGGTTGGATTATTTGCAACTAAAGTTGTCTGTAGAATAAGATAGCCAGCCTGCTACTTAAGAATTTTGAACTCATTTTGATCATGTCAAATCTTTGTGTTACTGCTGTATTTATATTTTTCCTTGTTTGCATTGTTTTGCATTGCATTTATTGGCTCCTCATTTGTGATTGAACATATATGTCCACATGGAATGGTTAGTGTAGATAGACAAAGTTTGCTACATAAAAAAGACATTACAACAGAAAAATAGAAAAGTACTGTAATGCATATTTGGAAATAGAATTGCAGATCAAATCTGATTAGTAATCACAAACTGGAAATCATAATTAAGATTGAACTGGGTATAGTTGAAAGCAAGCAGTGAAGAAACAGATAAAAGAAAGCTTGGACTGATAACATTAGAGAATGGACAGGCCACGGAATTAACTGATCATGGCACCCTGATGACCCACAGGTAGGGTTATATGATAGACAAAGGTTGAACAGGCTCAGTTCTGTTTTGTTGTTGTTTCAAACTGCAATTTGTAAAAAATAATGTATGCAAAAATATTTGCAGAATTCAGTTAACATGGAACACAGACATGGGAGAGCTTGCAGGTCAAGAGGTCTCTGTTGAGCTCATGGAGATCGATGATGATAACAATATCACCAGGTCCATGCCCCGTGCTGTGGTCTTGTCACATAATTTTGTAAGTATCCCCTTTTGTGAATAGTAAAGTAATTAAGCTAGCCACTTTAGTAACATTTTCTAAATTGCTTTTTTAATTATATAACCTGCATAGTTGGACCCCCCCCCCCCCCCCCCCAATATCCTTTACAGGACATTGCTGTCAACATCAGCATCTTTCAGCTGATTGTTGATTTCTTGGCAAGATTACGCTCAGTAGTTTGCCATTGCTTTCTGAGCGGCTGGCTCACATACCCCGTAAGTTACCAATGCTGTGAAAACCGCTACCGATTCTCACGCAAGTTACGTTCCTCACATGGATATATGGGAGTACGGTGAAAGTCGCTTACCCCTAGGCCAGGGAGACTGGCTGCATAGTTGGATACCTCTTGAAAAAAAAAATCCAACTGTACCTTATTCAAGTCTGGAAGTCAATTCTAAGCCGAGATATTAATGTTTGAGTGTCAGTTTATAATTTAATGTGAACAAAGAGCAAAATACTATTTTACCCTTTGACAAAATGTGACCTACACACTCACACCACTGTTGGTAACACTGACGCCAAGGGAGATAAGAACTGCCGATGTATTCTAACTAAAGGGAAGATAACTTCCGATTATATATATATATATTATATATATATATTATATATATATATATATATATATATATATATATATATATATATATACACACGTACACACACACACTGCGATGTATACACGGTCATGCCATGCTGTGATAACGTCAGTTTGCACGTGTTGTTAGCACACACTGTCAGCACACACGTGGCCATCAGCATAGATCCATTTTGATATTGACATTTTTCACATTGGAAAGTTACCCAAAAATGAACAATCCCGACCGTGCAGAGTGATGAAAAATTACACATAAATACTACAATGGATGTTGAATACAAGCATGCATTCATTGGCATCAAAATCATTGTGAATGTGCCATAATATTAATTGGTCATCGCTGGATTATGGTTGTGAGAAGGCAAAGGCTTGGCTGAGGACTATCAGGTGGAGGATGTCTAACGAAGAAAGTCTCAATACTTTATAATTTAGTTTGGGATGTCCACTCCAACTTTAATAGTAAAAAATTACACAGTATACGTAAAAATGGATGCTAAATTGAATAATACATACAAGAACAACCAAAAATGTCTACATAAAACGTGATTTGCAGGTCTACTTATGTCTTAGAAAGCAGTCTATATCTCCGGGTAGAAAATGAATACCAGAAATGCGTGAAGTATAGAACATAAAGCATTGAGGGAAAAACAAAATCAATTTATTGGTTCTAATTTTAACTGGGGAAAATAAATAATCAGGGAATTTAACATAATGAGTACGCTGAATCTCCTTATATCGCAGACACAAAAGTTTAATGAATATAACGGCAAAATTTCCAGTTTAATGCGGTGCTCGCGGATCCGACATCCCTAAATTAAGCCTACATGTGATTAAGGTTTATTGAGGGGATGTGATGTTACGGGAAATTGTCTGGGATCAAAAGGCACACAGAAGGTGGTGTGGCTACCATCACTTTGGCTGCCTATACTTTCTAAGAGAATTATCATGTTCTCGTTGTATGAGGCTGGGTCAACCAGAACCAGACTGTAAAATGCATGTCTATTGCTGAAGGTTCAAACCTGACCACTTTGTTGGTAAGTCAGTTCACTAACTACAGCATTCTTCTCTTCTGCACTTTATCCCCTCATTGAGGCAATGGCCTTCAAGAAACTCATGCTTAGCCATCATGTCTTCTGTTATTATCTCGTGTAAGTCCCTTCATGTCCTCCCCATCTCTGTCTCTAATTCTCTTCTCTTTTTGTTTTTAGGTCTCCCTCCATTTCTTTAGGCCTGTTGCTAGTTATACTTAAGTTATACTATTCTGAGGTTTATTTAGTCATTGTTTTAATCATTCTCCCTATTAACTATAGCATTTCTAAGGCTCACTTGAGACATTTGGGGAGAATCAGCATTGGTTTCTGCTTTCTGTGGTGTGATGCTTGCTGTAGACTACATTGAATACAATGCAATTTCTGAGATGAATGTTCTGAATACATTGGACTGCCAGAGTAACTACAAACAATGACATGGAAAAGGCTAACAAAAGTAGAACATTGTATACAACTGTAAGAAAGAAATAATGTTCTTTGTTTATGTAATGAGAGGAGAAACATTGGACAATATTGTGATGATTAGAAAGTCAGCAGTAGGAAAGGCAGACCACAAGAAATGATGCTGGATAGCCTAAGAATATGGCATGAAGGAATAACATCAGTAGAATTTATTCAGAACACCAAAGAGCATGGTCTGTGGAGATAATGACAGCCTAAGCCATTTGGCAGAGCACATGATGATGATGATGAATAGAACCTTATTTTATCAGTGCCAGACCTGGACGTTGACAACACAGAGGGGAAATGAAAATTACAACAACAGAGATTACGTGTCAGCATAAGATACTTACAGAGACAAGATCAAAAATTATTAGTAAACAAGCTGGTGTTTAATGACAGTGTTAGGTTGAATGACCACCAAAAACCACCAACTGACAGTGCCCCACACACAAAAAGCAATTACACTCGGGTACAATGAGGACTAGATTAGAACAAGAATTGCCATTGCGAAGGTAGCCTTTTGCAAGATGAACAACATACTGACCAATAAAAAGATATCAATTGAAACAAGAAAAAGAGTATTGAAGTGCTACATAGAACCTGTACTTTTGAATGGATGTAAAGCCTGGACAATGAGTAGACAAGCTGAAAAACAACTGATGACTGTGGAAATGTGGTTTCTGAGGAAAATGCAAAAAATACCATGGACAGACAGAAAAACGAATGAACAAGTCCTTCAAGAAACTAATGAAGATTGTAAACTGATTAGAGAAATTAGACATAGACAGTCAAACATTTGTTGGGCATGTTATGAGAAGAAATGAATTGGAGAACTTGGTGACAACTGGCAATATCGAAGGGACGTGACCAAGGGGAAGACCGAGAAGTAAATACCTGGATGGCTTGGCCACATGGCATGGTCGAGACAGAAACACGGAGCTGATCCACAACTCTGGTGATCGAGTGAGATGGCGAAACATGACTGCCTACGCTTGTCGGCATGGCACATGATGGATGGATGGATAATGAGGAGCTTTCCACAACTGTGGCCAGACTGCAAGAACATCATGTCAAATAGGGTAATGCTAGAACACCATGCAGTAAGCCAAAGGAGAATAGCTAACCAACACAGAACTGGTGTCATCAGTCACTACACATTGAGGGAGATACTTATGAAGCACTTATGGAATGATGTTCCACGTGCTATGAGGATTATCTGTTGACTAGGTAACTAACTAACTGTGGGGGGAAGTCTTGTCAACATAAAAGGTAGATTAACAGTTGGGTTTAATTAACAAAAAAAGGTAATGGCAGTCCCATAGTATTTTTAGAACCATCAAAAAAAAGAAAAAGACAATCGAAACGGTCAACAGGTCAAACACAAGAAAACACCTAAGTATGAATGTAATCCAGTACTATGCACCCACAACTTACATAGATCAGTTAAGGATGAGCTTTACATGAAACTCGACAGAATTATAGGTAACCAAAGAAATTGATATAACATATTCATATGTGACCTGAATGCCAAGATAGGATCGATATGGTAGGCCTCCGCATATTCTAAGTCATGGCATCATTATCATCATGTACCATGCCGGTAAGCGTGGGCGGTCATGTTTTGCCATCTGACTCGATCACCTGAGTCGTGGATCCACTCAGTGTTCTTGTCTTGTCCATACAGCATGGCCACACCATTCAGGTATTTACTTCTCTGCCCTCCCCTTGCTCTCTTCCCCTCGATCTTGCCAGTTGTTACCATATTTCTTCTCATAACATGCCCAACAAATTTTGACTGTCTGTGTCTAATTTCTCTAATCAGTTTACGATTTTCATTTGTTTCTTGAAGGACTTGTTCATTAGTTTTTCTGGCTGTCCATGGTATTCTTTGCATTTCCTCCAGAAACCACATTTTCACAGCCATCAGATGTTTTTCAGCTTGTCTGCTCATTGTCAGATCCGACAGCATGGATCAATTCGTGTGTTGAATCCTGCCAAATGATGAATAACATAATGATAACAATAATAAACTGCAACTCGTGGTCCAGGTAACACCAAATAACATATTTCAAAAGCACGTTCAAATGGATTGACAACCGTAAGGCGGATAACATGTCTGGAATGTCTACATTTATTTTCTGTCAATCAGCTTGTGACAAGGTCAATGAGAACAATAATTAAAATCCATAAAACGTTCCTGTACATCCAGGAGGGTCGGTATTTAGCACTAAATATAAATTACATCGCCGAACCTAACTATCTACATTCCAATACAATGCCGCACTGCCTTGTATCTATTTGGATACCTTCTGCTGGTCGATCTCTCCATCACCTTGGACATTCTTGCCTAGTCCCAATTCATACCTTCATGGCTAGCTCTCTGTTCCGCCTGTAAGGAGTGATGCTTTAATGATTCAGCTCTTCTATCAAGTGGTTTCCAGCTACCACTGCCATCTCTCAAAAGATCGTTAAGAATATCTTCTCGTTGAATCGTTGCATGCTGCCTTCCATACCGCCAGCCCAAGCTCAACTCTTTTGTTGCTAAACTATCACTCTGTGACGTTTCTACCTTCACACGTCACACTTGGCGACTTTTTCTATCTATTGGTTCTAGATTACTTCTCCTATATTTTATAACTTATCTATTACATCATTCATTCCGACTCGCTACTTGGCAACTCCCTTCTGAGCCATGACACAAAACTGTCAAGAATCTTCTTATACTGTCTTCCTTTATCTCTCTTTCCACAAATCTTTCTGGTTGTCACATGTTACATCAAAATAAAAATGAGAAACGTGTTATAGTTTCATTCTTTTATATTTGTAAATTGTTCATCTTGCACAGTACACTTTTATGATAATTGATATGGCTGATTGCTAAAGTAATCAGTAAGTATATAATTGATTCAATTCAAAATGGATATTTCAGGGGAGGAAGACCTATTTTTCACTGACTTTCTGTGATGTCTGTCACAACTTGTTGTTCCAAAGTATCCGCTGTCAGACATGTGGGATCAAGTTCCATCAGCGCTGTGAGGACAAGGTGCCCAGAAACTGCCAGGGTGATTTAGAGGTTTATATGCGCAGTGCCCGAGATACCACTCGAGAACAAGTGCGCCAGTGGGTACTCATTTTAGTTCTGTGGTTATTGATTTTAGTTTTAAATAAACTGGCTCCCAAAACTGTCATGTGGTCCTCGGAGGTCATGGACAGATCTAGGGAAAACAGTGAGGTTTTGAGTGTGCTGCAGATTTGATGCCAAGGAAGGGATGTGTGTTTGTAAGTGTGTGTATATAGGGATATAGCCTAGAAAACATGAGGGCTGTATCCTGAAAAGTGTGAGAACCAGTGGGTTCTAGACTAATACTTTTGAAATATGTGCCTGATTGTCTTGGCCAAACATAATACAGGGCAGACCTGATCAAGTAAACTCACCTGGGACCCAAAAGATAGTTCTTATCAGAAATTCCTCATATAAGAGTTCAAGCGTATAGTAATACATTTACAACGTACAATAAAATATTGTTCTTCACAACAAATTCACCACATCCGAGATCGCCTTTAGCGGTTTGCCCTGTATTCCTCTGGTTCGTCTGGCTTCCTACTCCCCTGACATGGCTCCATGTGAGTTTTGGCTGATCTCCAAGCTGAAAATGCAGCTAAAAGGGACATGATGTGGGTTACAGGAAGATATTATGTTGAATATGCCAACCATGCTGTGCTCCATTTCCAAAGAGGCCTTTCTGAAATGCTTCAAACAGCAGCAGGACCACTAGGACCAGTGTATACATTCTCCAGGAGAGTACTTTGAAGAGGGGTTAGGGTTTCAGATATCCAGGTGTACTTCTTTTGTATTTTGTGCAAATTGTATTTTTCCAGCCTAAGGTCTCATATTGTTTTGTTTACAGACCTCGTATGGCGACGTGTTAAGAATTATTTGCTATTTTTGTCTTCAGGTTCTGAAACAAAACATGACATAAGAAACACCTTGGGAAAATATCACTCAATCATCAACATTATAACTGTATAGGCCAGCATCAACTTTACATATGTAATGGAAAAGTCACAATCTTTCGTAAACAAAAAAGAACATACCCTGAACCATCCTAGAGTAGTGGCTAGCGCACTCAACTGCTGGCCCTGTCTTGGGTTCATATTCTCAAAATGGATTTTTAATATGACCGCATGACTCTGGTGTTGACCATCCTTTTAAATGGGTACTGGAGATAAGGTGGCCGGCGTTGTACTGACCACATCACTGGTCGAGGGCTGTTTGATCAAGAAAATATCAACTTAACATCATTCAAATAAAAATATTAAAGATAGATATTTTGGTCATATCAAATTACATAAGAATCTACTGAAAACCATCAGTGAGGGAAAATTTGAGAGCAAAAGAGTTAGAGAGTGTCATAGATATATAATCTGGAACAAAAGATGGAGATCGCTACGATCACTGCAGCTTTCAAATGACTGGCAGGTTCTTGAGTCAGAGCAAATGTAGTGTCTGATTTCCAGTGTGTATTGCAAAAACTTCAAAATGGAATTGTGGCATGAGTAGGTATCTATCATGGACACTTCTCTCTGACAGACAGACTTACATGCATATACCATCCGGGTCATTTTGGAATGTGAGGTCACAAGCTAGCAGATCTGTTGACCTCAGTTGTGATACTCATGCTAGGCAAGGCAGAAGTTCTGCAGATAATCTACAAACGACTGCTAGCTGAAGATACAGTAACAGATGCAATCATATATTTGAGGATGCTTTAGTCTGGATTTTGAAAATTAGGTCTTAGTCAAATATGACTAAGCTACCGTATAACAACTGATTTCGAATCCGTGACTTGGTATGCCAAGGAATTGTGAAATGCTTCTACGTCACAGTGCTATTGTAATAAGTTACATTAAATGCCAGAAAAAGAGTACTAAAATTTTAAAAGAACCTGTTCTGTAGTATGGCAATGAATCATAGAGAGCAAATGAATAATTCAGGAAGAGCTTGGAAGCACTGACGGTGTGATTTCTGAGATGAATGTTGCTAATGTATAGGGCTATCAAGTTAACTAACAATGATCAGAATAACTAACGATGAGTACCTGGAAACGGCTAATGAAAGTAGAACATTATATTCAGCTGTAACAGTTGGTCAGGTAATGAGAATGGAAGCAATGGAAAATATTGCCACGACTCGTAAGATCATTGGTAGCAGAGGCAGACAAAGAGAATGATGCTGTATGGCTAATGATATTGGCATGGAAGAATAACATCAATAGAATTGATCTAGAACATCACACACTGAGATTATGGAGATAAATGAATGTCTGTGCCATTTGGCAGGAGACTAACCATGATGATGATGATGTCATATTTTACTTTTATATTTTTATTTAGAATCTGTAAACTAGAGAACTTGGTGACAACTGGCAAGATTGAGGTGAAAAGAGCAAAGAGAAGGCAGAGAAGTAAATATCTGGATGACTTGGCCACATGGCGTGGTTGAGACAAGAACACAGAAATCCACAACTGGTGATCGTGTAAGATGGCGAAACATAACTGCCCATGCTCATTGGCATGGCACATGGTGATGATGTTATGTTTCAGGACTTGAAGAGAAACATTGTAAAAATTTGATGTTTTGTCCTTTTAATGTCCTGTAGATACTTAACAGACGGTCAGGGTGCCCCAGGCAGCAAACAATTTCAGCCATCCAAGGGAGGTCACCAGAGTCGTAGTCCGGCACCTCAATTGGGTCAGAGAGAAAGGTCGACTTCAGCCCCCAATGTATGTGCTAACATGGTTGACATCAATGATTTGAATCAGCAGGTAAGAGTATGTCTGTGCAGAGTTGTTGATGTTTTAAACAGATAACTAGTAAAGTGAAACATGGGACGGTGAGGAGCATTTTTTGTGGTTTTTTTCTGGCACAGGAACAGAGCAATTATGGGGTGATCCGTGGCCGTAAAGTTGGAACCACGGCTGACTAACTATAGACAAGACCAGACACTTGATAAGATTTTTTTTTTTTTTTTTAAATTTGCATATCCTTTTACAGGATATCGCTGTCAACAGCAGCATCTTTCAGCTGTCTGTTGATTTCTTGGCAAGATTACGCTCAATAGTTTGCCATTGCTTTCTGAGGGGCGGCTCAGTTATCCCGCAAGTTACCAGCGGGGGACGAACCGCTCCCAGTTCTCATCCGCTACGAGACTCTGCGTGATAAACAAGATTACGGAGAAAGTGGTGTAACCCCTCGGCCAGAGAGACCGGCCTTGACAAGATGGCAGACTAAATTTACATCTTGCAAGTATTTCTTCTGTCATTCCTTCCATCTCCAGTAACCTGGAAGACCTTTAGGACCTAGAGAATCAACAGTGAAAGAAACTGTATGGACCACTGAGTGAACTAAAATAGTGAAGTTTGTACAAGCGATAACATTGCAGATCCAAACAATAAATATCATTCGAATAAAAGAAGACGTAATACCACTATCCAAAGCTGTGGGAATTTTAAACATTTGGCAGAGTTCAGCCATCTCCAACACCAGAATACACACATACAGTTCGTTGGTTGATTGATTGAGTTTTAACTCAACTATGGTACATTGACAATCAAGTTATTTGAGCCCTGAAAATGACTTACATCTGTTGGAGTGAGGTTGGTGTTGAGATCTTCCTCCTAACTAGTACTGAAATATCTCAATGGGAATTGTTTGGCAGGACTCTCTTTCCCCTCTCCAAGGCCCAAAAACCCAGTGAGGTGTACTAAAACCTCATGTCTGCAAAGAGACATGGCGATGTTTGGTATGTTGGCCTGACTGGGGACCTAGTCTGTGTTAAGATCTTTTCCAGTGTGAAACCTGACCCTGATCTTGTGACTCACTTATTTGAAAATATTCAGCCGGGATAGATGAAACAATTTTTTTTTAAAAACATTTTCGATATGGCAGTGACTATTAATTATGATATACTACTTACCATCTACTGTCAAGGTAATTTTAGCAAGCAACATTTACCTCGAAAGAGGAACAAACAAGGATGTACACCTGGATCCTCTGTTCTTTCAGTTGTGTCTGAAAAGGCTGTGGCTTTGATCTACTACAAGTTTTTCTTACTTTGTGAGAGAGTGGGAGAGAAAGACCAAACAATTTTTGGGTGAAAATGGGTGTAATCTTGGCTGTTGGAACTTTTCTCTTACTTAAAGTATTTGTCTTAAATTATTTTGAGCATCTTGCACGTGCGAGCATGTCTGTGTGTGAGAGAGAGTGAGTGAGTTAGAGAGAGCCAAACAAAATTCATTGTAAGGCGGGGAAAACATATGTGCGTTGTGGTTAGCAGTAACCTTGCTTAATAAAACTTGTCATGCTTTGTTAAATATTACATATTCCAGTATTTGCCTTAAATTATTTGCACACTTACTCTCGGCATTTTAACACTAAAATAAACCTGAAGTATATAGAGTCTTAACAGTTATTTACAAAAGCCAATTCTTCGTCCTCAGGATTATTTACAAAGAATAAGAGAACTGCAGAATGCTCATACAAGATCCAAATCGAGTAAGTCCTTTCTGAAGTCATTCCTTCTATCTGTGCTACGTGTGTGTGACTGAAAACAGTTCATGTTAAAACAAAAATGCTAGAAATGTGTGATTTGTCTCCATTCATTTTTTGTTAAAACGGTGGTGGAATAACTTTATGGTTATGGTGGAAGCTGCCAGTGGATATAGGTAGGCTGAGTAGAACCAGTAGGGTCTGATCTAGAGAGACTAAAGATATACTTTGTAAAGTCGGGGTGAAAGATGAAGAAGTATGTTGATATATTTCCAAGGCAAATAAGACTAGGGGTGTGAAATATTATGCCTTCATAGATGCTGGGTTATGACATAATTAGTTAGGGTGAGCTTCTCCCTCCCTCTCCTTTCCAGAAAATGTTGGAGATAATCAGCCGCTCATTTGACTAAACGGTTGATTGCACTCATCTGAAGAAAATGTACTCCTCCCATAGAAGTCCAGACCAATGTGTTGCTATGGGAGCGTACTAACAATTATACCACCACAGCTCTCAGACAGTATAGAAATAGACTTTAAGTAACCAGTAACCAGGTGTTGAGACTTCAAGGAGCATGGTCTTGTGAGCAACAGTGAAGCCAGTTGAGAATACAGTGGTACCTCGGGTTACGAATGCCTCAGATCACGAACAATTCAGGTTACAAACAACAACTTCAAAAATTTTATGTCTCAGGTAACGAACAGTGCCTCGGGTTACGAACATAGGCTAGCGAGACAGAGCAAGGTGTAACGTTGGAGACAAACGATCGCGTACAGTACAAACAGTACTACAGATGAGCTTGTGGATCTTCAGAATGAACAGCTAAAGATATTAAAGGAGGCGCAATCGTCTGTTGATGAGGAGTCGGTGACCGTTTCAACTGCCAGGATTAAAGAAATTTGCAGCAAGTGGGCAGATGCCGAAGAGTTCATTGTGAACCATCATCCAAACAAACTTGTTGCTAACAAGCCCTATGCCCCTATATGTGATAATGATAACACGATGGCCCACTTCAGAAAGATTCTCCAGCAAAGGCAACGACAAATTTCCCTTGACAGTTTCTTGGTACAGAAAGATTCCCAGTTGGCTGCCAAGAAACAGGGACAAGATACTTCTGAAACTAATGATTTAGAATAACAAAGAAAGTGACAAATTTCCCATGATAATTTTCTTGGCAATAAAGATAGACTAAATCTCTTTTTATTTTACATTTAATTCATTAGGTTGTTTTCTTTCTCTTTATTTAAAACATGAAGTACACATATTCTTTGCGTTTTGTCAGGTAAACGACCAGATATTAATAAAAAAAAAGAACAATTCTTTCATCTTGAAATGGATTGTCTTTATTTCATTGATTTCAATATTTCGGGTTACTAACGTTTCGGGTTACGAACCGAGTTCTGGAACGTATTAAATTCGTAACCCGAGGTACCACTGTATATAAGACACACTGTACCTGCAGTAGAAATGTAAGCTAGAGGCAATGAGAGCACATTCTATTTGTATTAAAAAAAAAAAAAAAAACTAGAAAAACACTGTTCGGAGTAAAAATGTCAGCAGGAAAAGTTGAATCACACTGCCTGAAGTTTTTTTAATGGGGGGGGGGGGGGGGGGGGGGGGGGAATCCAACTAGAAAAGATGTAACATACTTGATTGGAATAAATAGGTCAGCTAGCAAACACTGTGATTGGAGTAAAAATAAAAAAAGCAAGAAAAGATGAAACACATCGTGCTTGTAGTAAAACATCTTGAAAAGATGAAAACACTGTACATGGATTAAAAAGTCAGCTTGAAAAGATGGAACACGCTGCTTCAAGTACAAAAGTCAGATCAAGGCAGTGGGAACACATTCTTCTTCTTCGTCCGAAATGTTTGTTTTGGATATAATTTTGTTTTCCCTATTTACAACAGAGCTGCAAAATTTGTGACTTTCAGCTGACACATCTGACTTCTTCAGGCATTTGTTGACCGGGTTAACCTGTCCGGAGGAACATACTCTATTTAGAGTATAAAGTCAGCTCGGAAAAATGATAAAATCTGTGCTTGGAGTATGCAGCCAGTTGAGTTGAGAAGGAAATATGCATTAGCGAAATTGTGTTGTCATATGTATAACATTCTGTACAACCCTCTTTTCACATCTTATCTTTTCTGGAATATGTGATTTCCTGTTACAGATTTATTCACAAGCTATCGATATAGTTTTTATAAGGACAAACGCCACGCTAGTGATAGCAGTGCATCACTTTCCAAAAATGCACCTCGTTCACGGGGCAAAGGTATCGTGGAGTTTCATTGGAATGAGTCAGTTAACCGCATGGACATGCAGTTTGATAACATTCTGAAAATGGGTTTTTGTTCTTGAAAAAATGTATCCACAGATAACTGAATGAGCCAATTAACCGCACGGACATGCAGTTCAATAACATTCTGAACATGTTTTTTTATTCTTTAAATACATGTACTGTGAAAAACAGAATATGTTGCCTGCTTGAAATAGTATATTTTTGCTGTACTCTCGCATTTCTTCTTCTTTCTTCTTCTTGTTCTCCTTCTGTCCTTTACCTTTGGTGCACAGGGCCTCAACTAACCCATTCCAAGCATTTCCTCTCTCCTGCAGCGCCCTCCAAGTCATGCCAGTATTATTCATCTCTGTAGTTTTCATCTCCGTGTATTTTTAAAGTCTTCTGCTATTTTGTTGACCTTGTAGGTTCCAGACAAGATAGTGTCTAGTTGTATATGTCCTCAGGTTTCTTCAATGTGTGTCCTGTCCAGCACCTGTGTCTTTCCCTCACCCCTTGGCCATTTAATGAATGTTTGTAGTTTATTAGTAATTCTTTTAGTTGTTCTTGTGGTCCCCTGACCCATACAATAGTAGCAATTTAACATTGGAGTCAAACTTTCTAAAACTGAGTCACATTTAGTCTCCTTTAATATCTGCCACCAATCTACTGAGTGAATCTTGACAGATAGGTGTAGCCTGCTGTTCTTGATTTGCATCTTGTCTTGTGGTTATTTTACCAGCTTATATGGATTTTTAATTTGCACATCCATTGAGTGAGAATATTTGTTTAGCATGCCAATTACTTTAAAAATGTGTAAACATTCATACATAATCCATGAATCACTAATTAGCTCTAGAAGATGTGTTTGTATAATCAGTAATCACTAATAATTTCCAGTAACTTAATTTATCTTTCTTTTCTGTTATCTGTGCTGTTTTTAAATGTTTATTTTGTGGTATAAAGTTTCCTTGATGTAATTGGAATGTGGTGAAACCTGCATATAAATTAAAAATTTAATTTTGAGAGAAGTATAGAATTTGTAAAATTCTTGATGCTGAAAGTTATAAGTTTCTGTGGAAAATGCAAAGAATACCATGGACAGACAGAAAAACCAATGAACAAGTCCTTCAAGAAACAAATGAAGATCGTAAACTGATGAGAGTCATTAGATGTAGTCAACATTTTTTGGGCATGTTATGAGAAGAAATGACTTGGAGAACTTGGTGACAACTGGCAAGATCGAAGGGAAGAGACCAAGAGGAAGACCAAAAAGTAAATACCTGGATGGTTTGGCCACGTGGCATGGTCGAGACAGGAACATGGAGCTGATCCACGACTCTAGTGATTGTGTGAAATGGCAAAACATGACCACCCACGCTTATTGGCATGGCACATGATGGATGGATGGATGGAAAGTTATAAATGATGAATGCGAAGGAAAATGGTCAAGATAGAGTCACAACAGACACCTCTGCAGGGGATGTTAAATGCCAGGAATAGTCAAAATGATTCAATTGTTTCAAGGTGATCTCTGCTATTCATCTTTTGCTTTAAATATCTTAATAATGTTTATGATACAAAATGTTTAGTCCATGATAATATCACAGTAGCATATTTATGCGTAGATAAGATTATGGACCCCAGTTCTAAATTTACTATTGGAATCTTGGTTAAGAAAGGAGGAACTCTGTCCCTGGACAACTTGTCAAGTTTCTTACAAAGGTACACATGTGTTAATCTGACACACAGGCAGACATGTGGATTCAAGCATATTTCTGCCATTTTAGAAATGATTCTTACTAACAACTGGGACACAGCAAAGTGTTGTCTCTTCAGTGAGATGAGGGTTGAGTGACTTAAGTTACAATGTTCGTCTCTAACTCCAGTAGTCTTGGTATGATTTGTGGTGTAGATTTGTACAAATGAGAAAATCCACAGACAGTATCAACCCCTCATGGTATTGTGGTAGTGAATCAGACATTTCATCATCTCAGGTAAAAGTGGAAAAAAACATCCGACCCATATGGATATAAAAATCTTCCAGTATATATACATAATTTATATGTTTATTGCATGTGTTATTCTGGCATACACATATTTGATTCTACGACTGTGGTACAGAGTTTGTGCATTGTGTTCAGATTCTCTTTGTGCTTGCTTGTGTTCGTTGGCTTGAGCTCCAACGCGAAGTCCTGTATGTCGGATGAAGGCATCCTGTTGTCCAACATCAGTGTGATGTCATACAGGACCTGAGTTTTGCGTGAGTATCCGTTGTCCCATGTCTGGCTTATTGGTGTGCAGACTGGTGGTTCTTCGCCGTACAGGCAGACACTTCGGAGGAATCGGCGATCCTACTGACTTTAGCCAGGACCCCGAAGGGACCTGTTGCCAGGACGCTCGACGAGGACGCGTCAATAGGTCTTGGCCAGTATATATCCCGGCCCTGGTGCCTTGGAAACACCTCTGCGTCCCAGATTCTCTTTGTGTGTGTGATCTAATGGAGTTATTATTATGCAATGAATGTGATCATCTACAAGTCAGACAAACCAGTCTTCAATACAAATTTTGTTTTTATCAAGTCATGTCCTATTCATGCCTTCTGGGATATATTTGAGAAATATAGTGTCTATTTTATTATTTCAGACAATGTAGTTTTTGCTTGTTGTTTTGAGGAATTATGATATTAATATCCTGCTCTGCACCTTCTTCACGGAGATGTATACTGTTATACCTCATTACATTATATTGTGTAGCTGATATATTTTTGCTGTCTCTGACTTACAGAGGACAGTTATATCTGTTGACAGCATTGATATCCGAAGATGTGTGCAGCAGAAGAAGTAAAAGAAAATCTAGATGTTGATATTTTATGTATCCAGATGCCCTGGGAGCCATGACAATGTAGTGGCTAGGCGCTTGCCTACTGACCGGGCAGTAATGGGTTCAAATCTGCATCAAGGCAAAGTTTTAAAACTGACCTGGGCGGTCAGATCAACCCAGCCTAAAATGTACCAGGAAATGTCTGGGGAAGTAAAGCTGACCGCCGTGATTCTGGCCACATCACCCAATTAAGAGTCGCTTGGTCTGTAAAATGATGAGTTTAGCAACATATGCTCAAGGCGCCTAAGAAGTTTACAATTGCCCTTTACTTACTTTCTAGATACCTTGCTATAGTCGTGTTTACATTATTTCAAGGTGTATAAGTTTCATTTATGTTGAAACGTTCACAGACCAGCAGGCTCAAACACTGGCTCTCCCATCTGAGTCTCCATGTGACAGCCCCACTAAAAGTGCTAATTCCTCTCCCACCTGTGTTGCGAAAATTGGGCGCCCACGAGCCAAGTCTGTGGAAACAGATCCTGGGAAAAGAACGGTAAGTTCCTGTGAAGTATGTAGATCTTGTCTGAGCAATATTTAGGCATTGTGGTAAAAAGCCAGTTTGGCAAGTACTCAAGTATTGAACAAAACAGCTTTCACAATGTGACCTTCGGACCTAGCAACAAAGGGCTTGTAAGGAAGATCTCAGTCTAGAGTTTCCCCATTTTGTTTGATTATTATGAATAATTCACATGGATATTGCTGTTTCAACAGGAGAAATTTGGAAGCCATTGAATATTAGTTATTCTCTAAAAAAGTGTGTATTTGACTGTATATTTTACTGATGTTTGATACACCCATTTCACAAGGCTGCATGTGAAGATCCCAAATATGCTTGCTGAAAAGAAATCCCTTGCCTGTGGATTTAAATCTAATCTCTGTGGTCACAAGTCATGGTCTACCCACTATCCTGTCATTGTCCATGAGTCCTTTGAACTTTGTGCCCCTAACCTTCAGATATCCTATGAAAGCTATATATGGAAAGCTAACTCTCATACAGACTTCCGGTCGCCAGCATGGCGGTTAGGCATTGAACCGTTAAGGCATGTTTATGCTTGCAGCTACGGTTTGCAATCACATTTTCCTCATGTTGGACTGGTAGTAATACATGGTTCCGTCGCTCTGCTACTGAGTGAGTGCACGGGCGACACCGTGAGCTGTGAAATTCGCGTGGAATGCTTTTGCATCTGTCCTGTACAGTGAACTGCATGTTCGGAACAATCGCTACCTGCGGTCGCTGAATTGACTGTTTTGTCCTTTCGGTTCACGAGTGCATTTTTCAGGAGACTCCTGGGAGTCGGCGCTGAAGCTGTGGAGTTCGTGCTTTGTGCTACACTTTCGGCGGGTCGCCCTGCGGTAAAAGACCGAGCCATGTGAGAAAACCCGGGTCAGTGAGGTCTTTCTGGTGACTGCCGAGCCCATCGATGATGAACTGTGGTATTCGTGGATGAATTTTGTGTTGACATTCTGACGACTGCATTATGCACAATGTACTTGTGCAGGCTGTTGGATTGCAGAGACTCCTGTCTATTCCACTTTTCACATTGGACAGTTGGGAGCATTTTGTGTGATATTCGCTGGCATGGGAAAGGAGCATAATGGGGACAACCTGTTGCCGTGAAGTTGGAACCTCGACTAATTAACTAACTCTCATACAAAAATCAGTTTGGTGCACTCACTACTTGTAGCATGTGTGTGGATGACGCTAGAGTTTGAAGTGAGTGAACAAAAAAAAACCAAAAAAACTAATGAATAATCCACATTAAAAGTTGTCATAATCGCTATTTCCTCATCATCTGATCTTATCTGATGAATAATCTTGAAAGTTGCCATGGTACTATTTCCCCATCATCTGTGATGTTATACAAATAATAATCCTGATTACAGGTTTTTGTTGTTGCTATTTTCCAATTGCCTACTACACCTCTGATGAAGTAAAAATGATTAGATCTACTGCAGTTTTGTTTTTCTCATCATTGCAAAATTCACAGAGAAAATCAAACTCAGACTTTCATTTAGTTTTGCTAGAAGGCGCAGATATCTTTGTTTACAACTATTCCATGGCTCAGTTCAAAGAATAACTTTCTTGTTTGTTTTGCATTCGCTTGCTTTGAACTTAAGCGTAGTCTATACAAGTGCTACTACTTTAGTGTACAGAACTGATTTTTGCGTATGGATTTGCTTTCCCTATTACCAGTGTCATTTTGATGTTTACAGCATTCTATGAAGGCGTTCAGAAAGTAATGCACCACATTATTTTTTCTTAGAAGCTATTTATTCAGAAAGCATGAAATTTCTTCACAATATACGTGGATATGTCATGTAAACATCAGTATTTATCAACAGAATCCCTGTCTACTTGTACGGCTTTATGCCAGCGTGAAACAAGTGCATATATCCCTTGCCCGTACCAGATTTTGTCTTGACCACGTAGCCATTTCTTAGCTGCATGAATCACTCCTTCATCATCTTCAACCTTGCCCCACGTAGTGCATCTTTAAGTAGACCAAATAGATGATAATCAGAGGGTGCCTAATCAGGATTATATGGTGGATGGTGTGGTGCAGTCCAACCCAATTTGGTGATTGCTTTTCGTGTCACCAGACTTGTGCGGCAGATCAAGCAGCTTTGTATCTCCATTTCCTGATTCTTGGATTCTCTGAACCCAGTGACTGACTGTACTCCTGTTGACTGCAAAACTTACATAAACATCACATAGACACTTGTGAATGTTCACAACAGTTTCCTTCTCTGCAATGAGAAATTCTATCACAATTCGTTGCTTATATTGCAAGTTTCTAACATGCTCCATTGCAATGCACCCCCCCTCCCCCTATATCCTTTACAGGACATCGCTGTCAACACCAGCATTTTACCGCTGGCGTTGATTTCTTGGCAAGATTACGCTCAGTAGTTTGCCATTGCTTTCTGAGTGGCCGGCTTTCCTATCCTGTAAGTTACCAATGCAGCGAGAACCGCTTCCAATTCTCACACGCTGCGTTACCCTACGTGGATAAACGCCATTACGGAGAAAGTTGTTAAACCCTTAGGTCAGGGAGACCGGCTTGCAATGGTTTAGGGCAGCCATATTATTTGGCCAGTTGGGTTGCAATTTGGTGCGCACAATCGGCCCAAGCCATATTGAAGTGTATAACATTTCATACTTCTGTCTTCATTATTAGCTGAGAAAAACGATGTGGTGCATTAGTTTCTGAACGACCCTCGTATTAGAATAAGATGCAGTTTTCCCATGTCCTTCAAATGTAGGCTTACACTAGAAGAATCAACTGAGCTTGAAATCTCGGGGTCAAAGGGTTAATCTTTTATTAGCCGTTTCAGATACGTTTATTGTACTCTTTTGAACATGATCTTCATCTATAAACGAAGTTTTGAATCTTAAATAATTTACTTATAAAAATATATTTTACTTGTTTTCTCAGCGAGGAAGGAGGGACTCAAATGAAGATTGGGAAATTCCTAATACAGAAATTATTTATGATCGCCAAATTGGTTCTGGCTCATTTGGAACAGTTTTTAAAGCTCATTGGCATGGCCCAGTAGCCGTGAAGAAGTTGAATGTGACAGATCCAACTCCAGCTCAGATGCAGGCTTTTAAAAATGAAGTTGGTGTTCTGAGGCAAGTGCTGTGAAATGTAATACTGGATGTTAATGTCAGATGTGTTATAGAATTGTTATGATGAGGTTGTAGAAAGTGGTGTATTGAGTAACGTTCGTTAATGTTGGATGCTACTGGGAGGTATGTTGTAGAAAGTGTTACATTGAGGTAAGTTAGCTACTATTAGATGTTACTATTAGGTGTGTTGTAGAAAGTGTTATATTGAGGTAAGTTAGTTAATATTAGATGATACTGGGAGGTGTGTTGTAGAAAGTGTTACATTGAGGTAAGTTAGTTAATATTAGATGATACTGGGAGGTGTGTTGTAGAAAGTGTTACATTGAGGTCAATGTTTTGCGTATCCTTTTACAGGACTTAGCTGTCAACAGCAGCATCTTTCAGCTGTCTGTTGATCTCTTGGCAAGATTACGCTCAGTAGTTTGCCATTGCTTTCTGAGCGGCCGGCTCAGTATCCGCAAGTCACGAGCGGGGGTCGAACCACCTCAGTTCTCGCTCCGCTGCGAGACTCTGCGTGATAAACGGGATTACAGAGAGAAAGTGTTGTAACCCCACAGCCAGAGAGACCGGCTTACATTGAGGTAAGTTAGTTAATATTAGATGATACTGGGAGGTGTGTTGTAGAAAGTGTTACATTGAGGTAAGTTAGTTAATAGTTGTTACTGGGAGGTGTGTTGTAGAAAGTGTTACATTGAGGTAAGTTAGTTAATTTCTTCTTCTTCTTTGCGTTCATTCTGAGTGTTTTTTCAGATGTGATTGCGGTGTGTCTGTTATGCGCCCTTGGGCCGAAACCCGTAGGCCAACACATCCGACTTTTAGCGTGCATTTTTGACCAGGTTAGCATTTCTGGGAGACTCTCACTTTTGTGGTACTGTCCACCTCCCAGCTGGTCAAGTTGGAACAGCCGAAGACTGCACGTTCATCCCTCAAATGAAGGCATGGACAGTCCATAGCATTTTCCGCCAAGGGTGGCTTCCATAATTGCAGAGCCGACACATAACGCTCTGGTGCTGGGCTCACCGAGGGAATCGTCACGTCCTGCTCATGGCTGCTTTAATTCCTCACTTCAATATATTGGGCATTTCGTTCACCCCGGTCCATTTCCGCACAAACCAGACAGGTCTGCAGACGGTATCCACTCAGCGAGTTTTCGGACAAATTTTTGTTCTCTAAGTTTTCTGAATGTCTGGCACTGATACCATTGTATGAAAACCACGCAAGACGGTCTGCTGCCAAATAACCCACAGCAGTGTTTTGAACACAGGATTGCGAATTGCACGTGTAACCCCTTTGCCACAGAGTCAGTGTTACTGCAAGTTGTATAAATGTAGGAAGTGTTACATTGAGACAAGTTTGGTAATGTTAGATGTTATTTGAGATAAAATAACCACATTAGATTTTAAGGTCGGGTGTGTTAGTTGTAGCAAATGTTACATGGAGGTAATTCAGTGAAAATTAGATGTTAGTTAAAGTAAAGTACTTACATTCAATTTTACTGTGATGTAAACTTTACAGGTTTCATTTTTACAATATTTCCAAACTACATTATTTATTGCAAGGCGTAGTATTTACAATGTATCTGATATTATCATTTAAGATTTGGTCTCTAGTGAAACCAGCATCTTTTCTCAAGCATATAATTGTATTTCACTTAGTTAAAATTATCCAGCATTAAAAAATTGATGTATTGAATCTTGTCTTCCCCAGGAAAACCCGGCATTTAAATATCCTTCTGTTTATGGGGCTGGTGTCCAAGCCTCACCTGGCCATAGTCACCCAGTGGTGTGATGGCCATAGTTTGTACAAGCATCTACATGTGCAGGAAACCAAGTTCCGCATGGATCAGCTAACCATGATTGCCAAGCAGACAGCACAGGGAATGGAGTCAGTATTACGTAGTTGATAGAGTTATATTGTCTTCTAATTGGTTTGGATGTTTTAAATGAAAGCTGGTGCTACAGGTTTCGTGCACTTAGCAGTGAATACTCTAGTGTGAAAAGGGTTAAAGACAAGTGAATTCATGGCACCAGAGTTTATCCCATATGGCTAGTGTCTGCCAAAAGCGTTACATAGAGCTTAAACTTCATAGCTCCAGCAGTGACTCCCCAGTGGTCTCTTAAAAAATGGCACTGGTATACCAAATGAATGAATAAAAAAAATGAACCCGCAAGCTTCTGAGCTTGAGGCAGATGGCTTGACACTTCACCATGGAGACCCCATCTCCTAGTGTGATCTGAAGGAGAAGATTGAAGCATTCATGGGTACTTACACATTGCAATGAAAACGGTTTGTGAATGTAATCAGTCCAGTTGTTTGGTTTTGAAGGACTGTTTTATTGTATATTATCATTCTAAAAGTTTCTTTGAGCTCAAGATTATGGTAGGGATATTTAATACGGTGCAAAAACCTGTAGCATAGGCAAGAATTCCAATGTGTGTGCACAAGAATTGTATATTTTATAATTATTAATTTTTTTAAAATTTTGCAAATGCGGCTGTCTATTGGTTTAATCACTTTTGTCCTAGCTTGATATTATCTTCAGCTTCAGAAGTCTGCAGGACTTGATATTACAAGTGTGTGTTAGTTAGTTCCAACTTCACGTCAAAGGGTCGCCCCATAATGCTCCATTCCTGTGCCAGTGAATATGACACAAAAATGCTCCTCACTGCCCCATGTAAAAAGTGGAACAGACGTGAGTCTTCACAAACCAACAGCCCGCACAGGTATGCTATGCATAATGCCGTGGTCAGAATGCCAACAGATTTAATCTGCTTCAATTTCTGTCCTGTTAAAATTGTCCTGCCGCAAATTATTCGAACACTATCTCAATACGGATTACCTTCCCCCTTAATAATTGAGATAATAATAATAATAACAAAACCCTAGTATAACAGCCAATCCCCTTTTTGTAGGCCAGTATATTCCACAAGGCTAATAACAAGTGTCAGACCATTATCTAGTATTACTGTGTCGTGTAGTTTTGATGTTTGCATTTTGCCCATGCCTTTATAATGCATATCTTTTATATTGTTGCTGTTCTTTGTTAGCCTTGAATGATGTGTGAATGAAATAATGTATGAAAAGAGAGTGATAGAAGGGCAGAATGTTAGACGGGCCTGCATGCCCAATTCTTAACCCTTTGAAAATAAAGTTTGTTCGTTCGTTCGTTCGTTCGTTCGTCCTTGATTTTACTCCTGTCCACAACATTTTGTTCGTTTAGATCTTCTTCTTCTGCCCTTTGTCTCCCATCAGGGCATAGGCCTTCAACATAACCACGCCAGGCCGTCCTATCTGTTGCTATCTCCTGCAGCTCTCTCCGCGTCCTCCCAATATTATTCATCCCTGTCTGTAATTCTCTTCTTGTGTTGTTAGGTCTCCCGCTATTTCATTTGCCTTGTGGGCTGCAGACAAGAGAGTGTCTAGTTATATTGTCCTCAGGTGTTCTCAGTGTGTGTCCTAACCAGCACCAGCATCTTTTCCTCACCTCTTGGTTCACTGGAATTTGTTTAGATCTTTCCATAAGCTCTACATTGGTAATTCTGTCATACCATTGTATTCCCACTATTCTGGGCAGGTACCAATTAGTGAATGTTTGTTATTTATTAGTAATTATGTTAGTTCTCCGTGTTTCTGACCCATACAGTAGTAGCAGTTTAACATTAGAGTTGGAAATTCTAAGTTTGGTGCTAAGTTTAACTTTCTTTGACATCCAATTTCCTGGTGCTATGAAATTCTCTTGCGTTTTGTGTTCTTATTTTAATATCTTTATCTGTTCCCCCAATTTTGCCTACATTGCTTACCAAATCAATGTATGATTCTGTCTCTTGAAGTGAAGTTTCTTTTAGATGCAGTTCCACTTAAAGTTTTACCTTCCTGGACACTTCCCTCTGGGCATTGGGTTGGAATCTGTTTACAGTGAAATACCTGGAACATATGAAGAAACCATGACCAACTTAGGCATCATCCTGGCCTTATATGCTGTGCTGGATCATAGCCTGATTACATCTTGATATGCTTCTTTGCAAATGTCAAGTTTTGGTGGTGCTCCTGCATGCCCTGCTGGTTTCTGAACCTTTGAGAGGATATAGAGCCCCGCAATACAATCCTCATCAGATCAGAAGAAAAGCCTCTACACATTCTCTCCCCAAATGATACATCATTTTCAGGGCTCAGATGACCTAACACCAATGATTTTGACATATGAGTTAAAATCAGTCTTCCAAGGGATTCATAACTAACCAACCTGCAGGATGCCCTCTTGCTCTTCTGATTTGGTTTTGCTCAGTATAAGCTTTTTTTGAAGAGGATTGAAAGTAAGAATATGAATGGCAAGAATTACAAGTAGCTTTCAGACAGGGCAGAAAACTAGGAGCTGTATCTTCAACATGAGAACCATCTTTGAGAAAAGCAAAGTACAGTGTGGCTCTTCATACTTGCTTCACAGAATAAAGTATAGCCTTTGACTGTGTTCAGCATAAGAAATTGTGGAACATAATAAGAGATATGGAGTTTCCAGCACATTTGACCCACATTAGTAATGATATAATCAACAATAAGCAGCTGTCGGAGTAGCAGGTGAAACATCCAATTGGTTTGAGGACAAAGGGAAGTAAGACCAAGATACATTCTCTTTCCATACCCATTCTATATGTATTCAGAAAATATAATAAGAAACATTAAAAAATGATGAAACCCGAGGCAGTTTTGATCCACTCATATTTGGTAGTTAGCAATTTCCAGAACATAGATATGCAGGTGGTACGGTCCTCCTCTCAAAGGAGGATTAGACGAGTTGAATCTGTCAAGCAACACTGAAGATCCAAATTTTGTTCTGAATTGAAACATTTGTTAAAATATCTACAGACAAAATTACATGCAACCAAAAATCACAATCAACAATGATGATTTTAAAATGTCATAGACTTTAAATATCTTTGCTCCATAATTACGTGGAGATTGCTCAAAAGAAGTCTGATCTAGTGTTTCTGATCTAGTCAGTTCAGCTCTAGTAGATGTTATAACTGTATGTCACCCACTAATGCCAGATATATCCAGATTGAACATTCCAGAGCATTGCCTAAGAGTCATACTGACTGCCTTATTGAATGCAGTATCAAAAGGCCATCACAGAGTTGCAGCAGCCACTTCCACTTCCATTCTCATGCTGGAGCAAGAGTTACGAAGAAATTGAAGCACTTAAAAATCATGTACATTAATATATTTATGTAATACTTGTACATTAAAAAAGTCTAAATGCCTGTATGATGTTACTGGGCCTACGAGGGAAACAAAAAATAGTAACACTGTAACCTGTCACATATGCCGTAAGAGGCATCTAAGCAGGGTTGGCATGAAAATGTCTACCTCAACCTATAGAAAAATTTAGCTGCAAATTTTAACCAATCAGCTTGGCATGAATTGGTTGATGGCTTGTGCTCCATTGGGAGATAAAAGGGAGAAGAAGAAGAAAAAGTAAAAGCCATCCTTTCTATCACATATTGAAATTTGGTGTTAAATTTTTTCTCTCTCATTCCTTTCAGCTACCTGCATGCAAAGTCAATAATCCACAGAGATTTAAAATCAAATAGTATCCTTGAGAATGTCTGAAAGATTTGTGTCATGTCGCTGTGAAAGAAATTGGCTAAGGCAGTTAGAGAGTTTTGTTTGTATGTATGTGTGTGTGTGTGTGTGTATGTTACATGAGGGCAAATTGGGGGGCATTTGAGTAAGAGACAGGCAATGACACAGGTGGGAAGAAAATATCAGTCATTGGAAGAATAGTTATATGTCCAAGTGTATCACCAGAGCAAGAGACAGAAATTGCTGGAGCTACTTTGCAGCTACCCTTCATTGTGGAGATGGCCCTATGTTTATTGATTCATTGATTGATGTGTAATGCAGTGAGTTCTTTCTTTAGTGTTTGTTTGTGAAGGTTTGTGTGTGTGTGTGTGTGTGTGGAAGACATCTTATTTGTTTTACTGTCATTACACCATTTGTGGTTGAGTTTTGCCTGAACCAGAAACAAATCGCACATATACGCACTCTGTCTGCTGTCTGTCCCTCTCTTTTTCTCTCTCTCTCTCTCTCACACACACACCTCTCCATCTCTAATTCTATCTATTACACCTCTCTGTCTCCAACTCTTTCTCACTTTTCTGTGTCTTTCTGTTTCCATCTCACATCTCTGTCTCATTCTTTCTGTCCCATCTCTTTTAATCTGTCTCTCAACTCTTTGAGTCCATCTCTCTCTCTCTCTCTCTCTCTCTCTCTCTCTCTCTCTCTCTCTCTCTCTCTCTCTCTCTCTCTCTTTCTCTTTCTCTCTCTCTCTTTCTCTCTCTCTCTTTCTCTCTCTCTCTCTCTCTCTCTCTCTCTCTCTCTCTCTCTCTCTCTGTAACATTTCTCCGTCTCCATCTGTTTCCATTTTTGTCTCCATCTCTGTCAATCTCTTGCTCTCTCACAGAGAGAGAGAGATAAAGAGAGGCACCTTTGCTAGTATTTGCCAGTAGAGTGTTGTCGAGGTCTGAAATAACCCACAGATCTAACTTCATCAGTGATTACATCCCTGACCATGTCTCAGATATCTTTCTAACGGAGGTTTGTACAGAGAATATGACAGTGAAAATTGGTGATTTTGGTTTGGCTACAGTGAAGACAAGGTGGAGCGGCTCACATATGTTCCAGCCGCTCTCCGGATCAATACTGTGGATGGTAATAACATCTTTCATATACCAGAGAATGTTATGTATATCAGTCAACATAACTATATATATATATATCAGTATCAGGTGTTAAAAAGTGAATTTTTTTTATCAATACACACCTGCGCATGCATGTATGCACATATACACACCCATCCATCATCGTCATAAGTCGGTCAGGACCCTTTTACAAGTCTTATGTTGCTGAAGGTATATGGTACTTGACCCTTTTTTAAAATAAATCAGTTGGCACTCGCTGGGTGTTGTCATAGTTCCGCTTGTACTTTTCATGACTTTTCCTGTACCCAATTTAGGCTGGGTCAATCTGGGGGCCTAGTTTAGTTTTCTAAAAATCCGCCTCTATGCTCATTTGAACGCATAATCATCAGGCTAGTTGTCGAGCGTCTAGCTACTATGCTAAAGAGGTTCCCATCCATCATCAAATGTTTAATATTCATTCCTTTTTCAGTGGGAGTGAACGAACAAACTTTATTTTCAAAGGGTCACAAATTGGGCATGCAGGCTCGTCTTACAGTCATCCCTTCCAGTCACTCATCTTTCGTTCATCAATTGTGCATGTTACATTCACATAGGAAATAAGCATTGTCAAATGAATATTGTAAACATAATGCATATTACCATGCTATGAAACAGGCAGGCAGGCAGGCAGAGCCATGTACACACACACATTCAATCCTGCATAATGTACACATACTCACACCTGGTTAAGTAACTCACAGGTCAGTGTGTCTTGACTTAGGCATGCTTTTGTGTAAGGTTTGCTTCCTCTAGGTAGATTTAATCCAAGGTAATAGGCTTTTCTTACCTGTGGGTAGGTGCTTACCTGTGGGTAGGTGCTTACCTGTGGGTAGGTGCTTACCTGTGGGTAGGTTGTCATTCTTAATCTTGTAGGGCCAGCAGCCTTACGGCCTACTGTTTGTGATTTCCAACTGCTGTGGGATATTTAATGTGCACACTGGGCCTCTTGTTTTTTGCCATTATCAGAGAAGGTTAGGTATCCAGTCTCACTACCCAAGGGATCAAGAAGAGTAAGGTGGATGTTGTAATCTTCTGTGTTAGCAGATGAGTGCACTAACCACTAAGCTGTCATGAGACATTATTAGTATATAAGTGTTGCACTATCAGGCAGATGTAACATGGTGGTAGTAGCAAATATGCAAGGGTTAAGTAGGTAAGGAACCTACGACTTGTCTAGCAAACCGGTAGGGAATTTACTTGATCCTAGAACTCTGCTCGAGATTCATGGAGACAATTGGAGGAAAGGTGCTGGAACTTCCATTACCCCTCCCCACGACACCTAATGGCATAAGTGGAAGAAAAAAACGAACAAACAAAATAAACTAATAACTAAAATTGCATGACCCCTTGTATTAGTATATGAGTGCAGCATTGACCACTGTGCTGGTATGGCCCCTTGTGTTTGTATATGAGTGCAGCATTGACCACTGTGCTGGTATGGCCCCTTGTGTTAGTATATGAGTGCAGCATTGACCACTGTGCTGGTAAGACCCCTTGTGTTATGGCCCCTTGTGTTAGTATATGAGTGCAGCATTGACCACTGTGCTGGTATGACCTCTTGTGTTAGTATATGAGTGTAGCATTGACCACTGTGCTGGTATGGCCCCTTGTGTTAGTATATGAGTGCAGCATTGACCACTGTGTTGGTATGTCCCCTGGTGTTATGACCCCTTGTGTTAGTATATGAGTGCAGCATTGACCACTGTGTTGGTATGTCCCCTTGTGTTATGACCCCTTGTGTTAGTATATGAGTGCAGCATTGACCACTGTGCTGGTATGACCCCTTGTGTTATGGCCCCTTGTGTTATGACCCCTTGTGTTAGTATATGAGTGCAGCATTGACCACTGTGCTGGTATGGCCCCTTGTGTTAGTATATGAGTGTAGCATTGACCACTGTGTTGGTATGGCCCCTTGTGTTAGTATATGAGTGCAGCATTGACCACTGTGTTGTTATGACCCAGTGCATCATTGACCACTGTGCTGGTATGACCCCTTGTGTTAGTATATGAGTGCAGCATTGACCACTGTGCTGGTATGGCCCCTTGTGTTAGTATATGAGTGCAGCATTGACCAATGTGTTGGTATGAACCCTTGTGTTAGTATATGAGTGCAGCATTGACCACTGTGCTGGTATGGCCCCTTGTGTTAGTATATGAGTGCAGCATGTGCAGCATTGACCACTGTGCTGGTATGGCCCCTTGTGTTAGTATATGAGTGTAGCATTGACCACTGTGTTGGTATGGCCCCTTGTGTTAGTATATGAGTGCAGCATTGACCACTGTGTTGTTATGACCCAGTGCAGCATTGACCACTATGCTGGTATGGCCCCTTGTGTTAGTATATGAGTGTAGCATTGACCACTGTGCTGGTATGGCCCCTTGTGTTAGTATATGAGTGTAGCATTGACCACTGTGCTGGTATGGCCCCTTGTGTTAGTATATGAGTGTAGCATTGACCACTGTGCTGGTATGGCCCCTTGTGTTAGTATATGAGTGTAGCATTGACCACTGTGCTGGTATGGCCCCTTGTGTTAGTATGTGAGTGTAGCATTGACCACTGTGTTGGTATGGCCCCTTGTGTTAGTATATGAGTGTAGCATTGACCACTGTGCTGGTATGGCCCCTTGTGTTAGTATATGAGTGTAGCATTGACCACTGTGCTTGTATGGCCCCTTGTGTTAGTATATGAGTGTAGCATTGACCACTGTGCTGGTATGGCCCCTTGTGTTAGTATATGAGTGTAGCATTGACCACTGTGTTGGTATGGCCCCTTGTGTTAGTATATGAGTGCAGCATTGACCACTGTGCTGGTATGGCCCCTTGTGTTAGTATATGAGTGCAGCATTGACCACTGTGTTGTTATGACCCAGTGCAGCATTGACCACTGTGCTGGTATGACCCCTTGTGTTAGTATATGAGTGCAGCATTGACCACTGTGCTTGTATGGCCCCTTGTGTTAGTATATGAGTGCAGCATTGACCACTGTGCTGGTATGACCCCTTGTGTTAGTATATGAGTGCAGCATTGACCACTGTGCTGGTATGGCCCCTTGTGTTAGTATATGAGTGCAGCATTGACCACTGTGCTGGTATGACCCCTTGTGTTAGTACATGAGTGCAGCATTGACCACTGTGCTGGTATGGCCCCTTGTGTTAGTATATGAGTGCAGCATTGACCACTGTGCTGGTATGGCCCCTTGTGTTAGTATATGAGTGCAGCATTGACCACTGGGCTGGTATGGCCCCTTGTGTTAGTATATGAGTGCAGCATTGACCACTGTGCTGGTATGGCCCCTTGTGTTAGTATATGAGTGCAGCATTGACCACTGTGCTGGTATGACCCCTTGTGTTAGTATATGAGTGCAGCATTGACCACTGTGCTGGTATGACCCCTTGTGTTAGTATATGAGTGTAGCATTGACCACTGTGCTGGTATGAACCCTTGTGTTAGTATATGAGTGTAGCATTGACCACTGTGCTGGTATGAACCCTTGTGTTAGTATATGAGTGTAGCATTGACCACTGTGCTGGTATGAACCCTTGTGTTAGTATATGAGTGCAGCATTGACCACTGTGTTGTTATGACCCAGTGCAGCATTGACCACTGTGTTGGTATGACCCCTTGTGTTAGTATATGAGTGTAGCATTGACCACTGTGCTGGTATGGCCCCTTGTGTTAGTATATGAGTGCAGCATTGACCACTGTGTTGGTATGTCCCCTTGTGTTAGTATATGAGTGCAGCATTGACCACTGTGTTGGTATGTCCCCTTGTGTTAGTATATGAGTGTAGCATTGACCACTGTGTTGGTATGGCCCCTTGTGTTAGTATATGAGTGCAGCATTGACCACTGTGTTGTTATGACCCAGTGCATCATTGACCACTGTGCTGGTATGACCCCTTGTGTTAGTATATGAGTGCAGCATTGACCACTGTGCTGGTATGGCCCCTTGTGTTAGTATATGAGTGCAGCATTGACCACTGTGTTGGTATGAACCCTTGTGTTAGTATATGAGTGCAGCATTGACCACTGTGCTGGTATGGCCCCTTGTGTTAGTATATGAGTGCAGCATGTGCAGCATTGACCACTGTGCTGGTATGGCCCCTTGTGTTAGTATATGAGTGTAGCATTGACCACTGTGTTGGTATGGCCCCTTGTGTTAGTATATGAGTGCAGCATTGACCACTGTGTTGTTATGACCCAGTGAAGCATTGATCACTATGCTGGTATGGCCCCTTGTGTTAGTATATGAGTGTAGCATTGACCACTGTGCTGGTATGGCCCCTTGTGTTAGTATATGAGTGTAGCATTGACCACTGTGCTGGTATGGCCCCTTGTGTTAGTATATGAGTGTAGCATTGACCACTGTGCTGGTATGGCCCCTTGTGTTAGTATATGAGTGTAGCATTGACCACTGTGCTGGTATGGCCCCTTGTGTTAGTATGTGAGTGTAGCATTGACCACTGTGTTGGTATGGCCCCTTGTGTTAGTATATGAGTGTAGCATTGACCACTGTGCTGGTATGGCCCCTTGTGTTAGTATATGAGTGTAGCATTGACCACTGTGCTTGTATGGCCCCTTGTGTTAGTATATGAGTGTAGCATTGACCACTGTGCTGGTATGGCCCCTTGTGTTAGTATATGAGTGTAGCATTGACCACTGTGTTGGTATGGCCCCTTGTGTTAGTATATGAGTGCAGCATTGACCACTGTGCTGGTATGGCCCCTTGTGTTAGTATATGAGTGCAGCATTGACCACTGTGTTGTTATGACCCAGTGCAGCATTGACCACTGTGCTGGTATGACCCCTTGTGTTAGTATATGAGTGCAGCATTGACCACTGTGCTTGTATGGCCCCTTGTGTTAGTATATGAGTGCAGCATTGACCACTGTGCTGGTATGACCCCTTGTGTTAGTATATGAGTGCAGCATTGACCACTGTGCTGGTATGGCCCCTTGTGTTAGTATATGAGTGCAGCATTGACCACTGTGCTGGTATGACCCCTTGTGTTAGTACATGAGTGCAGCATTGACCACTGTGCTGGTATGGCCCCTTGTGTTAGTATATGAGTGCAGCATTGACCACTGTGCTGGTATGGCCCCTTGTGTTAGTATATGAGTGCAGCATTGACCACTGGGCTGGTATGGCCCCTTGTGTTAGTATATGAGTGCAGCATTGACCACTGTGTTGGTATGGCCCCTTGTGTTAGTATATGAGTGCAGCATTGACCACTGTACTGGTATGACCCCTTGTGTTAGTATATGAGTGCAGCATTGACCACTGTGCTGGTATGACCCCTTGTGTTAGTATATGAGTGTAGCATTGACCACTGTGCTGGTATGAACCCTTGTGTTAGTATATGAGTGTAGCATTGACCACTGTGCTGGTATGAACCCTTGTGTTAGTATATGAGTGTAGCATTGACCACTGTGCAAGTATGAACCCTTGTGTTAGTATATGAGTGCAGCATTGACCACTGTGTTGTTATGACCCAGTGCAGCATTGACCACTGTGTTGGTATGACCCCTTGTGTTAGTATATGAGTGTAGCATTGACCACTGTGCTGGTATGGCCCCTTGTGTTAGTATATGAGTGCAGCATTGACCACTGTGTTGGTATGTCCCCTTGTGTTAGTATATGAGTGCAGCATTGACCACTGTGCTGGTATGACCCCTTGTGTTAGTATATGAGTGCAGCATTGACCACTGTGTTGTTATGGCCCCTTGTGTTAGTATATGAGTGCAGCATTGACCACTGTGCTGGTATGGCCCGTTGTGTTAGTATATGAGTGCAGCATTGACCACTATGTTGTTATGACCCAGTGCAGCATTGACCACTGTGTTGTTATGACCCAGTGCAGCATTGACCACTGTGTTGTTATGACCCAGTGCAGCATTGACCACTGTGTTGGTATGGCCCCTTGTGTTAGTATATGAGTGCAGCATTGACCACTGTGTTGTTATGACCCAGTGCAGCATTGACCACTGTGCTGGTATGACCCGTTGTGTTAGTATATGAGTGCAGCATGTGCAGCATTGACCACTGTGCTGGTATGGCCCCTTGTGTTAGTATATGAGTGTAGCATTGACCACTGTGCTGGTATGGCCCCTTGTGTTAGTATATGAGTGCAGCATTGACCACTGTGTTGTTATGAACCCTTGTGTTAGTATATGAGTGCAGCATTGACCACTGTGCTGGTATGACCCCTTGTGTTAGTATATGAGTGCAGCATTGACCACTGTGTTGTTATGAACCCTTGTGTTAGTATATGAGTGCAGCATTGACCACTGTGCTGGTATGACCCCTTGTGTTAGTATATGAGTGCAGCATTGACCACTGTGTTGGTATGACCCCTTGTGTTAGTATATGAGTGCAGCATTGACCACTGTGCTGGTATGACCCCTTGTGTTAGTATATGAGTGCAGCATTGACCACTGTGCTGGTATGGCCCCTTGTGCTAGTATGTGAGTATCCTATCCACTAAGCTTTCATAGCCCCTTGTGGTACATAGATTGCCACCACATCAGCAACATTTCTATTTGTCACTTTCTAATACTGTAGTATTTTTTATTTAACATAAATTAGATGTTAACTCTTAAAAGATGGAAGGCCAGTATTCTCGGTCATATTTAAAAGTATCCATGACAGAGTGCCTTTAATATGTACTTTTATGATCAAGATGTCTTCAGTGTCCGGTGTCCATCTTCATGCTTGTTGACCACTGACTCTTCCACCAGGAACCATGCTTTAATATGGCAAAAACATTTCAGTTTCTGAGATCTGATGCTGATTATAAGCCAGGTTTCTTTGATGTTCAGATCTTGTAGAATGTCTGTATTTTTCTACTTCTAGGTCCATAATTTTCTATGAATTTTTCTGCAACAGAAGTTCAAAAGCACTGATTTTCTTATTTTCATCACTATAGCTTTAAAACAGTTTGGAAACTGGAGACCTCCATTACCACTACATGAAAAGTCAAAGAGATAAAAAAAAATACTGCACACTGCATAGGAAAGTCATCATAATTAGGGCTTTCAGAAAGTAATGCAACACATCATTTTTCTCAGTTAATAATGAAGATAGAAGCATACACACTTAAAATATGGCATGTGCCGATTGTGTGTAACATATTGCAACCCAACCAGCCAAATATTAAGGCTGCCCTAAACCGTTGAAATGGAGCATGTTAGCAACTTGCGTTATAAGCAGTGAATTGTGGTAGAATTTCTCATTGTAGAGAAGGGAACTTGTGAACATCCACAAGTGGTTATATGATGTGTGTGGAAATTTTGCAGTCAACAGGAGTACAGTCAGTCACTAGGTTCAAAGAGTCTGGAAGTGGAGATACTGAGCTGCTTGATCCGCTGCACTGTGGACGTCCGGCCACAGCCACCAACGCAGACATGTTGAAATGCACTGAGGGCATTATTCTTACTGATAGACGAATCACTATTCAACAACTGGCCTTACAGCTGTCAGTCAGCAAGACGAATCACTATTCAACAACTGGCCTTACAGCTGTCAGTCAGCAAGACGAATCACTATTCAACAACTGGCCTTACAGCTGTCAGTCAGCAAGACGAATCACTATTCAACAACTGGCCTTACAGCTGTCAGTCAGCAAGACGAATCACTATTCAACAACTGGCCGTACAGCTGTCAGTCAGCAAGACGAATCACTATTCAACAACTGGCCTTACAGCTGTCAGTCAGCAAGACGAATCACTATTCAACAACTGGCCTTACAGCTGTCAGTCAGCAAGACGAATCACTATTCAACAACTGGCCTTACAGCTGTCAGTCAGCAAGACGAATCACTATTCAACAACTGGCCTTACAGCTGTCAGTCAGCAAGTCGAATCACTATTCAACAACTGGCCGTACAGCTGTCAGTCAGCAAGACGAATCACTATTCAACAACTGGCCGTACAGCTGTCAGTCAGCAAGACGAATCACTATTCAACAACTGGCCGTACAGCTGTCAGTCAGCAAGACGAATCACTATTCAACAACTGGCCGTACAGCTGTCAGTCAGCAAGACGAATCACTATTCAACAACTGGCCGTACAGCTGTCAGTCAGCAAGACGAATCACTATTCAACAACTGGCCGTACAGCTGTCAGTCAGCAAGACGAATCACTATTCAACAACTGGCCGTACAGCTGTCAGTCAGCAAGACGAATCACTATTCAACAACTGGCCGTACAGCTGTCAGTCAGCAAGACGAATCACTATTCAACAACTGGCCTTACAGCTGTCAGTCAGCAAGACGAATCACTATTCAACAACTGGCCGTACAGCTGTCAGTCAGCAAGACGAATCACTATTCAACAACTGGCCTTACAGCTGTCAGTCAGCAAGACGAATCACTATTCAACAACTGGCCGTACAGCTGTCAGTCAGCAAGACAAATCACTATTCAACAACTGGCCGTACAGCTGTCAGTCAGCAAGACGAATCACTATTCAACAACTGGCCTTACAGCTGTCAGTCAGCAAGACGAATCACTATTCAACAACTGGCCTTACAGCTGTCAGTCAGCAAGACGAATCACTATTCAACAACTGGCCTTACAGCTGTCAGTCAGCAAGACGAATCACTATTCAACAACTGGCCTTACAGCTGTCAGTCAGCAAGACGAATCACTATTCAACAACTGGCCTTACAGCTGTCAGTCAGCAAGACGAATCACTATTCAACAACTGGCCGTACAGCTGTCAGTCAGCAAGACGAATCACTATTCAACAACTGGCCGTACAGCTGTCAGTCAGCAAGACGAATCACTATTCAACAACTGGCCGTACAGCTGTCAGTCAGCAGTGGTAGTGCAAATACAGTTATAAAAACTCTCGCATGGACTAAGAGTTGTGTAAGATGGGTTTCTCAGTCTCACAAACGACCACCGATTGCAAAGGAAAGCAATTTCTTCGGAAATTGTTGGAGCGTTTCAGTGCTGATAGAGATAACTTTTTGGCTAAGATCGTTACAGGTCATGCAACCTGGACACATTATTTTGAACCTGATACAAAAAGACAGTCAACAGAGTGGCATCATCTGCAATCACCACGAAGAAAGAAATTAAAGACAACTCCTTCAGATGGAAAGGTCATGATCACTGTCTTACGGGACATTGAAGGTGTGACTCTTGTGGATGTTATGCCAAGAGGCGAGACAGTCAATTCGCAAGCTTACATTAAGACATTGAAAGAACTCAATCAATGTTTTTGCAGAGTTTGGCCACACAAGAATCCAGCAGACCTGCTTTTCCTTCACGGCAATGCACACCCTCACACAAGTCTAGCAACATGGGAAGCAATCACCAAATTGGGTTGAACTGTACTACCCCCACCCACCCTATAGTCCCGATTTGGCATACTCTGATTTTCATTTATTTGGTCCACTTAAAAGTACACTCTGTGGGACAAGGTTTGAAGATGATGAAGGAGTGATTCGTGCAGTGAAGAAATGGTTGCATGATCAAGACAAAATCTGGCACAGGCAAGGAATACAAGCACTTGTTTCACGATGGCATAAAGCTGTACAAGTTTATGGGGATTATGTTGAATAATACCGATGTTTACATCACATGTGTATAAATTTAATGCTTTTTGAATAAACAGCCCCTGAGTAAAACGACGTGGTGCATTACTTCTGAACGACCCTCGTGTCTTGTAAGAATTTATAAGGTTTTACGTATTTATTACATTTTTCACAATGCTTTCATTTGTTGCAACTCCATTTTATGTGGATTCAATTGTGTGATATTTGTATATTCCTTGTGTGTATCCTTTTTTTACTCTCATCTACTTAGGCACCAGAAGTGATCCAGATGAAAGAGCAGAACCCATACACATTCCAGTCAGATGTTTACGCCTTCGGCATTGTTTTATATGAGCTATTGTCTGGAACTTTACCGTATTCAAATATCAACAACAAGGATCAGGTGAGTAGCAGTTATACTGAGGTTTTGTGTGTGGATGAATTATGTGAAAGACTGATTTTTAACTCTAAGCTCATCAGCATTCAGGTAATTTCAGCCATGAAAAGGGCTTGCGTCTACTGGATTGATAGTAATATAGAGATTTTTCTCCTGAACTGATCCCAAAGTACAATCTCTACGGGAGACCGGACTGCAGAGGTCTGCCTTCCCTCTCCAAGCTCTGAAGCCAGTGGAAATGCACAACCCAAAGCCCATTGGGAAATTAACGCTCAGTAACATATGAGTTGATGAAAGTCTTTATGATTTTCAACAGCCCAGGGACTTTTAGTGTGCACACATCTATTTTTCAACCTGGCCCGAGAAGACTAGACGTCCATTGAACTGCCCAGATATCTGGAACATTTGTGACATCATCAGCTTCCAGTGAAAAATAAACACACTTTTATCAATACTTGTAGGTGAAAAAAATCCAAAAGGTACTGACTGGCATGTTCAAGTTTGTAAACATGACACTCATATTTCTCTGTAATCACATCATCATTTGTGTCACATTTCTCTTTAATCACATCATCATTTGTGTCACATTTCTCTTTAATCACATCATCATTTGTGTCACATTTCTCTTTAATCACATCATCATTTGTGTCACATTTCTCTTTAATCACATCATCATTTGTGTCACATTTCTCTTTAATCACATCATCATTTGTGTCACATTTCTCTTCAATCACATCATCATTTGTGTCACATTTCTCTTCAATCACATAATCATTTGCATATAAAAGAAACTATGATTGAAAGGCTGATTTTTTTGGGTCCTTTTTTCTTCTTCAGATTTTGTTTATGGTGGGCAAGGGTTATCTGCGGCCAGATCTCACTATATGCCGCAGTGACACTCCCAAGCAGCTCAAGCGATACATGTTAGATTGTATTAAGTTTGACCGTGAAGAACGACCTCTTTTTCCTCAGGTATTTTAAATGTTTGTTTGTTTTGTATTGTCACTATTTTGTGATTTCACATGTTTATTTTTTGTTTTTTCATCATCATATTCCATGCCATTAAGTATTGACAATTGTGGTTGATCATCTGACACAATCAGCAGTCTGTGGCTAAATCATGGGTTTATTTTTGATCTGTTACTATTAGAAAGATATGGCCAAATGGATAATAGTGTTCACGGTTAAACTTCAGGAGTGCTGATTTGAGGTAGCGGGTTCAACCACTTCACTGGTCAGTTGGACTAAAATTTTGACTTCTCTTCCATGCCTTAGCGATGTAGATTACAAGTACCTCAGAAGTCGGAGTGGGTGTTGCCTGATGGTGAGGGACACTAGTAATAGGGAAAGCTAATCCACACACAAAGATCAGTCCAGTTCACAAGAAGTAGTAGTAGCACATGTATGGACTACGCTTGAATTTAAAGCAAGTGAACAAAGAAAAAAGATGAACATTTAATCAGGTTTAGCTTGAACTTGTTTGCTTTTGTCCATGTTTTGCTGGGACCCATCTGGGAAGTGGAGATTAGTAATACTGTAATCTAGCAAGTCGTCATAGGCAACAGAGGATATTTGACCATCACATGTGATCGCTGTCTGGAAAATACCTTGTGGTGTTTGTAGAAATGGGTCTTCCCAGTCAATGAAATGTAGTCAAGCAGAGCATCTTTCATTTATACCACTAGATGGTAAATTCTGTTGGGGCGAGATGATTTCTTTTCACCTCCCCGAAGTTCATGGTCTCAGCTGTGATGAAACCTCTCAAGGATCACACATCGTGTATGCTACTAGACAGAGAGTTACAGCACATCCCCACGATGATGGTAGGCATTTAGCAGCCAAGTCTTGTACTTGCTCTCGAAGATCTCACATACATGATCAGAATGATTGTGCTGCTTGCTTACCAAGATGGAACCAGCTATTACCATTTTCCACATTGTTCATGCCATTTAGGAGTTAACTGAAACTATCCAGTTAGCACATAAGAGTTAACAGCTCGAACAACATAGTTGGCATAACATCTTGTTTATTTGTGTGTCCCTTGTTGCCAAAGAGGACCACATTGCCATCTGTCAGTTCTAGAGTGGAATTGTAGGTGGTTGATTTGACCAATTTGAGTCTGGAAATGTCTGTTGCAATAAGGGTAATGTCTGTTACAATAAGGGTACTGTCTGTTACAGTCAGGATGAAGAATGTTGACTGTCTCAGCAGGCAGAGGTAACTCACTGTTGATGTTTGTATGGCCTCTGCATAGCTTCCTCAATTCTAAACTGTTCCACAGTCACCATGCTAGTAGATATTTACACCAAACAGAGCGATCAGAAACATTGCTTTACAAGTCAGTATCATGGTTCTTCTTTGAAGCTTTCAGGGAGTCTTTGTAATATCAGTTCATGCTGACCTTAGAATATTTTCTTTAGAAGCCGCTCATTTAACATGTGAACAATATGATTGGATCATCTATGCTGAGATTTGTACTGCATAATCTGGATGCTTGTCATGCCGGCCCTTGAGAGAACTTCACCGCTATCTGATTTGAAAGTTCTCTTGGTCTTACCTTTCAGTTTTGAGATTATTCCAGAATCTTTGCCGAACCCCCGCAATCTGATTATTTCGACATACAGGTTCTCAATCTGTTCCCCTGCCTTCTCCACCTGGTCCCACAGGCGCACGAGGAGGTAGAATGACTGCTGCGTAAACCTCCAGTTTGGTAGTGAGCATGGTTCCTTGACTGCCTGCATGCATACCTGTGGGAGTCTCCATGGCCAAGTGGTCTAGCTCTCTGTCTCATGCTTTGAAGTTTGTGGGTTTGATTTCAAGCTACATCTTTCGGTTCATGGGTGCATTTTTCTGGGGTTCGTCGCAGGGCTGCGGCGTTCATGATTTGTCCGATGCTTTCTGCAGGTCGCCCAGTGGAAAGAGACTGAGCCATATGGGATAAAACCCAGTGCAATAAAGGCGATCCTCTCGACTTTTATTAATTTCTTTTTTATGCATACATTTATATATGTGTTTTATTTTTGAGTGGGAGTGTATGAGAGAGACAGAGAGAGACAGAGAGAGACAGAGAGAGAGAGCATGGCTGTAATGCCATATTGTACATTTCGTCATCTCTCAGTTTATGTTTACTGCCACGCTAATTTCTTTTGTGTAATACAGAACATATAATTGCTGTATAATTGATGAATGGTTGATAGGACTGAATGTAAACCAATTGTATCATTTGTTTCCCAAATTGTGGATCTCAGTTTCCCAAAAACCAATACAACCTTTGACATGTCTGATCTTCACATCATAATCAATATGGACTACCTTGGAAAGGGTGCTGCTGAGATAAACAAAGCATTCCACAGACTTCAGTTTCTGGCCTCTGATGGCTGACTATGCTATGTTGATCTATCTGCTTGGTGCTCCACTTCAGGTTTGTTGGTGGAGATGGCGCTACTGTAATTATTACCAGCTGCAGCAGCAGTACACTGCATTTCACATTCTGAGTTGGCATTAAGAGCACAGCCATCAACGAGAACAATTCTTGCACTTTTGTTCTGACTAGAAGACTCCTGCGATAGAAGAGCTTCACATCAGGTGACAGGTGAATTCTTCATTCTTCATCCGATATACTTTGTTTTGGGCATAATTGTGTTGTGCCTGTTAACAGCGGTGCTGCAATATTTGTGCCTTTCAGCCGAACAACCCAATTTTGTTTTGGTATTTATTAACTGGGTTAGCTTACGTGGGTAATAGGTGACTTTGGCACCAGAATAACTGTCCTATAAAGTGCCTGTCAGCATTGCATCAAACATGCTCATAAGATAGGGCTAGGATGCAACCTTTCTTCACTCCATTTGTGACATTGAAGGACAGAGTATTCATCCTGATTTTGAAATCGAGCTAGGTAATACCCTGAAATTGCCTGCCGATCACAAGGTCTTACTATATGCCATTAGCCCATTACCACAGGACGAAATGGTCAAGTGAGAAGAGATATGTCTTGTGCGTGAATTAGATTTCAGTGAGGGTGAGTTGTGCAGCCTCATCCTTAACTCTCTCTTCCTGATTCCGCTTGATCCAGTGGCAAGATTTGATCAGGACAACTCACATAAAAACCAGGATGCAGTGGATGATCAAGAGGAGCTTCTATGTTGTGCCTTACTCTATATACTCCGCACCATGTTTCTGGTAGTTGCTTTTCCACCTGCTAACCAACCAGTGGTTCCTCCTAGAATATGTGAAGACATTACACCTTAACAGCAGTATTTGATTGATTAATTGATTTAGGAACCAACATCACAGCATTCGGGACATTCCTATAAGCACTTCGTCCCCATCCTCAGCAGCCAGCGAAGAGTTCCAACACTAATAGTTCCAGTAGCAATCTGATTATATGTTCGTCTTGCCTTTCCTCTGAGCGTCGATCGTCCGCCAGATCCCCTCGTCACACCTCGCTGTCTCATTCTTACCAGACCATGGTGATCCATTTGCTCCTCCGAGGTGTACACATGCTCCCATAAGGCCGCAACCACGTCTGCCTTATCATGTATCAATACTCCATCAAGTTTTGCCGAGCTAGCCAATCTGTCCGCCTGTTCATTCCCCAGCACACCGGCATGCCCCGGAGAAAAGATCCAGGTGATGCTTGCTACCCGTGACCTCCGAAGCGAAGCAAGCCACTCTGCACGAAGCTTGCCTGTTCTCACCCTCCTCAGCATGCTTTCTGAGTCAGTTACAATCGCAATGTGTGTATGTGTCGTGTTCTCTATCCAGCGGAAAGCTGCAATGACCGCCTCCACCTCCATTCTTAAGCTAGATGTTGTGTCATCATAGCCAGGCTCTCCTGCACCAAATGCCGACCATTAGCTTTTGCTAAGAACCCCCAGGCACTTCTCCTACCTCTCAACACCGACCCATCCATATAGATAATCACATCACCCGGGCGAGAATTATCCTGAATTAGTTGCTGAATTTCCACTTCCGTGGCTCCTGCTGGCCACTCCCTGCACTCCCGGCTCAATGTGATTATAACTCTACACAATTCTGACTGCTCGGCTGGCACTCTGACCCACTCCTCTCCTCGCCTGATGTTCTCCAAGGGGCACACCTGTCTGATCATATCCTCCGCCTGAGCCATCCATGATTTCCCTCTTATCAGTCTCTGACCCTTAACTACGTCCAGCGCCTCATGCAACGGGTGATCTGTGTCTGCAGCTACTCTGAGGTATGCCTTCGCCTGCATCACCTTGAGCCTACCAGCAACAGTAGGCAGACCAAGGATGTATCGCATACACACTACTGGAGTGTCTCTAGTGCATCCCAGAATGACCCGCATAGCTTCGTTCTGTATGCGCTCTAATTTCACCAGCTGACTCTTTGAGACAGTGAGCAGTCCTAGTCCATAATCAATCACTGAGAGGATCAAGTGCTGGTATAGTGTGAAAAGCATTCTCTGCTCTGTGTCCATTGCAGCCATAGTTTTAAGTGCATTGGGTCCCTTTTGAGATCTTGTCACAACCGTCTCCACATGGTCCTTGAAGGACAGACTCCTGTCAAATGTGATTCCCAGATACTTCAGTTTGATCTCTCTGTTGATGCTTCTGCCATCTATCGTGGGTGGGGCATTATCTCTCACAATCCTGTTGTCCAGAGAGCACCACAACACAGCCGCCTTTTCCGGGTGGATGACAGCACTCATTTCAGTGCACCAGTCAATCACTTTGCCTACTGTCACCTGTAGCTCCTGGGCTGTTTGATCCCTATTTCTCCCCTGCCTGTATGCAAGAATATAATCTAACAGCAGTATTTACTAAAGACTACCATTTTTATTGTGTTATTTGGATTTCTTAAAATATCCGTATCCTTGCTACAATCCACAGATCCTGTCCTCATTAGAAGCTCTGTACATATCAATCCCAAAAATCAAGCGAAGCAAGTCAGAGCCTACAATTCACCGGACAGATTCATTTGACCTCGACTTCTCACACATGTGTGCCTCACCGAAGACCCCCATCAACAGCCAGTTTGCATCCAGGTTTTTCTTTGCATGGGGGAACTACTAGCGCCTGCATTCTCAGCATATTGGGTGTTGTTGACATGTGATAAGCTTCTAGCACTTCACTAAGCACAGATGACAGTTGTGCTGAGTGTTTGCAGTCTCTAGAACACCACAAAACATTGGTCATAATGTTGTTTGCAGTGTTTAGTATACCACAAGACACTGGTAATACTGGTGTTTTGTTTTTTAAGTTACTGGTACACCATAAAAGCACTGATGACATGTAGTGTTAAGTGTTTTCAGCGTCTAGTACACAAGGCAGTAATGACATATAGTGTTAAGTGTCTTCAATGGCTAGAACACCACAATACACTGATAATACTAGTAAGTTAACTAGTACAGCACAAGACACTGATGACACACAACTTTTATCTTAAAGTACTAGTACACTTTGAAGACACTTTTGAGATACAGTGTTAGGTGTCTTCAGTGTTTTGTACACCACAAGACAGTTATGAGATACAGTGTTAGGTGTCTTCAGTGTTTTGTACACCACAAGACACTTATGAGATACAGTGTTAGGTGTCTTCAGTGTTTTGTACACCACAAGACAGTTATGAGATACAGTGTTAGGTGTCTTCAGTGTTTTGTACACCACAAGACACTTATGAGATACAGTGTTAGGTGTCTTCAGTGTTTTGTACACCACAAGACACTTATGAGATACAGTGTTAGGTGTCTTCAGTGTTTTGTACACCACAAGACAGTTATGAGATACAGTGTTAGGTGTCTTCAGTGTTTTGTACACCACAAGACAGTTATGAGATACAGTGTTAGGTGTCTTCAGTGTTTTGTACACCATAAGACAGTTATGACACACAACTGTTACTTTAAAGTACTAATACATCACAAGCAGAGAAGTGCGTGGGCATTTACAGCCCGTTCAGCGGGCCGAACCGTTCAAGAATCCAGTGGTGCCCACTCTATGACCACGAGCAGCATGACGATGGCGTTGATGGCAGTTACACAGGCTTTCATATGGCTGGAATCACAGCATTATACCAACGCGTGTGTACTAAGTGATTCAATGAGCATGATTCGGAAGGTCGAAGCTGGACCTGTACGTAGACAGTAGACTGAATCTCTGCGGAAGTCTGTTGTCCGTAAAGTCACCTTCATCTTCGTCCCGGGACATGCGGGAGTCGAGGGAAATGAACGAGCTGACAAACTGGCTGGCTCTGCACCCCCTGTAGATGGCCAGCCCATGGATCGTGCCGATGTTATTAACATCCTTAAAGATATGGCGAGAACACAGGACTTTGACGTCAGTGATTCCACATCGCTGTCCAGGATGAAAGACCTGGGAATCGGCACAGCCAGACGCGAGAGGTACATCGGGAAAACAAAGCGCCTCGTCAACCAACACAGAACTGGCACTATTAGCCACCGGACGCTGATGAATATGCTGGGGGGAGGATCTGAGCACCTATGGACATGTCCGGAGTGCAACGAAGATACCCCAACTGATAACTGATAATGCACCACAAAGACACTGGTAACATGTTGCGTTAAGTACCTTCAGTGTCCAGTACACCACAAGACACTGATGACACACAACTGTTACTTTAAAGTACTAGTACATTACGAAGACACTAATGACATATAGTGTTGTCTTCAGTGTTTAGTAATCACAAGACACTGATGACACAAATATTATTAAGTTACTAGTACATCATGACAGCAGTGATGACACAGTGTTTAGGGTCTTACCGATGACACTAGTGTTAATTTAAGTTACTGGTACAGGCAGTGAGGACATGCAGTGTAAAGTGCTTTCACTATCTAGTACATCACAAGACACTGATGACAGTGGTGTTAAGTGTTTTAATTCTTTATAACGCTAAAACGAAATAAAAGTTTTTAAGTATAGCAAGCAATTTGATAGACCACACAGAAGCACTCATAATAATGTATTCAGGAATCATATATATTAGGGGCGTTCATTTGAAACCCGTTCCAAAGGCTTTATTACAAAAGCATGAATGAAACATTAACACGTGTGGTAGAATTAAACAAAGCATTCATTTTGAATGAATTATGCACCATGGGTTGGTCAGAAGAAGTCGCTGTAGGAATTCAGGCAAGCCTCCCATTGCTTAGGTAGGCGGCGAATGCCGTCCGCAAAAAAAGGATTGTGGTTGCTCACTGAACCAAGTGTTTACCGCCTTCATTACGTCTGCATCTGTGTGAAATCGCTGCCCCTTGAGAGCTTTTTTAGAGGTCTGAACAAATGAAAATCACATGGTGACCAATCAGGACTATAGGCTGGATGTTGCAGAATTTCCCACTTCTTCCTTGCTAATGCTTCCTGCACAATCTTTGCGGACGAGCATTATCATGCAACAAAATCACACCGCGAGAAAGCATGCCGGGTCGTTTATTCTTGATGGCTTTTTGCAGCTGGTCTAGTGTTTGCAAGTAGTGGGTAGAGTTTATGTTGACACCAGGTTCTGTAAAGTCGGCCAACAATAGCCCTTCATGGTAAAAAAAATGCGCTCAGCATAACCTTACCAGCTGAAACCTGTAACTTGAATCTTTTGGCTTTTGGTGATCCAGCATGCTTCCATTGCATGCTCTCTCTCTTTTGCTGCTCAGCTCAAAGTGGTGACACCATGATTCCTCACCTGCCACTATGCGGAAGAGGAATGCATCACCCTCCACTCTGTAATGCAGCAAGTGGTTCAAACACCATCCCATGCGTTCCTCTTTTTGGTGGTCGGTCAACATCCGTGGTACCCACTGTGAACACACCTTCCGATATTGCAGTTTCTTACGAACGACCTTTTGAATTGTCCCAATTGACACATCAAATTCTTTCTCTTGTGAATGTATGCTTCAACAATGGTTCATCTGTACTGCTGCATCAATTTTGGCGATGTTTTTTTCCTGTTGCAACAATATGCGCTTGACCCGGCCGTCGAAGATCTGTCATGAACTGACGTCCTTTCCGAAACGTTCATGCCCTGTCTGTCACTGTTGTCTTCGACACACATTTGTTACCGTACGCTGCCTGCATTCTTTGATGAATGTTAGTTAGTTAGGTAGCTAGCTAGCTAGCTAGTTAGTCGAGGGTCGAGGTTCCAACTTCACGGCAACGGGTCGTCCCCATTATGCTCCATTCCCGTGCCAGTGAAAATCACAAAATGCTCCTTGCTGTCCAATGTGAAAATTGGAATAGACGGGAGTCTCGGCAATCCAACAAGCCAGCACAGGTACACTGTGCATAATGCTGCCGTCAGAATGTCAACACAAAATTCATCGTCGATGGGCTCGGCAGTCACCAGAAAGACCTCATTGACCCGGGTTTTCTCACATGGCTCGGTCTCTTACCGAAAGTGTCGCACAAAGCACGAACTCTGCAGCTTCAGCGCCGACTCCCAGGAGTCTCCGAAAAATGCACTCGTGAACCAAAAGGGCAAAACAGTCAATTCAGCAACTGCCAGTAACCATTGTTCCGAACATGCAGTTCACTGTACAGGACAGGTGTAAAAGCATTCCATGCGAATTTCACAGCTCACGGTGTCGCCCATGCACTCACTCAGTAGCCAAGCGACGTAACCATATACTACCAGTCCAACATGAGGAAAATGCGATTGCAAACCATAGCCACAAGCATAAACACGCCACAGGCCTTAACGGCTCAACGCCTAACCACCATGCTGGCGACCGGCCGATGAATGTCCACTGGTCTATATCCTTCAAATAAAAGAAACTGAATCACCGCTCTTTGAGCTTCTTTGGACGGATTCTGGATCAACTTGGCCATTTTATCAACGGTCAGAAACAGAACCTATGCATCATGGGACGATAAGCACTTGCTCTTTTATTCATTGGTCAGTGCTTATCACATGACTATGACATGATCATGTTCAACGTACGCAATTACACGCAGTGTGGCACAAACAGATTTCAAATGAACGCCCCTTATACATTTGTAGTACATCCCTGAAGTACTAATAACATCAAAGATTGTAGACTCCTACGACACCACAAAAGCACTTTTTCTGTTGTAGTTTTCAACAAAGTGTTGTGCCATTAGGTGCTGTGCTAGATGTGCAGTCCGCTCTTGTGGGCAGATATGCAACAGTTGTTGTGAGTCCATGGTTATGAATGGTCTCAGTGCTGTCAATCTATCTCTTTATCGATCTTCCTACTACTCTTGTCGGTTATGATGTGCTTGTGAAGCTGGTAAATTTGGACACATCCTTGTTAGTTGTCCAAACCACTTGATTCCCTGTGCTTTAGTGTTTTCTGTGCATTAACTTGTCCTTTTTTGTTGGATTTAATCAGTTAAATCTCTTCTTGTGACCACAGCAATTTTTCTTTTAGCACCTTTCTTTATATGTTGTAATTCTTCATTCTTGATCTTTAGTTAGGCTCCATATTTGACACTGGTTACAGAGAGTTGGCATGGATGTTGATCAGTTGTTTTGTTTCTTTTTAAGCACTTAACAATATTGTCTAAAGTCCTAGACTTCTGGTATACCAGAAAAGCACTGTTAACAATGTTGTCTAAAGTCCTAGACTTCTGGTACACCACAAAAGCAGTGTTAACAATATTGTCTAAAGTCCTAGACTTCTGGTATACTAGAAAAGCACTGTTAACAATGTTGTCTAAAGTCCTAGACTTCTGGTATACCAGAAAAGCACTGTTAACAATGTTGTCTAAAGTCCTAGACTTCTTGTACACCATAAAAGCACTGTTAAAAATGTTGTCTAAAGTTCTAGACTTTAACACACCGCGAAAGCACTTTTAAAAATGTTGTCTAAAGTTCTAGACTTTAACACACCACAAAAGTACTGTTAACAATAATTTCTAAAGTCTTAGACTTCTGGTACATCACAAAAGCACTGTTAACAATGTTTCCTAAAGTCCTAGTCTTCTGGTACACCATAAAAGCACTATTAACAATGTTATCTAAAGTTCTAGACTTTAACACACCACAAAAGCACTATTAACAATAATGTCTAAAGTCCTAGTCTTCTGGTATACCATAAATGCACTATTAATAATATTGTCTAAAATTCTAGACTTTAGTTAGTCAGTTAGTCCTTCCTCTTGAGCTCAAGGTGGCGCATAGGGCAGAAGTCATGGCTCCCCATGTTTGGCGGTTCGCTGCTACCTGTTGTAGAACTTGAATGTTTACTTGGCCATTGAATGAGTCTTCTCTGATTATGGTTCAACGCAGGGCTTCTCTTGTTCTTCCCCGTTTTCTTTTCCTTACTGGTGACCATATGAGGGCTTGGTAGAGGAGTCTTGTCTTGTCCATTCTGAGTACATTTCCGATGTGATTCCCATGGCGTTTTCTTATAGAGTTGGATACAATATCTTGCTTAGTCTCTTGTCTTATTTGCGTATTGGTTCTGAAATCTGTCCAGTGGAGGTTTAGAATTCTTCTAAGACATTTGTTCTCAAAATTGTCTAATTTCTTATCTATAGCTACCGTTGATTTCCAACTCTCACACTCCTTACGTTAGCACTGGAATCACACGAGAGTTGAAGATTTTTAGTTTTGTGATTGCTGAGTATCTTTGACTTCCAGATGTTTGACAGTTTATTAAAGGCACCAGATGCCAGTGCGATTCTAGATGATATTTCTGGTGTTGAGTCCCCTGTATATGTCATTTTGCTTCCTAGGTATGTGAAGCCATTGACTTTTTCAAGAACGTGGTTGTTTAATTTGATGTCGTCTGAACTGTTGGGAAGATCAATAGTTTTTGTTTTGGCGGTGTTAGTTTGGAGACCAGTTTGTCCTGAAACATTTTGAAGATGGTTTTATTTTCTCTTGGGCATCTAGGTGTGTTGAACTCATAAGCACTATGTCGTCGGCAAAGTCCAGGTCTTCTAGAAATTTGTCAACCCAACGGATACCCCTATTTGTGTTGTTTGTGCATTTGCGCATGACCCAATCGATGGCTATTCCAAAGAGCATCTGTGACAAGACACAACCCTGTTTCACTCCTGTTTTCACTGAGAACCAGTCAGAGTTGCCTGATTCTGTTCTTACGCAGCAACGTGTCTCTTTGTAGAAAGATTTTATGATGTTGGTATATTTGGTAGGGAAACCATAGATGTTAAGTAGATTCCAAAGTGAAGGACGGTGGATACTTTCGAAGGCTTTTTGAAAGTTGACAAAGTTGGTGATTAATTTCGACTGGAATTCTACAGAGTCTTCAATGATTATTCTAAGAGTGAAAATGTGGTCTATACATGACCGTTTTGGTCTGAAGCCAGTTTGTTCTTCTCTGAGCCTTTCATCTATAGACTTTCAATCTTTCAAGTAACATGCTACAAAAAAGTTTTCCTGGTACTGACAGTAGGGTGATACCACGCCAGTTATTACAATCAGACATATCACCTTGTTTTGGCAGTTTAAAAATTACACCATCCTTCCACTGTTGTGGTGGGGATTCGTTTTGCCAGATTTCATTGATCAGCTGTAACAGATGTTGTAAGGTAGTCTCATCTGCTGCTTTGAGCATTTCACCTGAGATGTCGTCTTCACCAACAGCTTTGTTGTTCTTCAATTTTTTGATGGCTGCTTTAATCTCTGCCATGGTGAATGACTCACATGAGGCATCTAGTGGTGGCATGGTGGTTTCTCCATCCAAGTTGGGAACAATGTCAGGCTGCGGTCTATTTAATATTTCTTTGAAATGCTCTGCCCATCGTTGCTTTTGGTGGTCATCGGATAACAGTAGTTTACCTTGTTTGTCTTTGATGGGTTTGTTTGGTGTAGGTGAGTGATTGCATAGTTGTTTCATAATGTGGAATTCGGCTTTGTTGTTTCCAGTTTTGGCAGCCGATTCGGCGTCAGCGGCCAAGCTGTATAAAGGTCTGTTTATCTTTTCGTGCGCTTGATTTCACCTCTTTAGGTTTGGCCATGTCGTTAGAATGCATCATCAGCAACTACCATCACGGCCTTACATCAAAGATCATCTGCGAAGAGACCACGAGGACGTCCAAGAAGAAAATGGATTGACGACATCAGAGACATTGTACAACCACACGGAATGACACTATCTAGTGCCGCCCACCGGCCGCTGGAATGCAAATTATTCCTCCCCACGACGCTTGAGAAGTGGAAGATGATGATGATGATCCAACATGGAGTAATTTCTCTTATGGGATTCATATGAAGCTGTGTCTTTTGTAGAAAGAAGTGTTAGTTTTACTTGCTTTATTTCTTGAATCTTCGTCCAGGTGTTATCGCTTAGCCACTTCTTCTGTCTTTGTACATAGCTGACAGTGTTTGTTGCCACATTTAGCAAGGTCTCTTTCAGGAAATTACAATTTTCTTCAATGTTATTTTCACTATTCGCATTGCTTATTATTCTTTCTTTGTTAGCGTAGATGTTTTTTTTACCTCTGAATTGAATGCGAGTTGGTGTTCTTTAGTCAGTAGGGACTGTGAGTTTATTTTCTGGATTCTTGGTGTTTTGTATAGAGTCTTAAGCTTTAGTTTTAGCTTGGCCATGCAGAGATTATGATTGCTGCCAACATCTGCTCCTCTGTAAGCTCTGGCGTCTTGTACTGATGAACGGAATTTGGCACTAATGCAAAAATGGTCTATCTGATTTTTTGTGATACTATCAGGCGAATTCCACGTGATTTTATGTATATCTTTATGCGGAAATAGAGAGTTTGCTATTATCAGATTTGCTATTTCACAGAATTCTAGTAGTCTCTCTCCGTTTTGGTTCATGTCCCCTAGACCGTGAATTCCCTTATATTTCTCGACACCGGTATTGTCAGATCCTATCTTTGCGTTGAAATCACCCATTACAGCAACAATGTCGTGTTTCGGTGATAAGTTGATGGTACCAATTAGTTGGTTGTAGAAATTATCTTTGTTGACGTCGGTATCATCGTTGGTAGGTGCATAGCACTGTACGAGTGTTAGCTTGAAATATTTTGTTTGGCAACGCGCTGTTATGATTCTATCGTTTACTAGTTCCCAGCTGATTATTGATCTTTCTGCATTTTTTGACATGATGATAGCGACTCCGTTCGAATGATGGTTGTCATTTCTTCCTGAATATGTTATGTGTCTTTTTTCGTAGTTAAGAAACGTTTTGCCTGAGTCAGTCCATCTGCACTCGCTAACCCCGAGAACATCTAGGTTGTATTCATTCATAACACTACACACCTGAGTAGTTTTCCCTGTCTGGTACATAGTTCTAACATCCCAATAACCAATCTTGAAAGTATCCTTGGAATTTAGCAAGTTTGAGCGATACATCATAACATTAAATCCAAAAATTGATTCTGAAACAACGGGAAGTTTTATGATGACGGATTGTCAAGCCGTCTATCAACCGTCTTAAGCCAAGCTAGAAGAAAACACGAAAAAAGCTCTAGTATACCACTACAAAAGTAGTGATACTGTTATTAAAAGTGTGATAAACCTCTAATGGAGCTGAGGTGGCCTAGTGGTTTGTGCAATACTTGCCAAGATTTGTTCCCAGCAGAGTTGGGATGATTTTTTTCCAACCAATACAGGTCGGGTCGAAACAGCCTCATAAAAAATGGGGATCAGGCAATTGTCCATGAATTATCTAGGCAGGAATGGTGTACGAGGAATGGAACTGGCCATACTAGCCATGTCATGGCCTAGAGTAAGTGGAGGCCCAGCACTTCACACCCCAATGGCAATATCTACTGGATAGTCCCCTATCTGTACCTTATTTTTAAAGCTGCCAATGCTCCGAAAAACACAGGTATTACATTGTTAAGTGTCTGAAAGTTGAGTACACTACAAAAGCACTGATAACTAGAGTAATGAGAGTAATAAATCACTAGCATAACAGAGATAACACTTTAGCAAATCATTAGCACACTCTAAAAGCGCTAGTAAGAATTATTAGTAAAACATAAAAGGACTCGTAACTCTTACTGCATAGGGTAGTTTTATTTTCACGTGTTCATTGCTGCAGGATCTCTCTCGATCTCTCTCTCTCTCTCTCTCTCTCTCTCTCTCTCTCTCTCTCTCTCTCTCTCTCTCTCTCTCTCTCTCTCTCTCTCTCTCTCTCTCTCTCTCTCTCTCTCTCTCTCTCATATATTCTCATTGTTAGGGCTAATGGGTTAACGAGTCATTGTGTTCTTAATGTTATTATTCTACATGTATATGCTGATGTTATGCATTGTCATAAATCATCACTGTCATCAAAGTGCCTTGCCAACTGGTGTGGGTGATCATACTTCTCTCCACATTTCGTGATCTCTAAAATAGTGTATCAGTTCAGGCTGTGATGAAAGGCTGTGAAAAAACTTCTTCACTGTCTTCTTCTGTCTCAGTTTCCATTAATCTTTCATTTTATAGTATGTTCCAGTTTGTTTTTTAATGTAGCCATTATGCTAAATCATAATGGTCATTAAGGATCTGTTTTAAAAAAAAACATGATTGTTTATGTGCATGTGATGTGCATGGCACATGACTGATTGATTGATTGATTTAAAAAAAAAACGATCAACAGGATAAGAGAAAAAAAAAGATGTTAAATATTATCAAGCATGAATTGTAGCTGGTCAAAACGAATACTTGGAAATATCGACCCTCAAATACTGGCCTTCTCTTCCATAAATAGGTTAGTCTAAATTTTAAAAATATAACATTGTACTATTAAACAGAGCTTTTCATTTGTAAAACGGTGATTTGGGGCAGAATAGAGGGTTAAAACAAAGAATATTTATCAGCTTTACATAGACATAAAAACATGGATGTTTCGCTTAATGTAACATTTATCAACAAACAAAAATTGTCAGCGGGAGTTTCTTTATGAATTTTACATTCAGGGTTGACTTTGGTTGCCATAAATATGTGACGTATGGACACTTCTGCATCGGATACAGAACCCCTTTTCGTTACAAGTGTTTGCCGCTGTTATCTTGCAGAAATTAATTGTAAAAAGTATGTTTTGTTAATTCACAAATATCATGCCTCGTGTAATATTCCACATGTGCAATCGGAATAAATTATTGAATATTGTTTTAACCTCTTGAAATGGCCGAAACTTTCTGTTATCATCAGCCGGTTACTGATTGTATTTGAATATTCATTATATTTGCTGTGTTTAACCATTGTGATGTTTAACTTTTGTTACCACACCAACACATTTAATAAATGTTTTTTCTAGGATGGCAACATGAAAATGCATCAGTGGGTAACTGTAGTTTCAGATTTATAAGTTGTACATAATTATCATCTGTCATCACAGGCTCAGTCAAATGTTTCAGAGCATCGTGCTCATGATTGAAGCAGACTTAAGACTTTGTTGTGTTCTCTATAGCAAATTATCTCTGAAAATATATTGTGTTAACTGTTAAATGACATAAGGGTGTAAATGCCAGTGTTAATATTAATAGGTCAGTTATTTCCAAAGTTGTGTTAACTTTGAAATGACATAAGGGTTTGTCCATGTTAAATGCATAATTTTTCTGGTGTGCTTTTGAAGTCATACATTTGTTCAACACTGCATTAATATGCACTTGTCTGGTGGTCATAGTTTTGAACTTGCATCCAGGAAGATAAAAAAGAAATTTGACCTGGGCTTCTACATAGACCCAACCTAAAATAGTACCGGGAAATGTCTCTGGAAGTAAAGGCGTCCAACATGATGTTCAACACATCACCCATCAAGTTCCAGGTGGTCTATAAAGGCGGTCAACAGGATGTTCAGCCACATCACCCATCAAGTTCCAGGTGATCTATAAAATACCAGGGGAGGGGGTTAATTTGACACCACGGAAGAGAAGATTTGTATTAAACATATTAAAGATGGAGATATTGGCCATATTTGCCTCACTCAATAGATGATAGTGTCATCACAATGCCAGGTGTTCTTACCGCCTAAAAGCATGTTCTGGTTCTCCACAATAAGGTCAGGCTGACCTTTGAGCCGTGTGCGCAGGGAAATATCCAACTTCTAATGGGATTTAAACCCAAGATGGCTACATGTGACCTGGTGACAGCCCCGCCTCATAAATTGTATAAAAGCTAAAGATAGTCACATAACAGATACTGTGATGGGCCTTCACATATACTAGGTCGTGATATATTGGATGGCCATTTCCCTTTCTTATCATCTTTCCTTCCTAGACAATTCTTAAAATTTTCTGGTACCCATTTTTATATGACTTGGTTGACCCCAAATCTCTACTGATAAAAAAAAATTTATTCTGCCTCTGTTTGGGGATTGAACTCAGACCAATGTCTTGACAGGCAAGCACACACACCACTATGCCATAGTAGCTCATAAATTGCGGGCCAGAGATTATCAAAATGACACTAAGGAAGGGATCAAGCAACTGTGAGGTCCTGTCACTGTACACTCCTAGAGCAGTGTCTGTCATCTTAGATTATTTTATACCTAATGTATAATGTCACATGTTCATTGCAAAAAGCTAAAAGAAAACTCTAACCGGCACAGTTTGTGGTGACTGCACTAGCTAGGCGGCCTTAATTCCTCAGGCTCAACCCCCCCCCCCCCTCCCCCCAAGTGTTTTCACTTATTGTGGTGGATATCTGGTTCACTAAACTGCATTAACTCTTATGGTGTCTGCCTTCAACCTAATTGTACGAATTATATCATTATATGTGGCTTGTTAATGAATTAGGGGAAAAGAAAACTTAAACGACCCAATTCCATACCTTGAGGCGCACAGTGTATATGGTGCCAGCCCCGTATTTGTATAGACCAATCAGAACTCGGTGGATGATGTGGTCAGTATCATGCCATTTGCCTTTACTTCCCTCCCATATTTCCTCCTGGGCGGCCAAGTCAGTCCCAAAAAATGCCCTCCTTGAGGCGGATTCAAACAAATGACCACCTAGCCGGGGGGTTAATGATTTTATGACATGAAGTGAGTACTTTACGTGCTTACATGAGACTTGTACCCTTTAATCGGGTTATCAGACCAGTTTACTATAGTGCGTTCACAAATGTTTGCTCCTGTATAAAAATCCACAACTCAGTAACCAAGTGAGAGAAAATTATGAGATTCAGCATTTAACCTTATCATTATTTACACTCAGCAAAATACTTTTTGTTCTGGATATTGTACAGATTGAATAGCAAATATCAATGTTTGTTTATATGCGGTATATAATTTACGGGTTAGAGATGAAATGCATATTATGAAATGTATTACATATCAGTGTTCAGTAATGATTATTCTCCATGGTGCACAGGAATTTCCTTATGAGAAGCACATCGTATAGTGGAACGCAAGTCGTTACCCGAATTGACGTGCATTACTGTAAAACAAGTTTGTTAGCATGAATTCAATACATTTTCGCCAAAACATTAGACATTTTGCCGCCTTCCATGATTTCAGTTGCCTTTGGACCAGTCGAAGACATATTCCTTGGGTGGGAATAAATATAAAGTGGCAGGAAAAGTTTCATAAAGATGCAACAGATACTTTTTTAAACAATTGAACGTGAATGAGGGCAAACATTTGTGAATGCACTATAGCTACTCAGTCAGATACTCATTTCATTGTTAACCTTCCTGATAGATTTCATTGTTAACCCTCCTGATAGATTTCATTAACCCTCCTGATAGGCTCCAGAAGTGGTGCAAAGTTTCAGAGTGATATAATGACGGTCTTTTTCTTTTGAACAGGTTGATGTTGAGGTGTACGCAGTCTGTGCTGTTTTCCCTCATGTGTAATTTGACGAGTATGTGAATGCATTGGGCTTTGATCACTGTGATTCTGTTTGCATTTGTTTTTGCATTATCTACTTTGTTTGTGATAGATAACTTGTGATATGCTAGCTCGGTAGAGGTCTGGGTTCAACGTTTGTGGGCCATGTGAATAGTTGCAGCAGTATAACCAGTATTTTAGTCCATTTGTGAATAGTTGCAGCAGTAAAACAATTATTTTAGTCCCTTTGTGAATAGTTGCAGCATTAAATCAAGTATTTTAGTCCATTTGTGAATAGTTGCAGCAGTAAAACAAGTAATTTAGTCCATTTTTGAATAATTGCAGTAGTAAAACAAGTATTTTAGTCCCTTTGTGAATAGTTGCAGCAGTAAAACAAGTATTTTATTCCATTTTTGAACAGTTCCAGCAGTAAGAGATTTTGTAGTTGCCGTTTCAAAAGTTGCAGATATAAGAAATGTTCCCATGACTGTGTGAAGAATTCAGGCAATAATTAGTATTTTTTTTATGTATATAGAGGTATAAATACAGAGGTCAGCATGGCCGAATGGATAAGAGATCTTGCTCTTAGACTTTGGATTGCTGATGGCGAGGTAGTGAGTTCAACCCCTACACTGATCTGTTGGACTAAAATGTTGACTTCTCGTCCTTAATTTGGGCCCGTAAATTACAAGTACCTCAGAAGTCGGAGGGAGTTAGCCTGATGGCGAGGGACACTAATAGTAGGAGAAGCAAATCCATATGCAAAAATCAGTACAGTGCACTAAATCAAATCAAATCAAATCAACTTTATTAGGGTCACAAATTGGGCGCGCAGGCCCGTCTTACATTCGGCCCTTTAGAAGTAGTAAGATATGTATGGACTACGCTTGGGTTAAAAGCGAGCTAACTGAGTATTTTTTTTTGGCGTTGCTCGCATTGAACTCAAGCGTAGTCCATACACACTATTTATAGTAGTGATGGACTGAATTTAACAATGTCCCTCGCCATCAGGCGAACCCTCTCCGACTTCAGAGGTACTCGTAATTAACATCCCGAAGTCAAGGACGACAGGTAAACATTTTAGTCCAGCTGTCCGGTGTGGGGGTTGAACCGCTTATCTCGGCATCAGCGCACAGGATGTTTGAGAACACACGTTCTTATTCATTTGGCCATGCGGAACTGCGCGAACAGAGTAGAAAAATAGGTTTTAAAAAAAAACAAACTACATATAATTTAGGAGCCAGCATATTTGTGTGCAAATACGGACTAAGAAAACAATTAAAAATTCAGATGCCAGGTAACATTGTTCAGGTGCCATGACAACAAGGTTTCCTGGATTTTTCTACCCCTCTATATATTCATGTTGCAGTAATACATTGAGTAGTGCAGTTCCTGTGTGAAGATTGTAGCTGTTAAAGAGATTTTGAGGTTGCTGTTTTGAAAGTTGCAGAAATGAGTGTTGTCATTACTGAGTAAGAGTTGCAGCAGCAAAAGACATGTTAGGGTTGCGGTGTGAAGAGTTGCATGAATGTAACAATTACTTGTTCTGCGGAGAGTTGCAGCATCAGAGTAAGCTTTATTTTTAAAAAAATGTTGCTGTTATACAGTTACAGAGATAATGTTTTGTTGCTATTTGCATAGATCCAGCAATAATGATAAGTATTGTAGTTGTATTAAATAAGTGTTGTAGTTATGTGTAAACGAATTTACAGCAATAAAATAGCTTTTTGGTAGTCATTCTAGATATTGTTTTTTTCTTTGTTGGATCGGCCACATTCTGAGAAATAAAGAAACATCAACGAAGGTACTAGAAAAAAATTACCGGACCAAATAGGAAGAAGTAGAAAGAAGAGAACATTTATAAAGCAGGTAGGCACAGATGTGTGAAACCAAGTATATATTGAATTATAGCGAGCGCAACAAAAGAGACATCTATGAAATAGAATGATCAAGAAGCTTCACAATTAGGCCAGGGGCTGAAATACTTCATGATCGTTATTTTTAAAGTCCTCCTCCTCATCCTCTCTAATGGAGCTTAAGCCCTCAACCAACACATGACAACCATTTTGTAGACTTGCTCATGAATGGTTGGATTCTGCAACTAAAGTTTTCTTTCTGATAAAATAGCCAGTCTGAATGAAGCCAACCCTCCCATGTTTCCTCCTGTGACATGCATAATTGGTTGCAGTGTGTGTGCAGTTCTACAACAGTAGTCAGTAACGCTGTAACTGATCTTTGGAAAGTTGTAGTAAAACAAATATTGAAGTTGTTTTATGATTGTCATTTACTGTGATAACATGGTTTGTAGAAAGGATTTGAGTTCTTAAGTCAAGTGTCATATCCACCATTAAAGTTGTCTGCCTTAGATCTCCTATACTCTCGCTTTCACTCTTCGTTGTACACTCTAGCAGACTGCTGTTCATCCAGCTCTTGATGTTATCTTTCCACTTGTATTGTTGCCAGACTTTTGCTCATCTGTTTGACTTTTTCCTCCTGTATGTTTTTTTAATAAGACTGTCTTGTTTTTTTTATGTGGCCAAAATGTTTGTGGCATGGTCGAGACAGAAACATGGAGCTGTTCCGTGACTCTGGTGATCGAGTGAGATGGCAAAACACAACCGCCCACGCTTATCGTCTTGGCACATGATGGATGGAAAATGTTTTATTGTCGCTCTCTTATTTCTTCCACAAACTCTATTTTATTTGATTTTTAATTATACATTTTGCGGTAACTAAAGCAGTTTTAAGTACTTAATGTTAGAAGGAAAAAATTGTGAAACACAATAACATAAGTGCATAAATATCTGCTAAATTTGTCAAATAATAAAGATACAGAAAATTAGTTGTTTGATTGTTAAGAAGCCATCATTTCTGTCATATTGTTCCTAGCTGACTGGGCAATCATGGTTTTCCTCATTTTGTGATCTCCGACAGCGTGAATCAATTCATGCACTGACACCCACTCATGCTGTGACACAAGGCTGTTAAGAATTCTCTTTCACTGTCTTTCTCTATTTCTCTTTCCACAAATCTTCGAAACATGTCCTTCTTGGTATATTTTAGTATGATCTGTTATGGGAATTTGATGTTTATTTCTGTTGAAACAACAGCAAAACAGCGGTTCCCAAATTCATAAACTGGTCAGTGGATGCTGCCGTCCTGCCTCCTAGGCAGATCCATTGGGGAGATGGGGTATAGAACTCTATGTATCTGTTTTTATGGGGTTGCTAAGAGTTTGGCAAGTGAATATCGGGAATGTGGACCAGTAGGCAAGGGAGGCACTAGGGATGTGACTTAGTATGCAAGGGGCACACAGGATGTGGCAGGGTAGGCAAGGAATGTGTTCAAGGGGGCACTGGGGACGTGGCCAAGAAGGCACTAAGGCGGTGGTCAGGGAAACAAGGTGCCAGTGATGTAACCTAGGAGGCAAGTGAGTGCTAGAAATGTGATCCAGAAAGCAAGGGAACACTTAGGGATGTGGCCTTGGAGGAAAGGGGGTATTAGTGATGTGATTAGCAGGTAAGGGGGCACTAGGCCTGTGGGCCTATAAAGCAAGTAGTGGCTAAGGATGTCACCAAGGGGCAGTAAGGATGTGGCCAGTGAAGCAAAGGCATTTGGTCGAGGATGCATTTGTAATGTGGTCTAAGAGGCAAGTAAATGCAATAGAAATGGCATCGATTGAAGGGAGTAACCACTCAAAAAAGTTATGTCAAAAGCAGAAGTAATCCAATTCTGCTCACTTCACCGTGTTTCTTGTGTTCACAAGCTAACCCTTGTTATTTTTATTTTCTTTAAACTTTGGTTTGTGTTATGAAACTTCAGCTAGTCACTAATGAGATTTGTGTAGTCTCAGGATCGATGTTGTTAGAGTTAATTTTGTTTGGTTGTCACAAATCCAACCATGTCTACGGGTTTCTGCAGTCATGGAGTTGCTACACAAACCTTAGCTCAGCTGTGTCTTTCCTGCACTGATGGTAAGCCTTGTAAATAGTGAAATGCTACATTTGATGTCTTATTTGATGTTCACTGATAAGTGAGTTGCTTTAGTGTTTTCCTCCACCCATAGCGCCTTGTTTTATTGAAGCATTGCACTAAATTGATCATTATGAACGTTCATTTTTGCCATGTATATACTTATATGTGTAATGAAATGTGTATATACCTCTGAAAATTAATTATGGAGTGGTTTTATTTCTATGCGAGTCCTTGTACGAACCCATACCAGTTGTAACATGTTTCATTTGTCTCTTCTTTGGGCCTTAATTTATTGAAACAATCATAGCTGTGTATGTGATACTGAAATGTGCATGCCATCACTGTGGCCACCTGTTGCGTGTATGTGACTCACCCATCATGTAAAATAGCTCTCATACATTTGTGCCAGTTTGCACAATTTCTTGAGTATTCAGCTGCTGGTACTCTATGCAAGTAATTAGTCCTTGCGGTGAGCAAAATATGTATGCCAGGTTTATGAACTATCAGATACTTCGCAAACTAAGAATGAAAAGAGAATAACTAAACAAGATCACATTTTGACAAATAATACACCTTGGGCGTATGAAAAGACATGAACACTAAGCTGGAAGGAAAGGTGTGTGTGTGAGGGAAGAAAGAAGAAGACATGTATTGAAATAGGAAGATAACATCAATATTTGACAGGACAGAAAGATGTTAGAATGCGCATCATGACCAGTGTTAGGTCATTCTAGAGATTTATTGCCACCAACCTTTAGTGTAAAGATCGCCACTTGTCTGATCTGAGCTGAGTTAACAGACAGCTAAAGGTAGTAGATCACTTAATGCCCGGGAAAGCTAACCTGGTCAACAAACGCCCGCTAAAGTCGTACGTGCTGACCTACAGGCGCATAACCTGGCACAGCGCAAATATGTTTGATAAAACACTCCGGATGAATGCAGAAGAAGAAGATCACTTAATGTACCTACCTCAACACTTCATGAGCCAATTTATTGTTTGGTGAATACATTAATGACAAGACACACAAGTCCTGTAGCTGTGGTGTGGGTATATGAAGTGTTCGAACCATCACATTTTGTAGGCCTGACAGATCAGTGCCAGGCTTTCACTCCCATAGCGAATGTTGAGAGCTGACATAGAACCCTGGTCAGACCATGCTCATGCCATTATCTTCTTAACATCCTAACCATTACATCAACGCGCCGGCTTCATAGTTCACAATATTATTAGTAAATGTATTGATTGATAATGTTAATAGTGTTGATAGTTCATTAATATGGGTAAGAAAGTGAGCTCAAAGCCGTACATTGATAGATTTCTTGAGAACAAGATTAGTCGGTTATTATCATCATCATCCAGTGCCTTCGGCGTCATTCGCGAAATGTCTCCCGCCATCCACCTTACACCCCCAACTTAGCCCCTAGTGATTTCCACCTTTATGGTCCACTGAAAGTCCACCTTGGCGGGAGACATTTCGCGAATGACGCCGAAGTTGAATATGAAGTGAAAATGTGGTTTAGAAAACAGAGCACGCAGTTCTATGCAGCCGGTTTGGGAGGACTGATAAAACTATGGGATAAGTGCATAAATATTGGTGGAAATTATGTTGAGAAATAAAGGAACAATGTATGTATAAATATAAACTGGTTTCAAGTTGTTATCATATTTAGTTATTTTTCAACAGCCATTTGTGACTTACTTATTAACTTACCCTCGTAGTTTTTGCATGTCCTATTCTGTTCTTTATCTTTGTGACGCATCTTCCATCTGATGTTATCCATATGCCTATATAATTGAAATTCTGGACTTTCCATAAAATATCATTTACTTTAATTGTCCATTTAGGAATGGCCGCGTGATCTCAATCTTTTAAGATCCCACGGATTCTTTAGGCATGGTCTGTTTCTTTGATTTCACCATGACTTCTGTCGACTCACTATCAAATAGAGTTATGGCTTTGGGGCGATTCAGTATCCTCAATAGAGGTTCACATGATGGCCTGGGGTCAACTCACTATACACAAATAATGGTACCAGAGATGACTTTAGGGTCAATTCAGAATCCTCAATAATATTACCAGCAAGGACTCTGATCGACTTATCATAAAATGGAGGTTCAGATATAGCTATGGGACTATATTAATTATGTCATGCCACTTCGCATGCTGTTTGATTACTGCGAATGCTTAACAAATTGCAGATATAGATAATTTATTTCAAGTGAATGAAAGAAGAAAAATAATAATAAATTAAGCCCAAACCTAACACCTTTTTGCCAGGTAAAAACATGTCACTTGAGAATTTAGTACACTAGGTTTGTGTATTTTGTCATTTGATGTTTGATTCACATTGTAACAGCACTAAAACCATGCTTTGTAACAAACGCTGGATATAACCACAGTTTATATGAACATGCTGGCTCCTTGTATGGATTGCGTTTGATTTCTTGAGTTATTTTAAATTATCTGTGTGTTTTTTTTCCATCAATTTATGTCATGTGCTCATTTTTCAATAATAACCTTTAGTTAAGTTAAAAGTATGTTCGAGTATTTAGGGGAAATATGTGTATTGTCTTAATTATTTATTTGATATGGCTAAGGTTGGGACATTCTTGATGCCATAATAGTAATAAATAATAAGCAAATTCAAAGGGGGGAGGTCCATGTAAGGTCTTGACCCAGATTTCCCGTCTATCTAAGTGGGTGCTGTTATATAGAGCATGTCCACATTGTCATGGGAGCTACCGGTTACTCCAATGGTTAGCTTCTATGACTGTGGCACCAGTGTGTTGTTGTTTTTTCTTCATTGTTTTATTTCATGTATTAATTTTGTCATAATAACCCTGAAGTTAAATGTAGAGAGGAACACATACATGTATTAAGGTAGCAATGTAGGAAAAAATGGAGGATAGAGATATTAAAATAAGAATACAAAAGGCAAGAGAGCTTTCATGGTGTTAGGGCATTTGGAAGTCTGAAGAGATGAAACCTGGTACCAATCTTTTAATATTTAACTCTATAACTGATATCTGAACTTGTCAATTGTCAGCGGGCAAGTAGAAATTATCTGGTACCGAGGCCGCGGCAGAACAGAAGTCTACCATTGCTGGGAATTAAACCAGGAACACTGTGTTGGCAGGCAAGCATGCTAACCACTATTGTACTTCAGCTTCTGAGGATCAACAGAAAACATGTTAATGAATAATGCACCAGAACAATTGTGCCCTTGTAAATTGTAATGGTAAAATACATAATAACTCTTAATGGCGTGACAGTTACATACATTTTGACACTTGCAAATTGTGTTGTTTGCGCGTAGTATCTTGCTGCGTGCAAAATGTTTTTTAATGATGTCAATCACAGTCGATCTTTCTCACTATATCTGAATTTATGCATTGAAAACACTTGATTGTAATAAGCATTTTTTAATGTCATACATCCATTCCTTCATTCAGATGTATTGTATGTATTTGATGATGATTAAACACAACACATTTGCTTTCAGATATTTCTGTTCTTTGTGTTTTTGTTTCCAGGAACCCGAAATGGTTTCCATGAAATATTTGTATTCATTGTGTTTTTGTTTCCTTGAAATGGTTTCTCTAAAATATTTCTATTCATTGTGTTCCTTTCTCTTCCCCCCCCCACCCTGAAATGGTTTCTTTCAAATATCTCTTTTTCACATCTTCCCTTCCATGTCACTATTATCTCTGCCACATCTTCCCTTTCATGTCACTGTTGTCTCTGTCACATCTTCCTTTCATTGTCACTGTTATCTCCGCCACATTTTCCGTTCATTGTCACTGTTATCTCCACCACATCTTCCCTTCCATGTCACTATTATCTCTGCCACATCTTCCCTTTCATGTCACTGTTGTCTCTGTCACATCTTCCTTTCATTGTCACTGTTATCTCCACCACATCTTCCCTTCATTGTCACTGTTATCTCTGCCACATCTGCCCTTCCATGTCACTGTTATGTCCGCCACATCGTCCCTTCCATGTCACTGTTATCTCTGCCACATCTTCCCTTCACTGGCACTGTTATCTCTGTCACATTTTCCATTCATTGTCACTGTTATCTGTCAGAGTCTTGCTTACAGCAAGGACACTGGCTCGTACATACCAACAAGTGTGATACAAAACACGGTCACAGAATGACTTAACGTGACGCACTACACTTACAATGCAAACACTTTATTCACACATCTCACTCGTCGCAACAATTTACATGTATCATACAATGACAATGCAATAATACATTCAATAAAAATATCAATACACTACTACACAACTCACAGGCGCACAGTCATATCTTCTCACAGGCGTTCTCTCTATGGTGTTCATCCATAGGAGTATCATTCAATCACGTCTGTCTCCGTCAACACTCCCAAGCTGTCTGCCCGCTAGCCGCTGTGAGTCTCACTACGCGGGCCTGCGTCACAGCGTGGAGATCATGTCTCACATGCGTTCATCGGCTGGCCCTTCCTGACACAGTGTGGTTAGCGTCGCTCACCGGTAGACCCCTGGCTGTATTCGCCAGGCGTCATAGACGACAACGCGGTAGAACTAATGGGGGGGGGGGGATTATGACATATCTCCACCACATCTTCCCTTCATTGTCACTGTTATCTCTGTCACATCTTCCCTTCATTGTCAATGTCATCTTTGTCACATCTTCCGTCTGTCACTGATAATTGTGTCATATTCTCCCTCCAATATCACTGTTATCATTGTTTCATCTTCCCTTTGGAGTCACATCTTCCCTCCGATGTCACTGTGCCACAATCTTCTTCTCAAATGCCTTGCCAAGTGGTATTAGCCATCATGTTTCTCCATATCTCGTGATCTGCAACATAATTTTGTAATTCGTGTACTGCTATTTTTCCATGCTATCATGAAAGGTAGTAAAGAGTTTTTACTCACTGGCTTTCTGTAACTCTTTTCCCATAAATTTTCCAGTTGTTACATTAGTTTACCTGTCTGTTCCTATAACGTTGTAAAATAAACATTCATTGTCTCCTTGTAATGCCTACTATGAGGCATGTTTTAGCCTCTTTCAAAACAATTAGATGACTCAGTTTGGCTGCCCTCCCTCTCTACCCTGTGTTACTTGAACTCTAAGGGGAAAGTAAAGAATAGTAACGGGCAGCCTCCGTGGCGAAGTAGTCAAACTGTCTGCCTCACGATCCGAAGGTTGTGGCTTCGATTCCAGGCTACGTCTTTCAGTTCACGGGTGCATTTTTCTCTGAGACTCTTGAGGGTCGTAGCTGGAGCTAAAGAGTTAGTGCTTTGTGCGACGCTTTCGGCAGCCCACCCTGCGGAAAGAGACCGAGCCATATGTTGTTGCAATAAAGTCGATCCTCTCAACTTTAAAGACTTTATAGAATAGTAACTCTGCAACCTACCAGGCATGTCCTAAAAAGGCGGCTAAAGAGGAAATCCGCCCTTGTGTTCCCGGGGTCCGCAAGGGCAGCAAAGAATATAACACTGCACCCTATCAGACATATCGTAATAGGCGACTATAGAAGGGTTGTGCCTAGGGGAGGCTAACTCATCATGTAGAAAAATTCAGCTACAAAATACCACCAGCTATGAACAAGTCGTGTAATGAAAGAAGAATTACTCGGCCAATCTTACTGACAATGTCTTTCTTTGTTTTTCAGCCGTTTGTTGTTTTTAATTCTACAAAAGAAAGTCGCTTAAAAGTCGACAGGGTCGACTTCATTGCACCGGGTTTTATCCCATATGGCTCGGTCTCTTTCCGCAGCACGGAAAGCGTCGCACAAAGCACGAACTCCGTAGCTTTTAGAGACGACCCACAGGAGTCTCCGAAACATTTAACTCGTAAACCGAAGGACGCGGCCCGGAATCGAACCCACGACCTTCGGAGCACGAGTCAAACGGCTTGACCACTTCGCTACAGAGACTCCCTGCAAGAGCACCACATCTCGAGTGCCTTTTAGCAATCCCAGTCGCTTATGTTACTGATCCTTGTTTCTACACCTTTCCAATCAATCACTGGGGATATTGTCATCCTTAACACTAACATGGGGAGGGGCAGCAAGTAGCACACTTGTCTGGTGGCCATGTGTTCAAATCCCCGTCGAGGTGGATGTTTTGAAAATTGACATTGGATCCAATGTCGACCACACCTAAAGTGAGAACCAGCAAATGTTCTGGGAATCAGAAGTGACCATTGCGTTATTTTAACCGCATCACTCATTGAGTGTCAATCCGTCTATAAAAAATATGGGGCTAGCAGTATTATACCCAACCCGCCTCAACGCGTGAAAAAGTGTCATTTACATATACCAGATGCACATACGCTGAATGTTTGTCTATAGATTTTCTTATTTGAAACTGAGCCTGGGAAACAGCCAAGTCAGCTTTTTTTTGTTGTTGTTCCCAACTGCCAATATGTTTTTAACGTGAGCAACTTGCACACAGGTTTTATTCATGCTAATTGTACTGGGTCAGATAGAGTTAATGGTGGACGTTCTTTCTCTAAGCAATTATAGTATACCCTCATGAGACCTGTGTCTTACCTCCAAGCAGTTACATCCCCTAGAGCAGGAGTAACTAAATTACGGCCCGCGGGCCAGATCCGGCCCACGATGTCATTTCACCCGTCCCGTCGACAGTACTCGAACTTGCATGATATAACGTACGGAACACGAGACGTTGTAATAAAATCTAAATGTAAATATTATGCTTAGAACAATAGGAAATCTTTTACACGTGCAGAGACCTCCTGGCTTCTATGTGTCTTAAATTTACTATTTTCAATTATAAATTATTGTATCTAGATTTTCTTCTTTATTGTAATGTTTGCTTATTTCGCACCATCCCAAGCCCCCCCCCCCCCCAAACTCGTGGTAGCGACGCCTACGCTTTGACGTTACCATGGTTTCAATGGCAACACACACACGCGCGCGCGCGCACACACACACACACACACACACACACACACACATCTTTCTCTCACCCAGATGCGTCGGCCTACGCTTTGACGTTACCATGGTTTCAATGGCAACACACACTCATACACACACGCGCGCACACACACACACACACACACACACACACATTTTTCCCTCCCCCAGATGCGTCGGGCTGTCAACACAGGTCCGATGCCCCAGAAATATTTACTTCTGTTTGCCAGTCATCCATTTTATAGGTATGTAACAAGGATTTCTTTGTTTGACAATGATAGGTAAGTGGACTACAAGTATGTATAGAGGCAATAAAGTAGCAAACATAGCACACAAATGCCATATAAGCCTCGTGTTATTACGAAAATATTATCCCCAGCCCAGAAGAATTCCCCGGTCAAGGTGTTAATCGAGATGGCCTCTAGGCCAGTGTTTTTCAAACTTTCTGCTGGAGAACATCCTTACGCAAATGTTTACGTTGCTCAAGGAACTCTTTGCGATGATCCAAATGTCTGTCCTACTTTATGTAATAAACCAGACGGGCAGAAGTGTTGCATTTAGGCGTCCGCCGCTCCGTGTCACCGGTTGTGTGTCACGTGATCTGGTGAACTCGTAACTTTTAGAGTTCACTCTGTTTTTATACTGCCAAATGGTTTTCACTTATTCGCCTTGTCTCCCTTATATCAGGCTGTGGTAGAGATTAACTCTATTCTCCTATTCATTGTGTCCTTGTCTGTTTCCATTGACTATTCATGTCCTCCCTATACGAGTTGTTGCATGGCAGATAGGTAAGTGGATAACAAGTGTGAATAGAGGCAATAGAGTAGCAAACATAGCATACAAATGCCATAGAAGCCTCGTGTTATTACGAAAATATTATCCCCAAACCAGAAGAATTCCCCGGTCAAGGTGTTAATCGAGATGGCCTCTAGGCCAGTGTTTTTCAAACTTTCTGCTGGAGCAGATCCTTACGTAAATGTTTACGTTGCTCAAGGAACTCTGTGCGATGATCCAAATGTCTGTCCTACTTTATGTAATAAACCAGACGGGCAGAAGTGTTGCATTTAGGCATCCTAGGCGGAAACCCTGGCTGCCACTCCAGGAACCCCGGTTGAAAAACTCTGCTCTATGCTGATTATTTAGGCTGGTCCTATTTATATATTTTGCAAACCTAATTATGAGATATATTCTATTACCAAAGGTACCTATAAACTTTATATGACCTTTGGTGAACCGTAGCTTCACCAGTCACCCATACTCCTCTGCTTTTCTTATGTTTAATAGGAGTTTAATTATGTTTCCAATTCAATGTCTTTTCTTTATTTTCAGATCCCGTATACTTCACCCTTCATTATTGCTGCTTAGAAAAGAAAAGTAGACGCCGAGTGTTGCGTTGTGAATGAAAAATGTTGAGTAAAGTACTTCTTTGTGGAAGCAAAGGACCAGAAAACCAGTTGCGGTTTCAAATGTTGCTGTATGTAGCCGGGGCGCAGTGTTGGGGTGAGCACCCAACATTGCTTAAATACCCCAATGGCTCCTCAATACATAACCTATGCAGCAAAAGTCCAACTCCTGGCCTTCACGTGGCGGAACTGTTTAAACTAACAGGAGAAGGGGCGACGGCGATTTTCTGGCGCCGGAAAATAACTAGTATGCTCTAGATGTGTATGCACGTACATGCATGCGCAGACACGTGTGTGCGCGCGTACACATCTACACTCGAGTGACACCACAGTCTGCTCTAGCAAAGAAAGGTGCTGAAGACGGAGGCAACCAGCCAAGAGGCGCACCACAGAAATCAGGATGCCACGCAGTCACGCAAAATGGAATATGTCGACTACTGCTAAATGTTATGATGCTCGCCCTGCTTTGGACCCCCAGGCAGGTGAAGTGCCGGGCCCTATGTCTCGAAAGGGTCCAACCACATCTACTGGAGGTCCTACTCAGATGTCCTGTGGAGCCAGGGGACATGAGAATAGGACGGCTGGCCATACTAAACAAAGACTTAAAATAATGCACTGGAATGCGGAGGGAGTCAGCAACAAGAAAAAATAGAATTAGAAAACATCTTGGACCAAGAAAAAGTAAGCATATGTTGCTTGCAAGAAACTCACCTCAACGAAAATATAGCCTTCAAAATCAGAGGCTACCAGTGTTGCCGATCTGACCGAAAGAACAGGCGAAAAGGTGGATACTGACCCTTGTAAAAAATAACATCATTGCTTCCCAAATCGAAATCTACATGGAAGGGGCGGAGTATCAGACACTTAAACTTAAGACAGGTAATACAGACCTACATCTGATCAATTACTACTGTCCCAGTGATCGCCCACAGGCACTGGACACACTACCTTTAAAAGAAAAAAAATGATTGTGTGTGGCGATTTCAAAAGCCACTCGCAAAGCTGGGGCTATGATCACATGGACCAGAGAGGAGAGAGACTGGAAGACTGGCAGGATGAGAATAGATTCATCTTGATTAACAAGCCGTCCGACCCACATACTTTCTACTCGAGATCATGGCACACTACAACTACACCTGACCTGGCTTTTCATTCACCAGACCTGGAGTGGAACATTACACGAATTGCTGGGAAACAACTTGGTGGCAGTGACCATCGGCCAGTCTTTCTAACCGTAGAAAATGAGCTTGTAAGTGAAAGCAGCACCCTCTCGAGGTGGAACTACAAGAAAGCAGAATGGGCAGTGTACAAGCATCGCACCAGCATACTGGTTAGAAACCTGAACACTGAGAAAGACATAAATAAAGTAGTTGAAGAGTTTGGGAAATGCATGCTACAGGCAGCGCGAGAAACAACACCAAGAGGAGCCCGTAAACAATATAAACCCTACTGGAGTAGTGAACTGGAACACTTGCATAACGATGTGGACGTGTGTAGAAAGAAAACAGAGGCCACACCCAGCCAAGAGCACCACAATAAATTCCAGCACGCAAAAGCCAAATTTCAAAGGGCCAAGCTGCAGGCTAGAAGGAAAAGCTAGCAGGAGAAAACGGAGTCTCTGAACTTTGAAAGAGACACAAGGAAATTGTAAAAGCTAATAAAACAACTTAACGATGAGGGCTCAGGTAGAAACTCAAAAATTGCACTACATAAAGATGGAAACATCTTAACAAGAAAGCAAGCAGCTGACCATTTTGCGGACTCAGTCGCACAAGATAACAATATCAAAATTAGTCCAGAGAAACAACAAGAGATTCGAGAGAAACGACAACATACAGGATAGAAGGAAATAGTACATGAGGTTCTGGAGGCACCCATCACAATCAGCGAACTGGAGCTAGCCGTATCAAAACTGAAAATGAGAAAGTCACCAGGAGCTAATGGTATCTCCAATGAAATGATCAGGAACATAGGAACAGAGGCCAAAGCAAAGCTATTGCAGATCTTCAATAACAGCTGGACCTTAGGCAGTGTTCCACAAGCCTGGAGAGAAGCAATCATGATACCCCTCCTAAAATCAGGAAAAGATGGTTCCATTGCCTCTAGCTACAGACCAATTAGCCTCACCAGCTGTCTCTGCAAAACACTGAGCGCATCATCAACCACAGACTGCAGTGGTACATTGAAAGTAAAAACATCCTTGTGCCACAGCAGGCTGGCTTTAGGCAGTGCTACTCTACGGAAGATTAGACAACCTATCTCTCTCAAGAAATTGAGGATGCATTCCAAGAGAAGAAGCTGGTGCTTGCGGCATGGATAGATCTGAAGAAAGCCTTTGACAAAGTCTGGAAAGAAGGTCTGATGAAGAAACTGAGAAACTGCAAAGTCAATGGAAGAATGTACAAATGGGTGAAAGCATACTTTCACAACAGAAGAGCCCGAGTACAGATAGACGGACTCAGGAGCAAGAAAGTACTACTGCGTCACGGTGTTCCCCAGGGCGGAATCTTTACCCCCACACTTTTTCTAATCTACATCAATGATCTTGTTGCTAATCTACCGCATGGAATTAAAGCGGCAATGTACGCCGATGACCTGGTTTTATGGAGCACAAATGAACATGCATCAGTGGCCACCAAATTGCTTCAAAGAGCTGTAGATACATTTGCTGCATGGGTAAATAGATGGTGTGTCAGCATAAACACTGACAAGTACAGCATCACTCTATTTACCCTCTCTTCAAAACAAAAGGCAGGGGTCATCCAAATAAATGGAACACCCCTAAGAGAAGATAAAGAACCAACATACCTTGGAGTAACATTTGATGGCAGGCTGACATGGAGAAAGCACACCAACAAAGCAGTAGCAAAAGCCAGAAGGAAAATAACCATCCTGAGAAAGCTAAGTGGAACCACATGGGGAGCCAGGGGGAAAATACCTAGCAAAGTTTACCAACAGAGCATACGACCACACCTGGAATATGGGTCAACTGCGTGGTGTTCAGCATCAAAAACCACACTACAAGAGCTGGACAAGGTGCAAAATCAAGCACGTAGAGTCACCACAGAAGGGATGAGATCAACCCCTATAGTGGAAATGGAGAAGATTTGGAGGACACAAGCACTGAGTAAGCGCAGAGATACGAAAACGCTAATGCAAGCAGAAAAGTTCCTCAGCTTGCCAGGCCACCATATGAAGAACAGATTTGAAAACCTAGCTATGGGGCGGTTGAAACGAAGTAGTTTTATCCACCAGGCCAAACGACTCTGCAGAGAAACCACCGATTTGCCCACAGTTGGTATCCCCCTAACAACTATTCCAGAGCGAACTCCATGGAAAGATGAGCATAGACTATCATTACAAATCCAGACAAAAATGAGAGGAATATTTGGCAACGAAGAACAGAACAGTGTGCAGCGCAGAACAGCCACTCTCAGCTTCCTTGATGAAGAATACCCACAGGACCTCTGGATCCGAGCCTACACAGATGGGTCGGCACAAAATGCAATTCGAAATGGAGGAGCGGGAGTGTATATAGAATACCCAAATAATACCAGGGACACAGCCAGAGTACCGACAGGAAAGTACTGCCATAACTATGATGCTGAAATTGAGGCAATCAAAATAGCAACAGAGAAATTAATAAATACCAGCAATAGTACACAACCTGTGGTGCTACTGACAGATGCAAAATCAGTTATCGATGCCTCTCCTGTCTGTTAAATTGCCAGTACTAAGGACACTACTTTCTGAACTTAGCAGTCAGCATAAGGTCACCATACAATGGATATCATCCCACTGTGGAGTACCCGGAAACGACAGAGCTGATCAATTGGATAAGGAAGGAGCCAAAGAAGAACAGCCTGATGTGCTCGTTACATACCACCAAAAGAAAAGAATGATCAAATCAGTCAGAAAGCCACAAAAACCTGCTCAAGATGACTACCACGTTATGGACAGACCAGAAAAAGTCATTATTCTGCGCCTCAGAACAGGACACAATAAATTACGCAACCACATGTATACAAAATTCAAGATTGGCGAAACAGCCATGTGCGCATGTGGATTGGCCTCGCAGACAGCAAAGCACATACTCCAAGACTGCCCAAAATATAACATACCTAGGCAAACCTTCTGGCCTAGAGTGACGACAGTGGAAGATAAACTCTATGGACCACTGTGTGAACTGAAAAAGACAGTTAAATTCATACAAGAGACAACATTGCAGATATAGACATATTACAAGCGAACGAAAGAAGAAGAAGAAAAAACCAGTTGCGTAATATGCAGCGAAATTGTTGCCGCTTTGAAAGATTACAATCTTCGGCGCCACTACGAAACAAAATATCTATCAACATATTCAAAGTATTGTACATAATGAGTATCCGGCCCACGTTCGTCATTTTATCAGTTATCCTGCCCGCCGTGAAAAATGTTTGTTGACACCGGGCCTAGGTGATTGGAATGAGAGTGGTGAAAGATTAATAAGCCAAGTGAGCAGAAGAAAACCTAGTCTGGCACAGTCAAGGCCTGCACGCACTTATTTTCGCGCTGGCGAAAGGCCGTGCAAGTTTATCGAATTTATGTAGACAAACATTAATATTATGTTTGGAAGAAATGTCATTTATATTGTTTGTAAATATCATTGATTGATTGATTGATTGATTGATTGATTCATTCATTTAGGAACCGACATCACAGCATTCGGGACATTCCCATAAGCAAAAAATATCATTCATTTTGAACAAGTAGTTGTCTCCCCCCTCTCTCTAGCTCTCTCTCTCTCTCTCTCTCTCTCTCTCTCTCTCTCTCTCTCTCTCTCTCTCTCTTTCTCTTTCTCTCTCTCTCTCTTCCCCCCCCCCTCTCTCTCTCCCTCTCTCTCTTTCTCTCTGTGTGCCAAATGGTGCATTGCTTTCTAATGGTCTGACACCCCCTCCCCCCTTCCACCCCATTTCTTTAATATAAATATCTCTTATAATAATAAATCATGCAATTAAACTGCGCATGCGTGTTCCCAGTTGCTTAAAGCATATTTAAAACAACATTCTGCGGAATTACCAGATAGCTAAAAGAAAAAAAAACACCTAGATCAGCAATGAAAAGGGGGGGGGGGGAAGGGGCATAAACATCTATAATATTGTTATAAGGGAGATTGCTAGAATTACAGAAAAAAAAGGAATCATTTACTTAGCTATAATATTAATGCCTTGATTGCTCACTACACTTATTAATAATTATGTTCAAGCATTCTGCGGAATTACCAGATAGCTATAAAAAAAAAAAAACCGTCTCCGTGGCCAAAGTTTGCGAACGCAGTTCGAGAGCCGCTTACGTAAAATATTGCCTAGTACATCAACAGGAACTGAAAATGCTGGTGTTGACTGCAACGTCCTGCAAGGGACATGAAAAAAAGACGAACAATGAGTAGGGGGCATAAACACCTAACATTATTATAAGGGAGATCACTAGAATTTAAAAACAGGAATTATATTTGTAGCTATAATATTAAAAATCTATCTTATGTATCTTTTTCTTTATATCTTGAAATTAAAACTACTAATATCAAAGTCAAAAATCATAGATAAATAATATTATCTTAATACTACTTATAAAAATTTGTTCCTAATCTTTACGTACTTACATTTTATAACACCACTTCCTGGTTCTTTCAGTCTTTATGTATGTCTTAAATTATAAAAGTATACTTTTATTGTAATGATGCATTGTTGCCAAATTAAACTAAAAAAACATGTTTTTACTGGCTCTCTTAGAGCCACATAAAATTTAAGACAATTCTGTCCTAGAGGTTAGCGACTTTTCTCCGCAATCTCGTATACTCTCGTAATTAACGTGACGACGGTGAGAATCAGCAGAGGTTCGAATCGCGTCGGTAACTTACGGGGTATGTGAGCCGGCCGCTCAGAAGGCAATGGCAAACTACTGAACGTAATCTTGACAAAGACATCAACAATCAGCTGAAAGATGTTGATTTTGACAGCGATGTCCTGTAAAGGATATGCAAACATTATTACATAAATAAACACACATAGTATTATTTGGTGCTCACAGAAGGAGAAGAAGGAAGTAGAGACTAGAGGACAACATAAATTTTGAAAGCTATAGTTACCGACCGGGAAAATAAAATAAAATTTAGGGGAAATTAACCACACACAACCCAAACTTTGATAGAGAAAGACAACCCCACCGCGAAGCAAACACGGCTAGGGGTTTCTGATCGTCAGAAGTATATCTTCTTCCCCAAGTGTTTCGGACCATTACACCCTTGATACTCTAGGGGCGGTCTCCGTACGGGGCATGACTTCGGGCGTCTTTTCCCTGCCTTAGAGATGTCTCCAGATCTTTTTTTTTTCACTATACAGTGAACATATTTTCAGAAATGTAGAAGATATAATAAATGGAATCGTCATTGGAGAACGAAACAACCAGAACATTAGATATGCAGATGACACAGTATTGATTGCAGACAATGAGCAGGATCTGCAACAATTAGTAGATGCGGTTGTTGTACACAGTGAACAACTGGGGTTAGAATTACATTGTAAAAAGACACATATTATAGTCGTCATTGGGAAGAAATAAATACCACAATGTAATATACAAGTAAATGGAAATATTCTCCGCCAAGTGAATCGGTACAATTATCTCGGAACAGTCATAACATCTGATGATAGATGCCTTGAAGAGATTAGAACAAGAATCGCCATGACGAAAGTAGCCTTTAGAAAGATGAAAAACATATTGACCAATAAAAATATATAAATTGAATCGAGAAAAAGAGTGTTGAGGTGCTACATAGAGCCTGTACTTTTGTATGGAGGCGAAACTTGGATAACGGGCAGTCAAGCTGAAAGACATCTGATGGCTGTAGAAATGTGTTTTCTGAGGAGAATGCAAAGAATACCATGGACAGACAGAAAAACCAATGACCAAGTCTTACAAGAAATAAATGAAAATCGTAAATTGATTAGAGAAATTAGACGTAGACACTCAAAATTTATTTGGACATGTTATGAAAAGAAACGAGTTGGAGAATTTGGTGACAACTGGCAAGATCGAAGGGAACAGACCAAGGGGAAGACCGAGAAGTAAATACCTGGATGGCTTGGCCACATGGCATGGTCGAGACAGGAACACTGAGCTTATCCACGACTCTAGTGATCGAGTGAAATGGCGAGTCATGACCGCCCGCGCTTTCCGGCATGGCACATAATGGATGGATGGAGACGTTCGGTCACTTTCGTTGTCCTTGTTGTGTTTTTCCCTTAGCTGTTACCATGTCCACTCTCAAGCCTCCCCTTCCTCAGAGAGGAGAGTCTGTGCAGCCTGTGCTTGCCCCTTAGCACTTGTGGTCGTGAGGAGCTTTCTTCATCCCCAGCCACGGCCTCTATCGCCTCCTTACGTCTCCGTTGCCATGTTCCTTCTTCGTTCCCCGTTCAGGGCACCGCAATCTACTAGGAAGCTTGTTCTTCCGTTTGGTTCCTTGACTCACCTCTTGGTCTCTGCAGCTGGGTGCGACTTACGGCTGATTACCGCTCTGTTATGGAGATTGGACTTCGGCCGACATTTGCATGATTTGACTTCACTCAGATTCACCACCCTCGCTCGGAGGAAAGGCTATAGAGTTGACACGAGACGTTGCAAGTTCGTGTTCTTAGATGATGAGATGTGAGGCGTTCTGCAGTTATCGCTTTTAATCTTACTAGTTTCGAGACACGTTCCACTTCAGATTCCGACAATTCCATAGCCAGCACGAGGCCTTTTCGGCTGCCTCACCCAGTTGTTTTTGTGCCAGAGTTCTTGCTTGTCCTTTAATGCATAATTGCTTTAGCATATCATACACGGAGTGGGAGACTAGGCCTCTGGCGTCTACCTCTACGGTGAATAACCTGGCGGTGTACCCTTGCCGTGTGTCAAGTCTTTATCAAATATGACTGAGCTACCGTATGACAGTAGACGGTACTACCTGCTTTCTGTCAGCACCGAATGCTAGGCGGCGCTTACCAAACCCGACACCTCACTTTGTGCCAACGGCTTCGGGCCAAAGAGCGCTATTGGGAGAGTAGTAGTATACAATGTGCAAACTAACACCCAAATAAGGATCCGGATCCGCCTGGTGACGTAGTATTTTGCTATATAAAAAGTCATGATCCTATGCTCTGACGTCAAAATCGGATACTACGGGGATCTCATTTTCAAGGGATGCAACCCGTGAATAAATAATCGAACGTATTTTTGCACTGTTACTTCCCTTTTTGGGGGATTTAAAAAAAATGTAATAATTGCTGCTATTAGAAGTTGTAGAAGGTGATGCTTAAAAAACTATCATCATACTAGTGAGGGTGTGTTAGGGTACAGTGCTATTCTTCCTCATTGTCATCCTTCTTGTTTTTCTCGCCTTCTTTCTTTATCTGTATAGGGCTGAGCGTAAATACTATCACCACTCCATTGGTGCTGTGTAGATGATAGGGCTACAGTGCATTTCCTCGATGTGGTCTAGCGGCGGGCGGCGTGGGGATAAGGAATCAGGGGTGGGCGTGGGTGTCGGCGTTTAAGGTAGGTCTAGGTGTTCGAACCTCGAGCCACGACATGTGTCATATGAAAAACGTAATAGGTAAGCATGTATATATGGCAGTTATATAGTCTATAGAGGGTCGTAGTGGTGTAAACACTATCATCATATGGGTTACAAATGAAAACCTTAAAAAGTCAAAGTGGCCGATATTATTGAGTGTAGTTAGTATGGCTTAGTGAAAACCTTAAAAAGTAAAGATCACAGATATTATTGATTGTCGCGGGTATAACCTAGTGAAATTAGTTGCTAAGGGGTGTGTATCGGCTAATAGTGATCCGTAGAGTGTCGTAGTGACATATACACTATCATCATAGGGTTACAAATGAAAACATCCGAGAAGGTTAACCCGGTCAACAAATGCCCGCAGAAGTCGGATGTGTCGGTCTAACGGCGCAAGAACGCAGCTTTGCTGTAAACAGATACAACGCAATCAAATCCGAAAAAAAAACTCCGGATGAACGCAGAAGAAGAAGAAGAAATGAAAACCTTAAAAGATAAAAATCGCCGATATTATTGATGGTAGCGGGTATAGCTTAGTTAAATTCGTTGGTAAGGGGTGGGTAGCGGTTATTAGTGGTCCGTAGAATGTCGTAGTGACATATACAGTATCATCATACGGATTACAAATGAAAACCTTTAAAAGTAAAGATGTCCGATAGTATTGATTGTAGTGGATATGGCTTAGTGACATTCGTTGGTAAGGGGTGGGTAGCGGGTATTAGTGATCTGTAGAGTGTCGTAGTGGTGTAAACACTATCATCACACAGGGTACAACTGAAATTCTTAAAATGTAAAGATGGCCGACATTATCAACTGTACCGGGTATGTGAAATTCGTTAGTAAGGGGTGGGTGAGTGGTGGAGTATGTTGATAAGTGCTTCCTATCACTATCATCACCCGGTTTTCAGAGCTTCAAATGAAAACCTTCAAAAGGTAAAAATGCCCAGCATAATCGACTATAGCGGATATGGTTTAGTGAAATTCGTTAGTAAGGGGTGGGTGAATGGAGGGAAGGCTAGATAAATTTTCTAAACACTATCATCATACGGATTCAGAACTTCAAATGGAATCCTTAAAAAGGTAAAGATGGCTGGTATTATCGGATGTTACGAGTATGGTTTAGTGAAATTTGTTGATAAGGGGTGGGTGAGTGTAGGAGTAGATAGATAAGTACATCTGATCGTTATTCAGGGGTGAGCGAGTGGTGGGGTATCAAGATAAATACGGCTGGTCCTTGATAAGAGCCGGAGGAGGTGATATATAAAGATTCTAGGTCGATGGTAAAGGGTGTGTGAGTGGAGAAAAGGCTAGATAGGTGCCTCTGATCACTGTTAAGGGGTAGTAGAGTGGCGGGTTGGCTAGATAAATACGTCTGTTCCTTGATAAGATCTATAGGTTAAGTCTCATATTAAGTCTAAAGACTGAACTCACAGTTTGTTGCTCTGAGGGTGGCCGCCTGTGTGCCTCATCACGGGGCTATGTCGGCGGAGGTGAACGTACGTGAACGTGTTTAGACATGTCTTTGGGGAAAACCGGAGGATGACTCAGAGCGTACTGACAGCGGTAAACCTGCTTGAACATGTTTAGACATGTTTTCTATGTTCCATCAGCCGAACAGTCTGTATAAAAAGGACCGCAAAGGCGGGTTAAATACACTACGTTTGCAACAAGACCTATCGAAAACAGCTCACCGAAGAGACCACAGTGGTAAGTACGCTGTGTGTAGTGTACATTCTCGTTACATGCCATCAAGTCGGTATAGTGTTGTCGCTGATGTATTTCTCAGAAAATAAGTTACACGGTGCTACATTCGGATTGACACCTCGAGATATATCAGATGCGCATGATATCAAAATACTGTCTGGTGTATATATCCCTTCACACTAGGTCAAAACTGGTCTGCATAAAGGTCATATGGATGGTGTCACACTGTGTAAAATTCATTATGTGTAAATTTATCGTATACATATGATATCACTTGTTATATCACGACTAATAATTGCTCACCAGTGCTCAGTATCTGTCCATCAGTGCGTGTATTCGCCTGCTTTACTCACTAATATAGTACATAAAACAGCTCTATGTCAGTAACATACTATATAAAATAACACAAAGTAAGACAGCTTTACAGAATTACGAAACATACAGGACGTTGCTAGCCTTCATCACCAAACACAAAACATATACTCACGTTGAACACCCTCAGGTGACGTAAGACATCAGGAATAAGAAGAACAAAAATGCAAAGAACAAGCATTATTTTACTACATATGACGTCTTGGTGCACCCTCATAATTCGCAAATGTCAAATGGGTACTATTTTCTGTTGATATATCATAATTAAAAAGATAATACTTTTGATTTGAAAACATTTTGGTTATTATTTTCTGTAGATGATTTAAAAACACTAGCATCAAAATAATATTGGTTGTCGCATGTTTTGAAATACAAAATAAAAGTCATGTAAAATATAGACGGTGGACTGTAATGGTTTGTATTTTCTTCACAGCTGTGTGACGTTCGGCGGTCAGTACTTACACCAGAACGACCTGTCAAAACGTGGAACTATAGAAATCTATACAAATCATAGTGTTAGATCTCTCTACCGTATCAACACTTCACCAGTGCAACTACACAAAAGAGTATTGTGCTAATTATCAACACTCAATTAGCTGGTGCCGGAAACTACAAGCGGGTTGGAATACGTGCCTTATCGCCCTTACCTTTTCCAGCATAATGGGCACTAAACAGAAAAATCTTTATATGTGTCCTTCATGTGGTCAATTCTTTACAGAAAACCGCAAGCTTACACGTCACATTAACACAGTTCACAACACCGAAACTCACACATGCCACATCTGTGGTAATCTATACAACAGAAAAGACAACCTACAACGACACATAAAATCAAAGCATCAGACACCCACTTCAGCAACAACTATGAGCACCTCAACTTCAACACATATGAGCACTACACCCTCAGCTTCATCACGCAAAACGAAAACACCTTCTGACACACAAAAACTGAGTCACTAAGCAGATGTATACTATACCACCAGTTTCCAACCCAACTACAGTCAGATGTGTCATGACCCCAGCAAACAGATGTGTGATGAATCCAACAACCAACTGTTTGATGTATCCGACACTCAGCTGTTTGATGCCCCGTTTGTCTATGTACCGGGATAGTTGAGAGAGATCTACTCTGAGGCACATGGGGTCTCCTTTCCGGCCAAATGAATCTCAGTGTTATTCTTACGAGATCCACAATTGAATATTATTGAATATTATACGGTAGGAATATTCTACCCATCTGTGCACGGAAAGAAAGTTTGCACCGAAGTTCAGTGTGACGCACCACGCAACACTCGGCGGAAATTATAACACCACGTAAGCGCCAAACTGTTAACAGCCGAAATATTGAAGCAGATTTATTATTTCTGAATTCTTTTGATGGCTTTTACATGAGGTAAGAGAAAGTTAACTTGCCTCTAATACCTGACACTTACACCGAGATCTTACGTGTCAGAAATAAATAAATAACAACGCTGTTAGCCACAAAACTAGCCATTTACACACCAAAGAAAGCATTGCACGGCATTGCACCAATTGGAACACAACATTTAATGCAGCCTTATAGAAAATATAATTATATGGTTCTATTATAAATGGAGATAATTTCGGAAACAATGCTCTATTGAAATGTTGAGCATAAACTGGTACTACAAACTGAATAAAAACCAGTAATACGTCCGGACACGTATCGTAGGAAACAGACGACACTATACTCGACTTACTTTGAAGTCATTGTCACAAAGGAAGGTGACTTTGGTATCCGCTCGAACATTTCCACTCCTTCATCTTTATCAAAGTTCAGGGATCAGACATGCTTTACAGCCTCAGCAGAATTGGTACACATTGCTGTTATAAGGAAACTAGTGAGGATCTGGAACCAGGAACTTGGCAAATAGCGTCGATACACAACTACTTCAATATATTGCGGTCACCTGATGCTAAACGACACTCGGATATCGTGACTTAACCTACTAGAAGTGGACGAGACACATATTACGTACAGCATGATGTGGCAACGCAAAGCTCTACAATTATACACCGCCACCGATCAAGGTTTCTTCATAAGTCGGTGACAGGCCACTTGGTCTAGGGTCTTATTATTTGGTTATTTCAGATGCATTTGGAGATTGATTGATTGATTGATTGATTTAGGAACCGACATCACAGCATTCGGGACATTCCCATAAGCGCTCCGTCCCCATCCCCAGCAGCCAGCGAAGAGTTCCAATACTAATAGTTCCAGTAGCAATCTGATTATATGTCCGTCTCGCCTTTCCTCTGAGCGTCGAGCGTTGGCCAGATCCCCTCATCACACCTCGCTGTCTCATTCTTACCAGACTATGGTGATCCATCTGCTCCTCCGAGGTGTACACGCGCCCCCACAAGGCCGCAACCACGTCTGCCCCGTCATGCACCAACACTCCCCCAAGTTTTGCCGAGCCAGCCAATCTGTCCGCATGTTCATTCCCCAGCACACCGGCATGCCCAGGAGAAAAGATCCAGGTGATGCTTGCTACCCGTGACCTCCGAAGCGAAGCAAGCCACTCTGCACGAAGCTTGCCTGTTCTCACCCTTCTCAGCATTTGGAGATATAAAGCTATACTCTTCAAATTGTTCACAGTCTCATATTTCTACAATTCGTCTAGAGAAATTATTTCAGTTCTCTATTCTTCAGATAATTGTTCTTAACTATATCTTTATTAGGGAACAATAATGATTTTAGGAATATTATTTGATTTTAATATTTATTCTGGTTGAATCAGAATATCTTATTATATTTCTGATTCATTTTCTTAGAAGTCTTGAATCTTTGAGATGTATGATTCTTCACAAGACTATATTTATGATCAGCAAGATTCTAGTCAATCATATTCTAAACGATCTTCTTAGTCGATTGTAAATAGATAGGTCTGATTCACAGTTATTCATTTTCGTTCTTAATGTTTATATGTATTGTTCATAGAATGTGAGAAAATTTTAACATATATATAATAAATTGCACCTGGTTAATTAGTAATGTACATAGCAAACAACTAGGAAAATAATACGTTAATTATTATTATATAGTGTAGTCAGATAGATACTTGTGCGTATGTTTTGATTGTTGGCAGAGACATCATAAAGTGGTGAAAGGACTTATGTTGGAACATAGTAAAACTGTTAATACTACATATGCTGGAAGAAATGTTACCTTCATCAGACATGGGGAGGACTGAATTGTTTTTCACTGTCTGTATCCAAGCGTGATTTACTCGGATGACGTAACTGTTTATCATTCGTGTTGATCGATGGATGGAGCATAGAATCTGGTGTTGCTTCACGGAATTTCTAAGGAATTTACGAACTAAGTATCACGTGTAAAAACAGTTTACGTGATTGACATGACAGTATTAATGGTATTAATATGTGAATATTTAAATATTATATGGTATAGAAATAGTTAATTAATTAATTAACACCTAATTCTGTTATATTGCTAATTATTAGATTAGAATGTTTTATTCGTTAAGTAATGGTTGAATAGTTGATAATAGTTGATAATGTATCAAACATTTGTTAGAATATCCACATCCACTACAACACGTGATAGTAATAGAAATATCCCTTAAGTTAGCATGTGATCAGTGACAGCCTCTACCTCACCTACAGCCATTGAATGGATAGAGAAGATAACGCAAGATATATACATAACCAGCGACAAGGATCAGCAACTGATACAGACTGCATGGTACCTATTACTACCCTCGTCCACAACTCCAGGTTTTAACCTAGAGTGAGGACACTTGTTCATATGGACAAGTTAGGGACTAGTGGTATCATTAGTAGGTCCAGCCCTCCCATAGGCCGGTACCACACGACGTTCACCGAAGGAGTGAACTGGAGGGCGTGCCCGTCATGTAATTTCTTTTAGGGCTATTAACGGGAACCATAATGTCATGTTCAGCGATTGATATAAATTGGCTTGTCAGTGATGCTATTTGTGATAGGTTAATAAGCTATATGTATATGTATTAAATGATTACATCATTTAAGCTGTGGCGGGGGGGGGCATAATGCCAGATAGCAGTCACTATCACACAGCAGACAGAGAAAGGTTGAAGGGATTTTTCCTAAAGTATCCACCGAACTATACAGTGCAAAATGAAACTAAGGAAACAAGATACGTCAGAGGACAACAAACAAACATACGCTGTGATACCGTGTTTCGAAGCGGACGTGTGTTTATTCTGTGGAGTCAAAGTCGTGGAGCGAATTGGATATTCTTATGCAAGTACTATTCAAGTGGACGACAGGAGGAGTCATTTGCTGAGATCAAATAACCGTGGACCTAAAAGCAAGATGAATCTACCTGGAATTTAACGACACGGATCGAAAGAACAGAGGAATGGAAAACAGGATGGGCGCTGAGGTGAAGGTTATAGACATTTAGCATAGCAATTCTAGATGCTCCGAGTAGGTGTCACTCCTGCGAGAAAGATGCCCTATAGAGATGATGTATTTATATGAATTATGTGAATACACCCAATAAAACAGGTGTTGTATTAACTTATCACCGGAGCCGCGTCTGTATTTTCGTTGACAAGTTCTCTTGACTTTGAGCGTTCATGTTATTGGGACGAGCCAAACTGCATGAACACCTCGTGTAGATTTTAATAGTTGAGAGAGATCTACTCTGAGGCAATGGCCTCGGTTATTGGGAATGAACACAAGCCCCGATTTTAACCCTAACACTATCGTGTATTCTGACCCCAGGGGCTGGACAGGTAGATACACTGTTTCACTCCGCTGTTGACCTCGGTTAAGTTTATTGAGTCTACACGCCCCTCCCAGATTCCAGACCTATACTATCTACCTTCTACCTTGGGACAATTAACACTTAGGCATCGTCCGAGACCACACTCAATAACTGTAGAAAAGAATAAGTCAACATAAATAAAGTTTATTCTACCCTAAAGACAAAGGAAGGAAATGAACACCCTGATAGAATATAATCTATGTACAATAAAGAGAATAGAGTAGAGACCGAATCAGAGAATCAGAGAATCAGCCATCTTCGTCATTGGCTGAAAGGTAGATTTGTTGTGTGTGTTCAGTCCAGTCGGTCCGGCACTCACCCGGCTCCCTCCCAGTATGGTTGACTGGAACCTTGGAGACCACTCCGTCCCAAGAGCTCGGATCGGCAGTAAATGGACTTAACCACTCAGACCTCCACTGACTAGAAGAACTATAAATCAGCACTGTCCCTATGAGTCACTGTCGCAGGACACACCGACAATTCCTATTCAGCCTGGCTGGGAGACCCTCTACCCTGAGGTGTCCCCAGGAAAATAATCTTGACATCCATCGTTGACCAGAAGACCAATCTCATGCTCATGGAATATAGTCGAATACCCCTGGTTGGGTAACAGATAGTTGCGGTATCAAGTTCACAACCGGTTATACGCTGCTTGCGTATAATCTCTGTCAGAAGATGTTAGAACACAGCTACACAGTCACAATTGACCTGATTCCCTCGGAGTCGAGTCCCACAAGATAATCATGTTATGGAAACCTTGGTTAGCGAAAATATTAACAATGTTCATTACGCAGTTGGCAAGCAAGTTTGGTAACACCACTAAGTCTGATCTTAACGCAGCAATGTTCCTTATTCAGCTGGCAAACAAGTTTGGTAACACCACTAAGTCTGATCTTAACGCAGCAATGTTCCTTATTCAGCTGGCAAACAAGTTTGGTAACACCACTAAGACTGATCTTAACACAGCCATGTTCATTACTCAGCTGGCAAACAAGTTTGGTAACCCCACTAAATCTGATCTCAACACAGCCATGTTCCGTAGGTCCGGGATGAGTGGACCATAGTCTACCTGAGAATTATCAGTAACATTTATACGCCCAACTGGTGTAGGTCTAGTATTGACCGGGCACAATTGCAGACGTAGTTATCGCTCAGAGATTCGTGCCAATCCATACCTGGTAGCTCCAACGGTTAGGTGGCTAAACAAAGTCAGTGGAACTGATGTGACTCTACTCCAACTTGGTAAGTCTCCCCGGCGTGAGCATACCATCACTTTTCCAAAGTACTTCACTTGTAACTTAACATACACAGGCATGATTGCTCAGGTGGATGAACATTCCACTTGCCAGATAGTGGTTATCAAGCGTCGATGAGAGAAACAAACCTGTCGAACAAAGTGCTGCTTCTGGGTTCACGAACCAACCTGGTGATTCTTATTCAGCTTGAGGATTCACACTGTAGCATGATGTGGCGCAGTCAGGTGTGGTAGGTGTGTATCCCAATCACTCGCCCTTCCAGACGTAGTGGTTTCCGTAAACAACATCCTGGTTCATAACCTGGCAACCTAGTTCACCCACAGGCAACTTAGTTCACCAAACACAGGCTTTGCTTCACAAAACACAGGCTTTGGTTCACAAAACAGGCAACACATGAAAGGAAGAGCGGTAGGTGAGTGTCATGGTCTTGCTTTCAGCAAGTACTCAGGCTCGTGTTCTTTGACAAGTGTGATACAAAACACGGTCACAGAATAACTTAACGTGACACGCTACAACTACAATTCCAAACACTTTATTCACACTGCTCACTCATCACAATCATTACATGCATCGTGCAGTTACAATAATATAATCAATAGAGCTACAAATGCAATACAACTTACAATCCTACAACCCAGGCGTACAGTCTCCTAATATTCACACAGGCTTTCTATCTATTCGCGTTCAAACACACAATTCGCACAAGCTCCATTCAAACCGTCTGTCCAGTGCCACAGTCCCCAGCCGTCTGTCGCTAACTCGCCGTGAGTTTCCGCTTAGCGGGATTGTGTCCCAGTGTGGACTTCATGTCCCACGCTTGCACTAACTGACCATCGCTGGCACAGCGTGGTTAGCGTCGTTCACTGTTGGGCCGTACTTGCCCTGCTCCGTCGAAGACAACGCGGTAGAACTAGCGGGGAGATTATGACATTCTCCCGCTCTCCTGTTCATGAAAGGGGAACCTGTTCATGAAAGGGGAACCCTTTCATGTAAATTATATACATTATATTCAACTTGTCAGAATCGACCCGTTGTTAGTCATCTGACATAAAACCTTGTTTTATATTGAAATATGTAGGTAATTGTAAGTTATATACTCTCATTGTTCAATGTTGCTATGAAGCAACACACTTCAAGTACCATCCCTTAGATGGATTCTTACCTCAGCTGTAATTTGACACAGCCAGTCCGGTAGCTATCAGCGAAACACGCAACTACCTCTCAAACAGTAAACAAAAACACTACAAACGTCAGGTCAGGCCGTGAGCATCTCCCTATAAGATGACTCCAACATTTGACCCCAACCTCATTTAGTCGGAGAGTCTCATGTAGGTCTACAGCTTTGGTAATTATCTCCATGCATAATTGACGTCACCTTGACGTGTTACCAATCAGGCAACATGATGATGGTTTTTTTATACATTACACATTATCAACAATTTCAATTGTCTCCCTTAATTATAATCAAAATATATGGGAGGTAATTTTAACTTGCTTTCAAATAAAATACATTACATTAGTACATTAATTTCTCAGTTTCATAATTTGATACTTATTGACAAAAGTGAACTACTGTTCCCTGTTGTGAACAAGTAATCAACTTATGATTCTGAGATTACATCTATAAAAAATCCTCACATACAATTCGTATATGGAAACTTTCCACTCACAAAGATTATATCAAGTGTCAATTCTTTGTGAGTACTAACATATAGTCTGCTATCTTTCAAATTAATATTCATAAATACCGGAAGTACACAGCTGTTGTGTCCAGTTATAGATAACACAATTTTTTTCGTCCGAAAGAAATGGAGTAAACAGTTCGTAACACAGCTGTTGGATTAGTTCTTTCCTTCACAGTATGGAATAACTATTTCGTTCAAAGTGTGGCCTAAAATGTTCTTGTGGAGTTTAAATGTCACAGTTCCTTTCGCACTGATTAAAATAAATAGGAACACTCTGCTTCGCAGGTACCACGGATCTTTTATCAATTCAGGTGAAGTAAGTCACGTTTGAAATCACGTAGCACTTATCGTAACAATGTTTATGTATAATTAAAATACTATACCCTTTTTACCACATACTACTCAAGTATTCATCACAATTATTCTAATAATTATAAAATACACAATATATATATATATATATATATATATATATATATATATATATATATATATATATATATATATATATATATATATATATATATATACAGTGGGACCATGTCCCTGTCACACTTTTACACAGCGTAACTGTAATGATTACATTATGGGTTGTGTTGCTGAGCGCTTTATTACTTTGCAGATAGCTCATTTGTCTGCAGTGTGAGCTGAGCACTATTTGGCTGTTGGGTGTGTCACACGGACATCTAGAGAGAAGGTCAGCAATCGAATTCTGTGTGCCACGTATATGCCTGACTTCAAAGCTGAAATCTGGAAGTAAAAGTGACCATCTTGCCACTCTGTGGTTGGTAGGTGTTCCTGTCGTGATACGTCAGCGGATTATTGTCAGTCTCAACTATAAAATGCCTGCCAAGGAGAAATCGGGATAGTTTTCTTACCGAAAATACAAGAGCGAGGGCCTCAATTTTAGGCGTAGACCAATGCCTCTCCCTTACTTTCACTTTGCGGCTTATGTAATACACAGGATGTAAAATCTGGTCGTATTCCTGGAGTAGTACTGCCAAAAATTGCTACGGAGCTCGCGTCCGTTCTCAATCTGAAAATGACATTCAAATTCGGCAATTTAAGGATCGGATTACTGGAAAATAAGTTAACACTTTATCAAATGCAGGTCTTAAGCATTCGCTGTGTACAATTTTGTTTGGTTTGTCCTTTGTTAGTAGATTAGTGAAACATTCGGTCAATGTAGCAAAATTTGGTATAAATTGTCTGTAATAATTCAAAAGACCTAAGACACTTCGCAACTCTTTCTTTGTTGTCGGAAGTGACAATTTCAGAATTCTTGACACGATGTTATCGTCAGTTGCTACAAAGCCATTGGAAATCTTATAGCCCAAAAATGATATTTTTTGGTTGGCTACGTCGACTTTCGATGGTTTGACTGTCAGTCCGTGCTGTCTGATGCGGTCAAATGTCAACTGTAATGTTGTTATATGGTCTGTTATATTACTTGTATGAATGCAAATGTCGTCCATGTAGGAAATTATATTGGGGATGTCTGTCAGAAGAAGTCTCGTCATCCGTACAAAAGTTGCTGGGGCATTAACTAGCCCGAATAGAAGCTTGCATCATTCGTATAGTCCCAGGGTGTGGCAAATGCTGTCAGATTTATGCTGTCATGGTGTACCGGTATTTGCCAATACCCTTTTGTCATGTCCAGTTTCGTAAAGTAACGTGAGTCTGTAAGTTCTGTCAGTATGTCTTCACAGTTGCTCATTGGTTCTAAATCCAACTGTGTGATGTTGTTTAATTTACGATAGTCAACACAGTCTTATCGTGTCGTCCTTCTTTTTCGCAATCACGATTGGTGAACAAAAATGAGATTGTGACCGTCTAATGATGTTGTTCTTCTCTAAGTCTATAATTTCTTGATGAAGTTTGTCCTTGTAATGTATGGGAATGGAGTATGGTCTGCATTTTATGGGTGTGTCCGATGTTATAATAATGTGGTGATGCACTAAGTCTGTCTGTCCTGGATGATTGGAGAAGATGCTGCTGTATTTCTGTATCAGTTGTCTGCAACTGTTAGTCTCTGTCAGGGTTAGTTTAGGATTTATTCTGATGTCTTGCAGATTGTTTGTCGTGTCAAGTGTTGGGGTCAGTATATCGTCGGTATCGTCGTCGTCTGGGTGGTCCACTATCGTCGTGCTTGCTGCTGTTTCGTCTTGGTCCTCTTCTCTGTTGTAGTATGGTTTAAGCATGTTTATGTGGAATATTTTATGTTTGTCCTTGATTGCAATCTCATAGTCTACAGATGAGATCTGTCTTAGAACTTTGAAAGGTCCCTGCCATGAGTCTGTCAGTAGATGTCTGTCGCTTGGCAATAGAAGTAGTACGTCCTGTCCAGGTGTCAATGTTATTGTCCTGTTTCCTCTGTTTGCGTACTGTCGGTAAATAGCACCTGATTGTTTCAGTGCTTCTTTAGCTAACACACAAGATTTAATTATCCTATCACGCAATGATGTTACATGTTCATATGATGAAACTGGTTTATCTACAGTTACACTTTCAGTTAATATAGAATGGTACATAGATAATGGGCCACGTGATTTGGCTTCATATACAAGTTCAAATGGTGAGAAACCGGTACTGGAATGAGGTACTTCACGATATGCAAATAGTATGGCAGGTAAATAAGTATCCCAGTCTTCAGGGTGTTCCTGGGTAACTTTTGATAACATATGCTTAAGATCGCCGTTAATCTTCTCTATAATTCCCGTTGAGTGCGGGTGGTAAGGGCTGTCAAAGCACTGCTTTACTCCTAACATTCTAGTAAAGGCTTGAGTGGCTGTAGCTATGAATTGACTCCCCCGATCTGAGAGAATGGTCTCGGGAAACCCTACTCTAGAGAAAATGTGGAAGAAAACTTCCATTACATCTTTGGCAGTTATGTTTTTAAGCGTAATAGCTTCTGGCCATCTACTACAGAGGTCAATTATCTTTAGAATAAATTTATATCCTCTTGCTGTTACATGGTTTAGAGGGCCTACTATGTCAACAGAGATCTTTTCAAAAAGTCTACTTGCTAAATCTGTTACTTGTAGTTCAGCTTGCGGGTGTTTACCCTTTTTGACAAGCTTCTGGCAGATGTCACAAGTTCTGCAATATTGCTTGGTGTCACTGCAGAATTTAGGCCAGTAAAATTGAGTAAGTAACCTAGATCTAGTTTTTGAATAAGCCATATGCCCTGCAAAGGGTATATCATGAGCTAGATGTAACGCTTGTTTGCGGTGTTCTGGTGGTAACACCGTTTTCTCAGTGGTGCTGGTACCTTTGGTGTAGTACCGTGTGAGAATACCACCTTTTAGAGCAAAATGCTATCTAGCATTTTTGGTTACATTTGGCTTTTGGCCTATTAAGTTAAAATACTTGTGCAGAGATTAATCGGCCTTTTGGCATGTTATAAACTTTTCCCTCATGGTTTCAGAAGGTACTATAACTGAGGTTAACATTTGCAAGGCTTCTGTCTGATTTATTTCATCTTGCACCTTTGCAGTAGATCTAGTTACTGCGTTTGTACTATCAATAACATTGCAAGGTGATGTTACATTTAGACCAATACATTCATGTGATGACGTTAATGAATTTGCAAACATACATTCATTCAATGGTGATAATACATTGTCAACAGTGAATTGAGATGACGATGATATTGTATTATCGACAATACATGTGGCAGTAGATGTTATACTGTCATGTGGCATATCATTTACTTCTGGAAGGTTACCAACTATAATGTCGAAACAAGGGTTGGATAGTGCTGCGCATTTGACCTTTCCAGTAAGAAATGGTGTGTCAATATATGCCCATGCAAGCTTGTATTTCTCGATGTTACCTGAGAAACTTCTGCATGTAACATGTTTGCCTGTATACTCTGATGGTAAAATAAAGTCTCTCTTTAACCCAATAAGAGTACATCCACTATCCCATAAAACGGTGGCAGCTCTGCCATTAACGAATCCATTGTGGATGTTTAGTTTACCTTTGCTGTTAATTACCAAATTGGCTTCTTCACTGGTAATAGGTACTGAGTGGCCGCATGTTAATAGGCCATCCTCATGAAAACGATCACATATGGTACATTTATCAAGATGAAACACATCAATGGATTGTGCTGAATTAACAGGATGATCTTCTACCTGTTCCTCATCTGAGGAAGAGCTATCAAACATGGCTGCATTGGCCTTTCTGGTCATTTGTTTGCCTTTACATGAGTGACGCCAATGGCCATAAGCTTTGCAAAGGAAGCATTTTGTTAGTCGTTTATAGCTCTTTCTTTCCTTATCTTGCTTATCTATATAGTTTTGCAAGTATATAAGGTACCCAGGGTGTTTATCACACATCTCATTTTGATTGTGTGGAAGATGACAATATCTGCATTGGTAATACTTCTCAGCAGATTGTTTAAATGGTTTTGGTTTATTGTAGGGCTCTGACTTCATTCTGTCATAGTTAGCAGCCGCTACAAAGTCTATGTCAGTCACAACACTAGTAAAGCACCGTTTGTTGGTTGTAAAATAAGCCGAACCACGTTTCTCAATCTGTTGTACACTCTCACACTCGCATTCTTGTAAAAATTTCGAAAATGATGGAGGAAGAGATGTAATAATATTATCTCTCAAAATAAGGTCTTTCAATGTCTCACAATTGTTGTTTACTTTGGCTGCTGACAGCCACTTACTAAAAATATCCTGTACTACTGAGATGTAGTCAGAGAACGTTTGTGTTGGTTTAGGAGATACTTTGCTAAACTGTTCTCTGTAGCCTGATTCATCTAACAGGAAATGTAACATAATTTTGGACTTAATATATTGACAATCTTTCCTAAGATCTTTGGGAATGGTCTCTATCACTTTTAGAGGTTCCCCGGAAAGACTTCTCATATATATAATGTTCCATTCAGTCTCTGGGATCTTATAATGGTCTATGGTGGTTTCAAAATTTTGGGTGAAGGCTGCAATGCAGTCACCCGTGGTGAAATTTTTCACCATCCCTTGGTACTTTTTGTACTGATTTTCTTTTTCTAGTCTATCTGACTTTTTACACTCTTTGTCTGTTAATGTTTCAGCTTCAAGCTGTTTAATTTTTAATTGCATTTCGAGTTCTTCCCTCTTACTTTGGGCTAGAATCTCAGCCTGTTTCAAAGCAGTATCTAATTCTGCTTGTTTAGTTTTGGCCGCCAACTCAGCCTGCTTCAAAGCAGTATCTGATCTTTTAGTCTCGGCTTCTAATTCTGCCTTTTTCAACTCTCTTTCCGCAGATCTCTCTTCACGGTGGACATACTCCGCAAATTTTGCCTCACTCCACTTTGTCAACTCATCACCAGATAACTTCATTTTCAAACCAGATTCGATGAAATCATTCAATGTCGACATGATGAAATATGTCAGATACAATGAATACACACTAAGTTAAATATGGTGTTAGTAAATTAAATACAATAATTTGTACAATATTTCTACGATACAGCTCGTGCTTAGACTTGCATATAAAAGTGTATAAGAAAAATTGGATAATACTCAAGTGATCCTGGAGAACTGTATCAGATAATGGCTGCTTGATTGTTACTGCCCGGAAAAACAATGGACTTTCTGCCCGGAAAAATGGACTTTACTAGCCAACGGTTTCGGATGGCACAAAAACCTGTTGCTTTTTGGGAGAAGAAAAATTAGGACATGTACGTTTATGTGATGTATGTGATGTCAATTAAGTTTTTGTAGGTTTGTGTGTTCTGTCAAGTATGTTTGTTAGTCGTATTGTCGTCCGTTCAACACAATCAACAACTTACTTTCCATGATGTTTTCTTTCACAAAACTTTTCGCTTACAATTACGTTCACTCCTATTTTCAAGATGGATACTGCATTCACGTTCACCTCTATCGTTCAAATCCAATAAGTACGAGAAACCTACGTTCACACTTCTGGTTAAAAAAAATAAAATAAAATCCAACAAGAACGAGTAACCCACGTTCACACCTGTCAGGGTCTTGATTTCAGCAAGTACTCAGGCTCGTGTTCTTTGACAAGTGCGATACAAAACACAGTCACAGAATAACTTAACGTGACACGCTACAACTACAATTCCAAACACGTTATTCACACTGCTCACTCATCACAATCATTACATGCATCGTGCAGTTACAATAATATAATCAATAGAGCTACAAATGCAATACAACTTACAATCCTACAACCCAGGCGTACAGTCTCCTAATACACACACAGGCTTTCTATCTATTCAAACACACAATTCGCACAAGCTCCATTCAAACCGTCTGTTCAGTGCCACAGTCCCCAGCCGTCTGTCGCTAACTCGCCGTGAGTTTCCGCTTAGCGGGATTGTGTCCCAGCGTGGACTTCATGTCTCACGCTTGCACTAACTGACAATCGCTGGCACAGCGTCGTTAGCGTCGTTCACTGTTGGGTCGTACTAGCCCGGCTCCGTCGAAGACGACGCGGTAGAACTAGCGGGGAGATTATGACAGTGAGAGTATTCGGCCCCACATTGGAATACATGCATCAAATCATGGAATACACAGCCATCCGGTATGCTAATTGGTTTACACCTAATTATGGCATCATCTATATATGCATAGATTAGAAGCATGGATAGCAGATGGCCCACAAAACAGCCCGTCGGATAGAATGAGATCCGCGAATGTCGGGTCTGATCAGATGTCTCTCCTACCACTATTCACAAGTCGCTGTTGCTAAATGAATAGCAATACAAGTTCTCTTATTTAGATAGAAACTAAACAAGGAAAGGCAGTCCCTGGACCCCCCCCCCCTAACATCGTACATATATTATATGTACACACTCCAGTTCGCAAGTGAGATCTCCTGCCCACTGACAGCGAACCTCTTCTGAGTCCCTCTTATCTAGAGTCCAGAAGTCCTCCTGATGAAAACATGTTATCTCCTACACGTTTACAGGTGACGCTCCAGTTCTGATCTCTTCCCAAGCGGATTAACCTTGGGCTATGGCCGAACTTCACGGCTGGCCTGGTTTGCCAGTCATATACTTAAGCAACTTTGCACTCTATCCCCATATCCCATTTGTCCCTGTGCCTCTTTGATCCTTCATGCATCCTTTCATACATTCCTTGCATTAGCACTCTCGTACTCATGCCAGTATGGAAAGAACAGGATAGTCAAGAGAAGCATTTAAAACGCAGTATTACTTCGCGACGGTGACTCATATCGATCGCATCGCACAACTCCAGCGGCCGGTACCTCGCTCAACAAGTATCACAATACATGGCCTAATATATATATCACAACAATAGCGTATATATAAATCTAGCACACCATGATATCACTACTTACCGGAATTCCTCTTTTCCACGAAATGAAATCACTAGTAAGTTAACACAAACTAGCTACATCACTTTCTATGGCTGAGCAGTACGTGCTCTGTTTCCTAAGTACTAGGCACTTCACTGTATGAATTCCGCACACTGTCAACTTACCTGTCTATTCCGAAGGCTCTACTAACAGCAGATCTTAACTGACATAAGTCTAGTGCACAAAATACAACAAGAAAATATTCCCTAGAATTGCATAGCAAACATAATATATGCAACTACTTACCGTACGTAATTAATGACAATTAAGCACAGTTCGGCCGATATAGCGGACTTGTATTTACAGTAGAAGCAACACACAGTTACAACTAAGCTTTGTCAACATTCTGTACACAGCTGAACGATGTCCTAGTTACGACACGTTATCGATCGGCAACTATTTAGTTATGCAGAATCGTTCGCATATTTAATATATTGCTGTACGGTAGCGTTTACGCTCAATTACAAGGGTAAAATGATTAAAGAAGTATTAACCTGAACATGTGAATGGACCACAAGTCAGCTAACAATACTGTCTGCTGGCCATTACGCCTTTCTAGATTGCAGTCTGCTGAAGTTGGATTGTGCGTCTGCACACCTCGAAATATCGACAGTGAATGACTCTTACTGCCGAATTTCTCATACGTGCTTCGCAACGCGTACGAGAGTTTAGTGCACCACGTTGTGTCCCAACCTCTCAAGAACCATGCATTCTCCGCACTGGAGACTCTATATTCTCCTTGCACGTAATAATGTGACTGCACGGAGTTGCCTGGTCACGCAAGTCAAGATGTTTCGAGAACTTTATCGACATAGAAACTTGCTCGGCGTTCCTCAGTCTATTAATAACTGGGAAAGTCCCTAATTGCCCTACCGAGGCCAAGCGAAACCTCCAACGACACAGCACAGATACTGCATCGTTTCGTCACAGTCTTCAATACTCAGATGTCAGCCCACCAAGCTGGAGACCAACCTTATTACTACAAGCCAACTGACAGATACATACCAGGCTACCAACCGGGAGAACTAACCTAATCAGACAATGGTGTGAATAAATCCAGATGTGTATAGCTCTTTATGTGAAAATAAAATGTTGTAATCATACCGTGTATACCAGCTCATACTGAAGGATCTATTTCGTATAATGACATGCTTTTTTATTCTTGTCAAACTACTGAAATACTGTAAATAAACAGGTATATATTATAACTACGTCTTGGTTGTTGAATTTTTAGTATTGGCGGTATATGTAGTTGTCATGTAGTGAAAGAATGTTAAATACTGATGAAAAATTCGAGAAATATGTCAACAAAACTAAGGAAACAGGCTAACCAAAGTAGGAAAAATGTTGGTCAAATCAGAAAAATGACGACCAAATTAGAAATATTTGTTAACCAAATGGGAAAAAAATATTTGCCAAGTAAAGAAATATCGCATCCAAACTTATAAAAGCAGGAAAATTGTTAACCAAAGAGGAAATATTTTGATCAAACTAATAAATATCTCAACCAACCTCATAAAAAAGTCGGAAATTTTGTTAACCAGCTGTGAAAATATATCGACCAAAGAGAGAAATATGTCAACTAAACTTATAAAAGGTAGGAAAATTTGTCAGCCAAATGGAAAAAAAGGTCGACCAAACACAGAAATACCGCAACCAAACGTATGAAAAGAAGGAACAAGATTTACCAAGTAAAGAAATATCACAGGCAAATTTATAAAAAGTAGGAAAATTTGTTAACCACATAGGGAAAATAGTGATCAAAATAGGAAATATGTCATCCAAACTTATGAAAAGTGGGATCATTTGTTAACCAAAGGGGGAAAATCTTGGCCAGGTAAGACAATTTGTTAACCAAATGGGAAAAATATTAACCAAGTAACGAAATACATCGGCCACATGAATGAAAAGTCGGAAATGTTGTTAACCAGTTGTGAAAATATATTGCCCAAAGAGAGAAATATGTCAACTTATCTTATAAAAAGTGGGAAAATATGTCAGCCAAATGGAAAAAAAGGTCGACCAAACACAGAAATAGCGCAACCAAACCTATGAAAAGAAGTAACAAGATTGACCAAGTAAAGAAATATCACAGGCAAACTTATAAAAAGTATGGAAATTTGTTAACGAAATAGGAAAAATTGTGATCAAAATAGGAAATATCTCATCCAAACTTATGAAAAGTAGGAACATTTTGTTAACCAAAAGGGGAAAATCTTGGCCAAGTAAGAACATTTGTTAGCCAAATTGGAAAACAATATTGACCAAGTAACGAAATACATTGGCCAAATGTATGAAAAGTCGGAAATTTTGTTAACCAAATATGAAAATATATCCACCAAAGTCAGAAATATTTCAACTAAACGTGAAAATTTTGGCCAAATTTCATCCAAAACTTATAAAAAGTAGGAAAAGTTGTTAACCAAATGTGAAAATTTTTGGTCAAGTAAAGAAATATTTCATCAAAAACTTATGAAAAGTAATAAATTTTGTTATCAAAATATGAAAAATGTTAGCCAAATTTCAGCCAAACTTATAAAAAGTAGGAAAATTCCTTAACCAAATGGGAAAAAATATCTCACGTTGTCATTTTAAATCCCCAACTTACTAAATTATTAGTCTGTCCCCTATGCAAACAACTGCTGTATTTCAGATAATTAAATGTATCTTATGTAATAATTCACTATGGTTGAATGAAAAAATAAAATTTCAACAATAAAATTGTACAAAAATTAACAAATACATTTCTCTTTATTGTTTCCAATGAGAAATTTATTTGTTAATTTTTGTACAATTTTATTGTTGAAATATTAGTATTTTTCATTTAATGATAGTTATTATTGCATAAGATACCTTTAATTTTCTAAAATACAGCTGTTGTTTGCATAGGGGACAGATGATTATCTCTAGTAGGTTGGAAATTGCCCAGTCAGCACAAAACCGGCTGTGGTGTAATCAAAGTGAATGTTAGTGTTAAGTGGTATGAAACGTTGAAAGTCGGTTAGAAGATACGGTAGATAGTATTCAAGGGGTCAATAAGACATACGTGGTCGTAACAAAAGGTCGACTTCATAACAGACACTGTTGTTTGGTTGGAGACTTGACGCTATTGCGGATGTGAAATGACAACTTGAGATATTTTTTTTCCTTTCGTTAAGAAATTTTAATACTTTTTATAAGTTTGGTTGAAATTTGGCTAAAATTTTCACATTTGGTTAACAAAGTTTCCCACTTTTCATAAGTTTGGTTGAGATTTTTATAAATTTGGTTGAAATGTAGCAAAGATTTTTCACTTTGGTTAACAAAGTGTCCTACTTTTCATAAGTTTGGATGAAATATTTCTTTACTTGACCAAAAATTTTCCCATTTGGTTAACAAAGTTTCCTACTTTTGATAAGTTTGGTTGAAATTCTTCGCATTTGGTTAACACAGTTCCTTACTTTTTATACGTTTTGTTGAAATTTTTCGCATTTGGCTAACACAGTTTCCTAATTTTTATAAGTTTGGTTAAAAATTGGCCAAACTTTTCACATGTGGTTAACAAAGTATCCTACTATTAATGAGTTTGAACTCCGTATTTCGTTACTTGGTCAATATTTTTCCTCTTTGACTAACGCATTTTCCTACTTGGCCAATATCTTTCCCATTTGGTTAACAATGTTCCCACTTTTTATAAGTTTGGCTGACATTTTTCCCATTTGGTTGACAAAATAATCCTACTTTTTATAAGTCTGGACGAGATATTTCTATCTTTGGCTAACGAATTTTCTTATTTGGCCAATATTTTTTCCTATTTGGCTAACACATTTTCCTAGTTTTCATAAGTATGAACGAGATATGTCTTTATTTGGTGACATTTTTCACTTTTGGATAGCAGATTTTCCTACTTGACCTAAGTTTTTCCCTTTTGGCTAACAAAGTTTCCTACTTTTCATCGGTTTGGCTGAGATATTTCTGTATTTGGCCTAACAATTTCCCATTTGCCCGACAGTTTTCCTTCTTTTCATAAGTTAGGCTGATCTATTTATAAGTTTAGTTGAAATATTTCTCGCTTTGGGCGATATTTTTTCACGTTTGGTTAACATATTTTTCTACTTTTCATAAGTTTGGTTGAAATTTGGCCAAACTTTGTCACATTTTATTAACACATTTTTCTACTTTTCATAAAATTAATTAAAATTTTGTTGCGTATCCCATACGGGACGTTGAAGTCAACACCAGCATTTTCAGCTGCTGTTGCTGTATTAGGTAAGTGTTACTTTCAGTAGTTTGCCATTGCTTTCTGAACGAAATTTGGTCAACATTTTCACCTTTGTTTAACAAATTTTCCTACTTTTCATAAGTTTGGCTGAGATATTTATAAGTTTGGTTGTAATTTGGTTAAGATTTTTCACTTTAGTTAACAAAGTGTCCTACTTTTTATTAAGTGTCGTTGAGATAATTATAAGTTTGGCTGAACATTCTTGTGTGATGTTGTACGTGTCTCTCTGTTTAAATGTGTCTTTGCTCTTGTGTGACTTTGTTCTTGTCTCATTGTTCCATTGTGTGTGTGTGTGTGTGTGTGTGTGTGCGTGTGTGTGTGTGTGTGTGCGTGCGTGCGTGTATATATATATATATATATATATATATATATATATATATATATATGTGTGTGTGTGTGTGTGTGTGTGTGTGTGTGTGTGTGTGTGTGTGTGTGTGTGAATTGTTCCACAGATTTGCGCTACATTCAACATGAAAAACAAGTTCGCGTAGCCGTCAAAATGAAAACAATGAAAGACCAGAAAGACGAAAACAAGAAAAAACAAGAAAGATGAAAACAAGCCAAGCATACCACAGAAAAAAAAAAAAAATACAACAACCAACAAACAAGAAATTTTCGTTTTCATAACTTTTATTTTTTTACATCAAAATCAGTATTTTCATGTGCACAACATTCAATATTTGTTTAAAATTTTCAATACAAATAGCATTTTAATGATCGGTGAAAATGTGACAGACAGTGACACACAACAAGCAAGAGAGCTTTCATGGTGTTAGGACATTTGGAAGTCTGAAAAGATGAAACCTGGTACCAACCTTTTAATATTTAACTCTATGACTGATATCTGAACTTGTCAATTGTCAGCGGGCAAAAAGAAATTATCTGGTACCGAGGCCACGGCAGAACAGAAGTCTACCATTGCTGTTAATTAAACCTGGAACATTGTGTTGGCAGGCAAGCATGCTAACCACTATTCTATTTCAGCTTCTGAGGATCAACAGAAAACATGTTAATGGTTAATGCACCAGAACAATTGTGCCCATGTAAATTGTAATGGTAAAATACATAATAACTCTTAATGGCGTGACAGTTACATGCATTTTGACACTTGCAAATTGTGTTGTTTGCGCGTAGTATCTTGCTGCGTGCAAAATGTTTTTAATTATGTCAATCACAATCGATCTTTCTCGCTATATATGAATTTATGCATTGAAAACACTTGATTGTAATAAGCATTTTTTAATGTCATACATCCATTCCTTCGTTCAGATGTATTGTATGTATTTGATGATGATTAAACACAACACATTTGCTTTCAGATGTTTCTGTTCATTGTGTTTTTGTTTCCAGGAAATGGTTTCCATGAAATATTTGTATTTATTGTGTTTTTGTTTCCTTGAAATGGTTTCCCTAACATATTTCTATTCATTGTGTTCCTTTCTCTCCCCCCCCCCCCCCAACCACCCACTGAAATGGTTTCTCTCAAATATCTCTTTTTCACATCTTCCCTTCCATATCACTATTATCTCTGCCACATCTTCCCTTCCATGTCACTATTATCTCTGCCACATCTTCTCTTCCATGTCACTATTATCTCTGCAACATCTTCCCTTCCATGTCACTATTATCTCTGCCACATCTTCTCTTCCATGTCACTATTATCTCTGCCATATCTTCCCTTCCATGTCACTGTTATCTCTGCAAAATCTCCCCTTCCATGTTACTATTATCTCTGCCACATCTTCCCTTCCGTGTCACTATTATCTCTGTTACATCTTTCCTTCCATGTCACTGTTATCTCTGCCACATCTTCCCTTCCATGTCACTGTTATCTCCGCCAAATCTTCCCTTCATTGTCACTGTTATCTCTGCCACATCTTACCTTCCATGTCACTGTTATCTCTGCCAAATGTTCCCTTCATTGTCACTGTTATCTCTGCAACATCTTCCTTTCATTGTCACTGTTATCTCTGCCACATTTTCCCTTCATTGTCACTGTTATCTCTGCCACATTTTCCGTTCATTGTCACTGTTATCTCCGCCACATGTTCCGTTCATTGTCACTGTTATCTCTGCCACATCTTCCCGTCCATGTCACTATTAGCTCCACCACATCTTACCTTCATTGTCACTGTTATCTCTGTTACATCTTCCCTTCATTGTCACTGTTATCTCTGCCACATCTTCCCTTCCATGTCACTATTATCTCCGCCACATCTTCTCGTCATTGTCACTGTTATCTCTGTTACATCTTCCCTTCATTTTTACTGTTATCTCCACCACACCTTCCTTTCATTGTCACTGTTATCTCTGCCACATCTCCCCTTCCATGTCACTATTATCTCTTCCACATCTTCCCTTCATTGTCACTGTTATCTCTGTCACATTTCCCTTCATTATCACTGTTATCTCCGCCACATCATCCCTTCATTATCACTGTTATCTCCACCACATCTTCCATTAATTGTCACTATTATCTCTGTCACATTTTCCCTTCATTATCACTGTTATCCCCGCCACATCATCCCTTCATTATCACTGTTATCTCCACCACATCTTCCCTTGATTGTCACTGTTATCTCCACCACATCTTCCCTTGATTGTCACTTTATCTCCACCACATCTTCCCTTGATTGTCACTGTCATCTTTGTCACATCTTCCCTTCATTGTCACTGTTATCTCCACCACATCTTCCCTTCATTGTTACTGTTATCTCCGCCACATCTTCCCTTCATTATCACTGTTATCTCCACCACATCTTCCCTTCATTGTCACTGTTATCTCCGCCACATCTTCCCTTCATTATCACTGTTATCTCCACAACATATTCCCTTAATTGTCACTATTATCTCTGTCACATCTTCCCTTCATTGTCACTGTCATCTTTGTCACATCTTCCGCCTGTCACTGTTAATTGTGTCATATTCTCCCTCCAATGTCACTGTTATCATCTTCCCTTTGGAGTCACATGTTCCCTCCGATGTCACTGTGCCACAATCTTCATCATCAAATGCCTTTCCAAGTGGTATTAGCCATCATGTTTCTCCATATCTCGTGATCTGCAACATCATTTTGTAATTCGTGTACTGCTATTTTTCCATGCTATCATGAAAGGTAGTAAAGAGTTTTCTCTCACTGGCTTTCTGTAACTCTTTTCCCATGAATTTTTCCAGTTGTTACATTAGTTTACCTGTCTGTTCCTATAACGTGGTAAAATAAACATTCATTGTCTACTTGTAATGCCTACTATGAGGCATGTTTTAGCCTCTTTCAAAACAATTAGATGACTCAGTTTGGCTGCCCTCCCTCTCTACCCTGTGTTACTTGAACTCTAAGGGGAAAGTAAAGAATAGTAACGGGCAGCCTACGTGGCGAAGTAGTCAAACTGTCTGCCTCACGATCTGAAGGTTGTGGGTTCGATTCCAGGATACGTCTTTCAGTTCACGGGTGCATTTTTCTCTGAGACTCCTGAGGGTCTTCGCTGGAGCTAAAGAGTTAGTGCATTGCGCGACGCTTTCGGCAGCCCACCCTGCGGAAAGAGACCGAGCCATATGTGGTTGCAATAAAGTCGATCCTCTCAACTTTAAAGACTTTAAAGAATAGTAACATTGCAACCTACCAGGCATGTCCTAAAAAGGCGGCTAAAGAGGAAATCCGCCCTTGTTATCAGTTATCAGTTATAAGTTGGGATATCTTCATTGCACTCCGGACATGTACATAGGTGCTCAGATCCTCCCCCCAGCATATGCATCAGCGTCCGGTGGCTAATAGTGCCAGTTCTGTGTTGGTTGACGAGGCGCCTTGTTTTCCCGATGTACCTCTCGCGTCTGGCCGTGCCGATTCTTACTCCCAAGTCTTTCATCCTGGACAGCGATGTGGATTCACTGATGTCAAAGTCCTCTGTTCTCGCCATATCTTTGAGGACGTTAATAACATCGGCACGATCCATGGGCTGGCCATCTACAGGGGGTGCAGAGCAGCCAGTTTGTTAGTTCGTTCATTTCCCTCGACTCCCGCATGTCCCGGGACGAAGATGAAGGTGACTTTACGGACAACAGACTTCCGCAGCGACTCAGTCCACTGTCTACGTACAGATCTAGCTTCGACCTACTGAATCCTGCTCATTGAATCACTTAGTACACACACGTTGGTATAATGCTGTGATTCCAGCCATATGAAAGCCTGTGTAACTGCCATCATTTCCATCGTCATGCTGCTCGTGGTCATAGAGTGGGCACCACTGGATTCTTGAACGGTTCAGCCCGCTGAACGGGCTGTAAATGCCCACGCACTTCTCTGCTGCTTTACAACAGATCCATCTGTATAGATGAGCACTTCGGGGCTATCTGAGTGTTCATTGACAGCGGCAGGGTTCTGCTGTCTGCACCGTCTGTCGAGTGTGATAATGAAGGAGAAAGTGCACTTAAAAGCTGGAGGCATTGGCACCCATTCCTTGCCGGGGTTGATACTGGTAAGACTGCAGACCTGTCTGACGACATCTTCCGCCCGACCCATTCATGATTTGCTCCTCTTTAGCCTGTCGCCCTTTTCTCTGAATATAGCGTCATGCAGAGGGTGCTGCTCATCTGCACTTATTTTTAAGTATGCACGAGCTCTCCAGATCTTGATCCTGTGTTCCATTGTCGGGAATTCACGGAGGTATCTCATTGCTACACAGCTGGTGTCTCTCGTGCAGCCCAAAATGATGCGCATGGCTTCGTTTTGTACCTTTTCAAGTCTTCCAATCTGTGTAGGGCTGACAGTGAGGATGGCCAAGGCATACTCGATGCGTGAACAGAAGTATTAACAGTCTTTGCTCGATATTGGCAGTCGCTATGACTCTCATTGCTGACAAGCCTTTTCGAGCTTTCGTTATGACATAATCGACATGATCTCTGAAGGACAGGCTAAGATCAAGCCTCACGCCAAGATATGTCATTGACTGGGTTCTACTCAAAATGCTCCCATCCATTCTTACTGCCGGCAATTCTGTGTTCACAATATGGTTGTTTAGGGAGAACCATGTAACCGATGCCTTTGCAGGGTTGACAAGGGCACCGGCATCAGAACACCATGAGGAAATTTGATCTAGTTCGCCGTGCATATCATTGGCAACCGCCTGTCTATCTCGACCCTGTCGATACACGAGAATGTCGTCAGTAAATGACAGAGTCCTACCCCTCCCGTTCAACTGTTGTTCAGTTATGAGCACCGTATACACGTTGAATAGTACTGGTGATAGTGGTGAACCCTGCGACAATCCTGGACATATCGTTATCGGCTCAGAAGACCAACTCCCGCATCTTAGCACCACCTTCCTTTTGGAGCAAAACTACAGCTATCCATTGTACAAGGTGAGGGTGCACTTTCAGTCTGAGGAGGGTTTGCATCAAGTGCTCGAAAAATACTCTATTATATGCGTCCTCTAAGTCTATGGCGGCCGCACATGTCTCTTCTCTGACCTGAAATCCTTCGTAAACATCTTGCGCAAAGACCGCCGCATTCAGCCATGACTCTTTGTTACGTCTGTATCCTCCAAGTGTGGGCGGGAAGCAGCTGAGTTGTTCCAAGTCACAAGCAAGTCTGTGTGCTACAATTTTCTCCAGTAACTTGCCAGCAGTGTTCTGCATCGTAATGATTCTGTAGCCGCTTATCTTGGAATGGTCTTTGTTCGGTTTTGGCAGCGGCAGCAAGTAGCTGTGTAGCCATTCCTCTTTGATCTGATCTCTCTGGATACTGATGTTGAATTCTCTGGCCAGTTCTTCCATGTCATCATCTGATATCACCAGTAGGTCACCATATCGGATGCCGTCTGGGCCTGGGCGGTGTTAGGTGATTTCTTGAGCATCGCACGCATTATCTCAGCTGTGATTATCCATTCTTCGTCTGTCCCGACCCCCTCGCACAACTGAGAGAGTGTCGTTGTGGTCCTCTGTCTGGCGGGCTCGTCTTTCTGGTCAGTCTGATCTATGTAGCGTGCAAGAAGGGCCTTACCTTTATCCGCATCCGACTTTTTCCATGTGAGGTCTGTGCCTTGAAAGTCTGGAATACCCCTACGTTGTGCAGCACCGTTCATGCTCTTATGGAGGCGTCAGAATATCGAAAGAGATCGCTCGGAGCACAACTTCCTGCAGAACTCGTCCCATTTCTCGGCCTTGGCCTGTTTGGCGCAGGATTTAAATAAAGTCATCGTCCTATGGACCTCATTCTTCAGGTTCGCCAACTCAACCTGTGGCATGTTAGCCTTTCTGGCCTTTTGCCAGTCTTTGCCAGTCTTCATCCGCCCTTGTGTTCCCGGGGTCCGCAAGGGCTGCAAAGAATATAACACTGCACCCTATCCGACATATCGTAAGAGGCGACTATAGAAGGGTTATGCCTAGGGGAGGCTAACTCATCATGTAGAAAAATTCAGCTACAAAATACCACCAGCTATGAACAAGTCGTGTAATGAAAAAAGAATTACTCTGCCAATCTTTCTGACGTCTTTCTTTGTTTTTCAGCCCAGTTTGTTGTTTTTATTTCTACAAGAGCACCACATCTCGAGTGTCTTTTAGCAACCCCAATCGCTTATGTTGCTGATCCTAGTTTCTACACCGTTCCAATCAATCACTGGGGATATTGACATCCTTAACACTAACATGGGAAGGGCAACAAGTAGCACAATTGTCTGGTGGCCATGTGTTCAAATCCCCATCGAGGTGGATGTTTTGAAAATTGACATTGGATCCAATGTCGACCACACCTAAAGTGAGAACCAGGAAATGTTCTGGGAAGCAGAAGTGACCATTGCGTTATTTTAACCGCATCACTCATTGAGTGTCAATCCGTCTATAAAAAATATGGGGCTAGCAGTATTATACCCAACCCGCCTCAACGCGTGAAAAAGGGTCATTTACATATACCAGATGCACATACGCTGAATGTTTGTCTATAGATTTTCTTATTTGAAACTGAGCCTGGGAAACTGCCAAGTCAGCTTTTTTTGTTGTTCCCAACTGCCAATATGTTTTTAACGTGAGCAACTTACACACAGGTTTTATTCATGCTAATTGTACTGGGTCAGATAGAGTTAATGGTGGACGTTCTTTCTCTAAGCAATTATAGTACACCCCCATGAGACCTGTGTCTTACCTCCAAGCGGTTACATCCCCTAGAGCAGGAGTAACTAAATTACGGCCCGCGGGCCAGATCCGGCCCACGACGTCATTTCACCCGGCCCGTCGACAGTACTCGAACTTGCATGATATAACGTACGGAACACGAGACGTTGTGATACAATCTAAATGTAAATATTATGTTTAGAATAATAGGAAATCTTTTACACGTGCAGAGACCTCCTGGAATCTATGTGTCTTAAATTTACTATTTTCAATTATAAATTATTGTATCTAGATTTTCCTGCTTATTGTAATGTTTGCTTATTTCGCGCCACCCCAAGTCCCCCCCCCCCCAACTCGTGGTAGCGACGCCTACGCTTTGATGTTACCACGGTTTCAATGGCAACACACACACGCACGCGCGCACACACACACATACACACACACACACACACACACACACACACACACGCACACATCTTTCCCTCCCCCAGATGCGTCGGGCTGTCAACACAGTTCCGATGCTCCAGAAATATTTACTTCTGTTTGCCAGTCATCCATGGTAGTTATGTTGGGAACTCATCCACACATTTCCGCATCCAATATGTCGGCTGATAGTTTTATGAAGGTTATTTTTGGGAAAATTGTCGACTGGGTAAAAAAAAATTTTTGGCGGTAGCTGCCTGGTCTGGTGGGAACGGGTCTATTTTTTAGACGGGTGTAGGCGGGTAAGTTTCTGTGAAAGTAATTAAGGTAAAAGTATTTTTAGTTGGTTCGTGGGATGTCTGTAAAAGTAATTACTGGAAATAGAAAGAGAGGGTGTGAGCACGGATGAAGGGTGTGAAGGGGAAAGTTATATATTTTGGTTAGAAAGGAACGGCGTATATGAATGTGGTGAGTGAAAGATAAACGAGTATAGTGTATATGGTGAAATAAGACAGTAGTGATTAGGTGGGGCTGGTGGGGTAGAGGTGTAATGAAAGCGAGGGATCCAGCCACATATACGGTCATAGTAATTCTTGTTGGTTGATGTGAGAATGTAATTAAGGAAGAGTGGTGTGTTCGTGTCGGTATCAACTGTGTGGTGGTAAGTGTGCTAGTAAGTGAAAGGGTGGCTTCTTCACCGAAAAGCTTATAAAGTAATAATGGATATGGTGGTAAGGGGTATTAGTGGTCGATATAGCGATGGTTATAAATATAATAAGAGGATATAATCTGAAAAAACAATAGTGAGGGGGGTCGTAGTTCTGAGTGGTTGATGTCGATCGGGCCCGCAGATCACTGAAGAGGACTATCACCCCGTGTCAATACGGTTCCAGGTGCTTGGACTGTTCCTCTAGGCAATATATCAGCGTAACCGTCTACACGAGCCTCCTTGTCTATAAAAAATACATAAACACATACAAACACAACGACAACCATACAAGTATACACCACAAAGACATCAACCATACAATCAGGGACACCTATACTTTTAGATTCAGACACATAAGTATAACGAAAACAGACATCCATACAAAAACACAACGATAGTCAAATACAAGCGCGCGCACAAGTATACAAAAACTCACACAAACTAACATAACGGAACATGAAAGAGCCTTAATATTTATCAGGAGACCGGTAAAATGGCTTCTCATATAATAAACTCACAGGGCGCGCCCACGCGAGCGGGGGAAAAAGAGAGAGGTCGCGGGACAAGTTCTGTTTTTACTTGGTTTATTTTCGCTGATGGTATTTCGTTACTCTATTTCAAAGGAATGTAAAATAACACAAAAGTCATCTACACACCGTGTAACCACACTCACCCATACACAAGGCTTTTAACACACAAGTTAAAAAACAGTTGTGAATGTTATCACATGCTTTTGATAGTGTACGGCAAATTATATGTGCTTGAATATCTATAAAATGGTGGGGGTAAAAAAAAACATAGAAATCAAAACTATGATAAGGATTGATAATGAAATAGACTACAGTCAGCCTATTAAGACAGGGATACTTCGGATGTACAACAGAAAATATATGCAAAGATCATTGAAGGACATCAATAGATAGGCATTCTTGCTTGTAGACAATGAACAGGACCATACACTCAAATACAACCGCGCACACAACGACACAAAAACAATGAATCAAATAGACAGATACACAATCGCGCACACACTCACATACACAAAGAGGGTCACACAAACTAACATACCAGACCGTGAAAGAGAGTTAAAACTGTACTATGAGACCAGCTTATCGTATCTAAGCATTCCAAGTGTATTAGAACAAGCCAAGCAGGGCCCATACCAACCTTTAATGAGAATAACACCCACTCGTATACTGGCATTACTAACACACACCCCGCTGATTCCAGAGTAGACGGCGGTAGTATAAGGCTGGAAAACTAATCAGTCTTCTTCAGCTCGTGAGAAATCGAGATTCTACCAACTGATAGCTGGAACGCCGCTACCTACGAGCCTTTGATAATGAGAATAACAGGCAGACGTGTACGGCCAGTACTAACACATTTTCCCCTGTACACCAGAAATATACGAAAAGATCATTGAAGGACGTCAATAGATATGCAGTCTTGTTTGTAGACAATGAACAGAACCATATACATATATATATATATATATATATATATATATATATATATATATATATATATATATATATATATATATACAGAAACAAGCAGACACGCGTGCACCCATACACAGAATCATACAGACAGACACACACCTACGTACATATACAGAGACAAATACATACATATACAGAAACAAACACACACACACACACTCACACACACACACACACACACACACTCATATATATATATATATATATATATATATATATATATATAGAGAGAGAGAGAGAGAGAGAGAGAGAGGGGGGAGAGGGGGGAGAGAGAGAGAGAGAGAGAGAGAGAGAGAGAGAGAGAGAGAGAGAGAGAGAGAGAGAGAGAGAGAGAGAGAGAGGAAAAACCATACAATCGAAAAAAAAAACATAATAGAATAGAGAAACAAATAATAACATTTTCAAATGGCTTTTATTGGTATACAACATTTAAAACTGGGTTTTGTTTTATGTTCCAAAGGGAGCAGAGGGGGACTTGATTATTGTAGAAAGATGTCTTGACTGTCGGTAGATTGATATAGATGGAGTGTCGTTGTTCCTGTGTCTAGCGAAACTGTCACCGCTTTCAAACTGTTGTCTAGTTTTCTGGTCATATCAACAGGTTTTGCCATGAATAACCACTTGGGTGTAGAAATCTTGATCGTTGTAGACACAAAAAGACGAGTCGTCGTCTCAGTTTATAACGACGAATTTATCTAGTTTAAACAGTTCTGGACTTGTCTTTCTGTGTCCAAAGGGTTGCAGGATACGTGACATGCTCGAACCGCGACATTTCATCAATAAGAAATACAACGCATACAGACCACAAGTACTGTTATTAATGTCTTGTAGCATACGGGTATTGTACACGGGTGATCTGTCCGAGTTTCGTTGTATAAAACGGATAATGTCGGCGTGTAATGGTGGCAAGCCAAACGAATCGAAATATTCAAACTGACCTAGACCATTAAAATATAGGGCGATCCAATGTGAACCAGAGTAAGCACTGGTGTCAGTATTGACGATCAAAGCAGCTGGCTGTCTTCTATCAATGTGTCTAGGCAAATGATCTCTAGCGCATACGTTGACTAGTGGAAGGCGTCGAACAAACAGATCAGACATGAGTAATTGTCTTAGTTGTTGGGTATCCATTATGCTATGTAATCTGTTAGCACTTGTCTCGTCTTGGAAACTTCTAGGACCGAGTCGAGTTCGGCGTATACGACGACTTGTAGAGGTGCAGTCGTTATAACGTCAAACTTTAGTTCTACCGACAATGGGCCAGATTTCGCCATTTCAAACTGTTCTCCATCTAATATACTGGGAGTCAGATCAAAACCATAGAGACATTTCCCTTGACTATAACTTTCATAATTTATACCATTCCCGACATCCTTACCGGTCAGACCAAGGGCCAAATTGGTACTATGGAAAGCTCGCGTGTACTGACTTGTGGTATAATTCATGGTTAAGGGTTTGCCTGTAACACTACGCCCATCTACCATCAGACTCAAATAGTTTAACTGATAATGATTGAATATGAAGGGGTTCGTATTCAGCTCGCCATTGAAGCAGGAAGCATTCACTAATCCGATCACCACCCGGGTCGGTGTCTGGCTGAGGAAAAGGTTATCTTGTGTGTGGGAAAACATACCTTTAGGGATAGAAAAGGTCTTTACCACGACCCTTTTAAAAGGATACTTGGCATTGGATCTCAATAAGGCTTTTTCATGGGCCAGAGAGATAGCTGGATTTAACTTAGCTTTCCTCACCAAGAAGGCAGCGTAAGTAATGACACTTTTGTACCCACCATTTACATCCGTGGCAATCAAATTAAAGACGGATTTTGATGGGGTTAGTTTGATTTTAATATCGACACCATTCAACATGTACCTGTCCTGACTGAAAATGTCGGAATGTAGGTGCCCCATCATATCCAGAGGCACACTATAGCTGGCTAAAGATCTTCTTTTGGCTAGACCTGTATTGTGATCACCCTTTGTGTCTGCCATGTGCAAAAGAGTATCTTGATAGTATAGAGCTGACGTCAGATGACTCTTTTTGGCCTCTTCACCATAATTCAGAAGAGCTTCCAAGTAGGCCCGGTACGGATAAGAATTTTCACTCGGTGAAATAAGCGTGTCGTTCAGGGACACAACTACTTGAGAAAACAAACTATGCAAATAATAATTTATAGGACCGACTTCGGCTGTGTTTGGTAGGTCGTCGCCATTGGGCAGTGTAACTTTGGCTCTCACGTGCAGAAAAGTATTAAACAAATCAATGTAATCTTCACCGACACCAGAAATGGTGAATTCGATGGGTGCCCCATAAGCTAACGTGGCCAATGGATGAATCTCCACAAACTGTCCCTCTTCCACGGCTGTCTGGGTGGGAGGCACACTAAACAGATCCAGACCAGAATGCAGACACTCACACGATTTGGGATGAATTAACGCCATTATGAGAAAATATCCGAATGTCCCGCTTGGTGGTGATGTGTCTTATGAGTCGACGACTTTCTGACTGTTGGTTTTATTCTTTTACTGGGCTGACCTGGCGGAGCGGCTCGTTTTCGTTTCCTAACACCACTACCTGATTGGCTGATGTGTTGAGCTACGCCTTGGAGTAGTCGTTGACCAGCATCTCTGGCGTGTTCTTTGAAGGACTCACCAACATTTCTACCAGCTAAGGCATCTTGAGCCGCTTGCAGACCCGTCTCCAGTCCTTCTCTCAATAGGGCTTTGCCACCAGTCTTCAACCAAGGAGGAATTGTGCGACCAAGACCACTAAAGAAACTACCAATTCCATGACCTCGCTGACTTCGACCACCTACAAAAACAGGGAGACCACTTCCAGCTTGATTGCAGAAATAGTCCTCGTATAGTTTGGGGTTGCGTTGGATTGGCACGTGCCTAACCATGGTTAGCCCAGATCAAACCGTTTGGTTGTTCGAAAATGTAACGTCACTACTGAAGTTCCACCTGTAAATGGGATAGGTTTCCCCTGCTCGTCGGTTATAAGAAGTTCAACCGTGTCAAATGAAAATCGACTGAGGGGTACGTAATGTGGCTTGCCATACATCCTAAATACCGAGGTGGTAGATCTGTCTAGAACAGGTAGTGTCCTCAGTAATGGTACCATCACATCACCAACCACCCGCGAGGTGACAATATCGGAATAGACGAAGACATTGTTTGTGCCCTGGTCTAAATCCACTTCACCCACACCAGACAGACTGGGTTCAGTCTCGGTGACATGTGTCGAGGGAAATTGTAATATTTCTGTCAACTTGTCACTAAGTCTAACTTCAGCCCCTTGTTCATATAATTGGAAACGAGCCTTATTCGAAATATCGTTATAAGAGAACATCATTCGGTTATGTTCTTGCAAGGCATCATCGAGACGCAGCCATTACCAATCATTGATAAATCTCTCAGCTTCGAAAAGCAATCTATTCAATTCACCAATGAATTTTTCTGTTGATTTGTACAGACCAGGCGTCAGCGCAATCGTCATCGGTGGTTCGTCTAGGTCTGGAGGTGGAAAGTACTTTATCCACACCTCATCTTTCAAAATATTAAAATAGGTGTTGGGAAACTGAATATCAACCAAACCAACTTCGTACTGGGAGGTGAGCTCAATAGTTTGTGGGAGTTTGACAAAGAAATGTCCGGGGTTATTTTGGGGGTATATTTGTAATGACGCATTACTCGTCAGCGTCACGTAGAAACTCATCTTAGTCTATTCGAGGTCTGAGTGCTTCCTGATTCGAAAATGTAAAGTTAGTACTGAAGTCCCATCGTTGAATGAGAGTGTTTTACCCGTATCGTCAGTTAAAAGTATTTCCACCGTGTCGAAGGAGAATCGACTTAATGGTACATAATGTGGCTTATCATAAAGACGAAACACTGAAGGTGACAGTCGGTCCAATATAGGAACAGTCCTTAGTAAAGGAACCATGACGTCTCCAACTGGTCTCGCGGCTACGAGATCGGAATAGACGTAGATATTTTTAACTTCGTTATCCATCTCTAATTCTGTATTACCGTATAATAAGACATTATCGTCTGATAGAGTCGAGCTTGGAAAACCCAATATATTCTTCAATCTGTCACTAATTTTTGCCTGGGCGCCTTTTTCAAATATTTTCAGCCCGACTTTTTTCCAAGGTGTACCTAGCATGAATTTGATGTTTACTTTCTCGTCTAGTTGGGTTTCTACACACAATTTATTCAATTCCTCGATGAAAGTTTCAGGGCTGGTGAACGGACCCGGTGGACATACAAGGGTTATAGGTTCCATACCACTACCTTTAGGTGGAAAGTATTGGAACCAAATTTCCACAGGCAACCCATTAAAATACGAATTGGGGAACTGAATCTCGACCAGGCCCACTTCGTATTGGGTCGTTACATCAATGGTCTGCGGCAACTTGTCAAAAAAGTGACCGGGTTGGTTGTTGGGAAATACCTTTGGTCCAGCATTACTCGGTAAAGTTACGTAGAAACTCATCGTTTTTCTAATTTAGGATTAGGTAGCATATAGCCCAAACAACTACTCATTAGAGCTACCCACAACTTGCCGTCTGGTGCGTCTGCGCTGCCTTGAGTCAGATTGAACAAAGACACAGCAATTACGGCATATATAACCACCATTTGACACAGAAATACAATCTCTGGCCTCGGTACACGTTGTCCAAAGAATGACCAGATCGATGTTATTTCCCCCTCTGTCGGTTGTGGGCGCACCCCAATAGTTTCCACCCTGTCTTCAGTCACACCACTAGTCTCCATAACTAGCTAGTTGCGTGTCAGCTATCCAACTATTGAATGAATGGGGATAACCAAACCACTTCACTAAATACTCTTTCCCACCACCTCTCCTGGGTCTCTCTTGTAAGATTGTTTCGATACGCTCCACTTGCTTGTCTCCAACTAGTTGTAATTCTTCTCTGTAGAACGAGCCCTGTAGTTCCTCTCCCAAATCATCTTTTACCACATAGGTCACTGGACTGGTCTGGTTTATGCGATTGACGGTAAACAATTCTTCTGTCCACGAGTGCATATACCCTTTTTTAAAAGGTTGTTTGGGTTGAGCCAGTCTGACTCGATGCCCAAGTGTAAAATACACTTTTTTCGATACGTATGTCGGCTTATACAAGTTATCCCACACCTCTTCTTGATTACTATAGTTGACTTGCACAGGGGCCATGCGAATACTTCTGTGATACGAACCATTGTAGTTCTGGATCAACTTATCTATCACGTTGACGTAGCGCAGTGAATTGGTCTTGGTGAAATAACGCCACATTTTTTCTTTCAGGGTTAGATTGAATCTTTCCACTATCGCTGCCTTCACATCTTCATTCTCGGTGGTAAAGAAGTGCACACCTCGATCTTTCAGAAATTTTAAGAAGGTCCTATTAACGAATTCCGAACCTTTATCGCTCTGAAAATTTATCGGTTGGCTATCACCAAAGATTTTACTCATAGCCACCACCAGCGCTTTCCCCGTTTTCTTCTGGATCGGGATAGCCCAAGCATATTTACTAAACACATCGATACAAGTCACTAGGTACGATATCCCATTGTTGTATCGTTGTAATAGTCACATATCTATCAAGTCGGCTTGAAATTGTTGATTTATAGGGCTCGTTCTACAGAGAAGAAATACAACTAGTTGGAGACAAGCAAGTGTATGGTATCGAAACAATCTTACAAAAAAGACCCAGGAGGGGTGGTGGGAAAGAGTATTTAGTGAAGTGGTTTGGTAATCCCCATTCATTCAATAGTTGGATAGCTGACACGCAACTAGCTAGTTATGGAGACTAGTGGTGTGACTGAAGACAGGGTGGAAACTATGGGGGTGCGCCCACAACCAACATAGGGGGGGGGGGGGAAGAACATCGATCTGGTCATTCTTTGGACAACGTGTACCGAGGCCAGAGATTGTATTTCTGTGTCAAATGGTGGTTATATATGCCGTAATTGCTGTGTCTTTGTTCAATCTGACTCAAGGCAGCGCAGACGCACTAGACGGCAAGTTGTGAGTAGCTCTAATGAGTAGTTGTTTGGGCTATATGCTACCTAATCCTAAATTAGAAAAACGATGAGTTTCTACGTACTTTACCGAGTAATGCTGGACCAAAGGTATTTCCCAACAACCAACCCGGTCACTTTTTTGTCAAGTTGCCGCAGACCATTGATGTAACGACCCAATACGAAGTGGGCCTGGTCGAGATTCAGTTCCCCAATTCGTATTTTAATGGGTTGCCTGTGGAAATTTGGTTCCAATACTTTCCACCTAAAGATAGTGGTATGGAACCTATAACCCTTGTATGTCCACCGGGTCCGTTCACCAGCCCTGAAACTTTCATCGAGGAATTGAATAAATTGTGTGTAGAAACCCAACTAGACGAGAAAGTAAACATCAAATTCATGCTAGGTACACCTTGGAAAAAAGTCGGGCTGAAAATATTTGAAAAAGGCGCCCAGGCAAAAATTAGTGACAAATTGAAGAATATATTGGGTTTTCCAAGCTCGACTCTATCAGACGATAATGTCTTATTATACGGTAATACAGAATTAGAGATGGATAACGAAGTTAAAAATATCTACGTCTATTCCGATCTCGTAGCCACGAGGCCAGTTGGAGACGTCATGGTTCCTTTACTAAGGACTGTTCCTATATTGGACCGACTGTCACCTTCAGTGTTTCATCTTTATGATAAGCCACATTATGTACCATTAAGTCGATTCTCCTTCGACACAGTGGAAATACTTTTAACTGACGATACGGGTAAAACACTCTCATTCAACGATGGGACTTCAGTACTAACTTTACATTTTCGAATCAGGAAGCACTCAGACCTCGAATAGACTAAGATGAGTTTCTACGTGACGCTGACGAGTAATGCGTCATTACAAATATACCCCCAAAATAACCCCGGACATTTCTTTGTCAAACTCCCACAAACTATTGAGCTCACCTCCCAGTACGAAGTTGGTTTGGGTGATATTCAGTTTCCCAACACCTATTTTAATATTTTGAAAGATGAGGTGTGGATAAAGTACTTTCCACCTCCAGACCTAGACGACCCACCGATGACGATTATGCTGACGCCTGGTCTGTACAAATCAACAGAAAAATTCATTGGTGAATTGAATAGATTGCTTTTCGAAGCTGAGAGATTTATCAATGATTGGCAATGGCTGCGTCTCGATGATGCCTTGCAAGAACATAACCGAATGATGTTCTCTTATAACGATATTTCGAATAAGGCTCGTTTCCAATTATATGAACAAGCGGCTGAAGTTAGACTTAGTGACAAGTTGACAGAAATATTACAATTTCCCTCGACACATGTCACCGAGACTGAATCCAGTCTGTCTGGTGTGTGTGAAGTGGATTTAGACCAGGGCACAAAAAATGTCTTCGTCTATTCCGATATTGTCACCTCGCGGGTGGTTGGTGATGTGATGGTACCATTACTGAGGACACTACCTGTTCTAGACAGATCTACCACCTCGGTATTTAGGATGTATGACAAGCCACATTACGTACCCCTGAGTCGATTTTCATTTGACACGGTTGAACTTCTTATAACCGACGAGCAGGGGAAACCTATCCCATTTACAGGTGGAACTTCAGTAGTGACGTTACATTTTCGAACAACCAAACGGTTTGATCTGGACTAACCATGGTTAGGCACGTGCCAATCCAACGCAACCCCAAACTATACGAGGACTATTTCTGCAATCAAGCTGGAAGTGGTCTCCCTGTTTTTGTAGGTGGTCGAAGTCAGCGAGGTCATGGAATTGGTAGTTTCTTTAGTGGTCTTGGTCGCACAATTCTTCCTTGGTTGAAGACTGGTGGCAAAGCCCTATTGAAAGAAGGACTGGGGACGTGTCTGCAAGTGGCTCAAGATGCCTTAGCTGGTAGAAATGTTGGTGAGTCCTTCAAAGAACACGCCAGAGATGCTGGTCAACGAGTACTCCAAGGCAGAGTTCAACACATCAGCCAATCAGGTAGTGGTGTTAGGAAACGAAAACAAGCCGCCCCGCCAGGTCAGCCCAGTAAAAGAATAAAACCAACAGTCAGAAAGTCGTCGACTCATAAGACACATCACCACCAAGCGGGACATTCGGATATTTTCTCATAATGGCGTTAATTTATCCCAAGTCGTGTGAGTGTCTGCATTCTGGTCTGGATCTGTTTAGTGTGCCTCCCACCCAGACAGCCGTGGAAGAGGGACAGTTTGTGGAGATTCATCCATTGGCCACGTTAGCTTATGGGGCACCCATCGAATTCACCATTTCTGGTGTCGGTGAAGATTACATTGATTTGTTTAATACTTTTCTGCACGTGAGAGCCAAAGTTTCACTGCCCAATGGCGACGACCAACCAAACACAGCCGAAGTCGGTCCTATAAATTATTATTTGCATAGTTTGTTTTCTCAAGTAGATGTGTCCCTGAACGACACTCTTATTTCACCGAGTGAAAATTCGTATCCGTACCGGGCCTACTTGGAAGCTCTTCTGAATTATGGTGAAGAGGCCAAAAAGAGTCATCTGACGTCAGCTCTATACTATCAAGATACTCCTTTGCACATGGCAGACACAAAGGGTGATCACAATACAGGTCTAGCCAAAAGAAGATCTTTAGCCAGCTATAGTGTGCCTCTGGATATGATGGGGCGCCTACATTCCGACATTTTCAATCAGGACAGGTACATGTTGAATGGTGTCGATATTAAAATCAAACTAACCCCATCAAAATCCGTCTTTAATTTGATTGCCACGGATGTAAATGGTGGGTACAAAAGTGTCATTACTTACGCCGCCCTCTTGGTGAGGAAAGCTAAGTTAAATCCAGCTATCTCTCTGGCCCATGAAAATGCCTTATTGAGATCCAATGCCAAGTATCCTTTTAAAAGGGTCGTGGTAAAGACCTTTTCTATCCCTAAAATTATGTTTTCCCACACACAAGATAACCTTTTCCTCAGCCAGACATCGACACGGGTGGTGATCGGATTAGTGAATGCTTCCTGCTTCAATGGCGAGCTGAATACGAACCCCTTCATATTCAATCATTATCAGTTAAACTATTTGAGTCTGATGGTAGATGGGCGTAGTGTTACAGGCAAACCCTTAACCATGAATTATTCCACAAGTCAGTACATGCGAGCTTTCCATAGTACCAATTTGGCCCTTGGTCTGACCGGTAAGGATGTCGGGAATGGTATAAATTATGAAAGTTATAGTCAAGGGAATTGTCTCTATGGTTTTGATCTGACTCCCAGTATATTAGATGGAGAACAGTTTGAAATGGCGAAATCTGGCCCATTGTCGGTAGAACTAAAGTTTGACGTTATAACGACTGCACCTCTACAAGTCGTCGTATACGCCGAACTCGACTCGGTCCTAGAAGTTTCCAAGACGAGACAAGAGCTAACAGATTACATAGCATAATGGATACCCAACAACTAAGACAATTACTCATGTCTGATCTGTTTGTTCGACGCCTTCCACTAGTCAGCGTATGCGATAGAGATCATTTGCCTAGACACATTGATAGAACACAGCCAGCTGCTTTGATCGTCAATACTGACACCAGTGCTTACTCTGGTTCACATTGGATCGCCCTATATTTTAATGGTCTAGGCCAGTTTGAATATTTCGATTCGTTTGGCTTGCCACCATTTCACGCCGACATTATCCGTTTTATACAACGAAACTCGGACAGATCACCCGTGTACAATACCCGTATGCTTTTTTTTTGGAGCATATCCCTTTACAGGACTTAGCTGTCAACACCAGCATCTTTCAGCTGTATGTTGATCTCTTGGCAAGATTACGCTCAGTAGTTTGCCATTGCTTTCTGAGCGGCCGGCTCAGTATCCCGCAAGTCACGAGCGGGGGTCGAACCGCCTTAGCTCTCGCTCCGCCACGAGACTCTGCGTGACAAACGGGATCACAGAGAGAAAGTGCAGTAACCCCACAGACAGAGAGACCGGCACCCGTATGCTACAAGACATTAATAACAGTACTTGTGGTCTGTATGCGTTGTATTTCTTATAGATGAAATGTCGCGATTCGAGCATGTCACGTATCCTGCAACCCTTTGGACACAGACAACACGTGAACGATCGTCTCGTGTTTCGATTGGTTACTCCGTGGTTAAAAAAGACAAGTCCAGAACTGTTTAAAACTAAATAAATTCGTCGTTATAAACTGAGACGACGACTCGTCTTTTTGTGTCTACAACGATCAAGATTTCTACACCCAAGTGGTTATTCATGGCAAAACCTGTTGATATGACCAGACAACTAGACAACAGTTTGAAAGCGGTGACAAGTTCGCAAGACACAGGAACAACGACACTCCATCTATATCAATCTACCGACAGTCAAGACATCTTTCTACAATAATCAAGTCCCCCTCTGCTCCCTTTGGAACATAAAACAAAACCCAGTTTTAAATGTTGTATACCAATAAAAGCCATTTGAAAATGTTATTATTTGTTTCTCTATTTTATTATGTTTTTTTTTCGATTGTATGGTTTTTCTTCTCCCTCTCTCTCTCTCTCTCTCTCTCTCTCTCTCTCTCTCTCTCTCTCTCTCTCTCTCTCTCTCTCTCTCTCTCTCTCTCTCTCTATCTCTCTCTCTCTCTCTCTATATATATATATATATGTGTGTGTGTGTGTGTGTGTGTGTGTGTGTGTGTGTGTGTTTGTTTCTGTATATGTATGTATTTGTTTCTGTATATGTACTTAGGTGTGTGTCTGTCTGTATGTTTCTGTGTATGGGTGCACGCGTGTCTGCTTGTTTCTGTGTGTATATATATATATATATATATATATATATATATATATATATATATATATATATATATATATATATATATATATATTTGTGTCTGTATGGTTCTGTTCATTGTCTACAAACAAGACTGCATATCTATTGACGTCCTTCAATGATCTTTTCGTATATTTCTGGTGTACAGGGGAAAATTTGTTAGTACTGGCCGTACACGTCTGCCTGTTATTCTCATTATCAAAGGCTCGTAGGTAGCGGCGTTCCAGCTATCAGTTGGTAGAATCTCGATTTCTCACGAGCTGAAGAAGACTGATTAGTTTTCCAGCCTTATACTACCGCCGTCTACTCTGGAATCAGCGGGGTGTGTGTTAGTAATGCCAGTATACGAGTGGGTGTTATTCTCATTAAAGGTTGGTATGGGCCCTGCTTGGCTTGTTCTAATACACTTGGAATGCTTAGATACGATAAGCTGGTCTCATAGTACAGTTTTAACTCTCTTTCACGGTCTGGTATGTTAGTTTGTGTGACCCTCTTTGTGTATGTGAGTGTGTGCGCGATTGTGTATCTGTCTATTTGATTCATTGTTTTTGTGTCGTTGTGTGCGCGGTTGTATTTGAGTGTATGGTCCTGTTCATTGTCTACAAGCAAGAATGCCTATCTATTGATGTCCTTCAATGATCTTTGCATATATTTTCTGTTGTACATCCGAAGTATCCCTGTCTTAATAGGCTGACTGTAGTCTATTTCATTATCAATCCTTATCATAGTTTTGATTTCTATGTTTTTTTTTACCCCCACCAATTTATAGATATTCAAGCACATATAATTTGCCGTACACTATCAAAAGCATGTGATAACATTCACAACTGTTTTTTAACTTGTGTGTTAAAAGCCTTGTGTATGGGTGAGTGTGGTTACACGGTGTGTAGATGACTTTTGTGTTATTTTACATTCCTTTGAAATAGAGTAACGAAATACCATCAGCGAAAATAAACCAAGTAAAAACAGAACTTGTCCCGCGACCTCTCTCTTTTTCCCCCGCACGCGTGGGCGCGCCCTGTGAGTTTATTATATGAGAAGCCATTTTACCGGTCTCCTGATAAATATTAAGGCTCTTTCATGTTCCGTTATGTTAGTTTGTGTGAGTTTTTGTATACTTGTGTGCGCGCTTGTATTTGACTATCGTTGTGTTTTTGTATGGATGTCTGTTTTCGTTATACTTATGTGTCTGAATCTAAAAGTATCGGTGGCCCTGATTGTATGGTTGATGTCTTTGTGGTGTATACTTGTATGGTTGTCTTTGTGTTTGTATGTGTTTATGTATTTGTTATAGACAAGGAGGCTCGTGTAGACGATTACGCTGATATATTGCCTAGAGGAACAGTCCAAGCACCTGGAACCGTATTGACACGGGGTGATAGTCCTCTTCAGTGATCTGCGGGCCCGATCGACATCAACCACTCAGAACTACGACCCCCCTCACTATTTTACTGAGCCCAGACTCTTAGTTTTTCAGATTATATCCTCATATTATATTTATAACCATCGCTATATCGACCACTAATACCCCTTACCACCATATCCATTACTACTTTATAAGCTTTTCGGTGAAGAAGCCACCCTTTCACTTACTAGCACACTTACCACCACACAGTTGATACCGACACGAACACCCCACTCTTCCTTAATTACATTCTCACATCAACCAACAAGAATTACTACGACCGTATATGTGGTTGGATCCCTCGCTTTCATTACACCTCTACCCCACCAGCCCCACCTAATCACTAGTGTCTTATTTCACCATATACACTATACTCGTTTATCTTTCACTCACCACATTCATATAAGCCGTTCCTTTCTAACCAAAATATATAACTTTCCCCTTCACACCCTTCATCCGTGCTCACACCCTCTCTTTCTATTTCCAGTAATTACTTTTACAGACATTCCACCAACCAACTAAAAATACTTTTACCTTAATTACTTTCACAGAAACTTTCCCGCCAACACCAGTCTAAAAAATAGACCCGTTCCCACCAGACCAGGCAGCTATCGCCAAAATTTTTTTTTTACCCAGTCGGCAATTTTCCCAAAAAAAACCTTCATAAAACTATCAGCCGACATATTGGATGCGGAAATGTGTGGATGAGTTCCCAACATAACTACTATCCATTTTATAGGTATGCAACAAGGATTTCTTTGTTTGACAATGATAAGTAAGTGGACTACACGTGTGAATACAGGCAGTAAAGTAGCAAACATAGCATACAAATGCCATAGAAGCCTCGTGTTATTACGAAAATATTATCCCCAGCCCAGAAGAATTCCCCGGTCAAGGTGTTAATCGAGATGGCCTCTAGGCCAGTGATTTTAAAACTTTCTGCTGGAGCAGATCCTTACGCAAATGTTTACGTTGCTCAAGGAATTCTGTGCGATTATCCAATTGTCTGTCCTACTTTATATAATAAACCAGACGGGCAGAAGTGTTGCATTAAGGCATCCTAGGCGGAACCCCTGGCTGCCACTCGAGGAACCCCGGTTGGAAAACTCTGCCCTATGCTGTTTATTTAGGCTGGTCCTATTTATATATTTTGCAAACCTTATTATGAGATATATTCTATTTCCATAGGTACCTATAAACTTTATATGGCCTTTGGTGAGCCGTAGCTTCACCAGTCACCCATAGTCATCTCCTTTTCTTATGTTTCAATAGGAGTTAAATTATGTTTCCAATTCAATGTCTTTTTTTTTCATTTTCAGATCCCTTATACTTCACCCTTCATTATTGCTGCTTAGAAAAGAAAAGTAAACGCCGAGTGTTGCGTTTTCAATGAAGAATCGGGAGTAAAGTACTTCTTTGTGGAAGCAAAGGACCAGAAAACCAGATGCGATTCCAAATGTTGCTGTATGTAGCCGGGGCGCAGTGTTGGGGTGAGCACCCAACATTGCTTAAATACCCCAATGGCTCCTGAATACATAACCTATGCAGCAAAAGTCCAACTCCTGGCCTTCACGTGGCGGAACTGTTTAAACTAACAGGAGAAGGGGCGACGGCGAGTTTCTAGCGCCGGAGAATAACCAGTATGCTCTAGATGTGTATGCACGTACATGCATGCGCAGACACGTGTGTGCGCGCTTACACATCTACACTCGAGTGAGACCACAGTCTGCTCTAGCAAAGAAAGGTGCTGAAGACGGAGGCAACTAGCCAAGAGGCGCACCACAGAAATCAGGATGCCACGCAATCACGCAGAATGGATATGTCGACTACTGCTAAATGTTATGGTGCCTGCCCTGCTTTGGACACCCAGGCAGGTGCAGTGCGGGGCCCTATGTCTCGAAAGGGTCCAACCACATCTACTGGAGGTCCTTCTCAGATGTCCTGTGGAGCCAGGGGACATGAGAATAGGACGACTGGCCATACTAAACGAAGACTTAAAATAATGCACTGGAATGCGGAGGGAGTCAGCAACAACAAAAAAGAAAAAAAAAATAGAATTAGAAAACATCTTGGACCAAGAAAAAGTAAGCATATGTTGCTTGCAAGAAACTAACCTCAACGAAAATATAGCCTTCAAAATCAGAGACTACCAGTGTTACCGATCTGACCGAAAGGACAGGCGAAAAGGTGGATAATGACCCTTGTAAAAAATAACATCATTGCTTCCTAAATCGAAGTCTACATGGAAGGGGCTGAGTATCAGACACTTAAACTTAAGACAGGTATTACAGACCTACATCTGATCAATTACTACTGTCCAAGTGATCGCCCACAGGCACTGGACACACTACCTTTAAAAGAAAAAAAAATGATTGTGTGTGGCGATTTCAACAACCACTTGCAGAGCTCGGGCTATGATCACATGGACCAGAGAGGAGAGAGACTGGAAGACTGGCAGGATGAGAATAGATTCATCTTGATTAACAAGCCGTCCGACCCATATACTTTCATGGCACACCACAACTACACCTGACCTGGCTTTTCATTCACCAGACCTGGAGTGGAACATTACACGAATTATTGGGAAACAACTTGGTGGCAGTGACCATCGGCCAGTCTTTCTAACTGTAGAAAATGAGCTTGTAAGTGAAAGCAGCACCCTCTCGAGGTGGAACTACAAGAAAGCAGACTGGGCAATGTACAAGCATGGCACCAGCATACTGGTTAGAAACCTCAACACTGAGAAAGACATAAATAAAGTAGTTGAAGAGTTTGGGAAATGCATGCTACAGGCAGCGCGAGAAACAGTACCAAGAGGAGCCCGTAAACAATATAAACCCTACTGGAGTAGTGAACTGAAACACTTGCATAACGATGTGGAAGTGCGTAGAAAGCAAACAGAGGCCACACCCAGCCAAGAGCACCACAATAAATTCCAGCACGCAAAAGCCAAATTTCAAAAGGCCAAGCTGCAGGCTAGACGAAATAGCTGGCAGGAGAAAACGGAGTCTCTGAACTTTGAAAGAGACACAAGGAAATTGTGGAAGCTAATAAAACAACTTAACGATATGGGCACAGGGAGAAACTCAAAAATTGCACTACATAAAGATGGAAACATCTTAACAAGAAAGCAAGCAGCTGACCATTTTGCGGTCTCATTCGCACAAGATAACAATATCAAATTTAGCCTAGAGAAACAACAAGAGATTCGAGAGAAACGACAACATAAAGGACATAAGGAAATAGTACATGAGGTTCTGGAGGCACCCATCACAATCAGCGAACTGGAGCTAGCCATATCAAAACTGAAAATTAGAAAGTCACCAGGAGCTGATGGTATCTCCAATGAAATGATCAGGAACCTAGGAACAGAGGCGAAAGCAAAGCTGTTGCAGATCTTCAATAACAGCTGGACCTTAGGCAGTGTTCCACAAGCCTGGAGAGAAGCAATCATGATACCTCTCCTAAAATCAGAGAAAGATAGTTCAATTGCCTCTAGCTACAGACCAATTAGCCTCACCAGCTGTCTCTGCAAAACACTGGAGCGCATCATCAACCACAGACTGCAGTGGTACATTGAAAGTAAAAACATCCTTGTGCCACAGCAGGCTGGCTTTAGGCAGTGCTACTCTACGGAAGATCAGACAACCTACCTCTCTCAAGAAATTGAGGAAGCATTCCAAGAGAAGAAGCTGGTGCTTGCGGCATGGATAGATCTGAGAAAGCCGTTGACAAAGTCTGGAAAGAAGGTCTGATGAAGAAACTGAGAAACTGCAAAGTCAATGGAAGAATGTACAAATGGGTGAAAGCATACTTGCACAACAGAAGAGCCCGAGTACAGATAGACGGACTCAAGAGCATGAAAGTTCTACTGCGTCACGGTGTTTCCTAGGGCGGAGTCTTGACCCCCACACTTTTTCTAATCTTCATCAATGATCTTGTTGCTAATCTACCGCATGGAATTAAAGCGGCAATGTACGTCGATGACCTGGTTTTATGGAGCACAAATGAACATGCATCAGTGGCCACCAAATTGCTTCAAAGAGCTGTAGGTACATTTGCTGCATGGGCAAATAGATGGTGTGTCCGCATAAACACTGACAAGTACATCACCACCCTATTTACCCTCACTTCAAAACAAAAGGCAGGGATCATCCAAATAAATGGAACACCCCTAAGAGAAGATAAAGAACCAACATACCTTGGAGTAACATTTGATGGCAGGCTGACATGGAGAAAGCACATCAACAAAGCAGTAGCAAAAGCCAGAAGGAAAATAACCATCCTGAGAAAGCTAAGTGGAACCACATGGGGAGCCAGTGGGAAAATACTTAGCAAAGTTTACCAACAGAGCATACGACCACACCTGGAATATGGGTCAACTGCGTGGTGTTCAGCATAAAAAACCACACTACAAGAGCTGGACAAGGTGCAAAATCAAGCACTTAGAGTCACCCCAGGAGGGATTAGATCAACCCCTATAGTGGAAATGGAGAAGATGTGGAGGACACAAGCACTGAGTGAGCGCAGAGATACGAAAACGCTAATACAAGCAGAAAAGTTCCTCAGCTTGCCAGGCCACCCTATGAAGAACAGATTTGAAAACCTAGCTGTGGGGCGGTTGAAAAGAAGTAGTTTTATCCACCAGGCCAAACGACTCTGCAGAGAAACCACCGATTTGCCCACAGTTGGTATCCCCCTAACAACTATTCCAGAGCGAACTCCATGGAAAGATGAGCATAGACTATCATTACAAATCCAGACAAAAGTGAGAGGAATATATGGCAACGAAGAACAGAACAGTGTGCAGCGCAGAACAGCCACTCTCAGCTTCCTTGATGAAGAATACCCACAGGACCTCTGGATCCGAGCCTACACAGATGGGTCGGCACAAAATGCTGTTCGAAATGGAGGAGCGGGCGTGTATATAGAATACCCAAATAATACTAGGGACACAGCCAGAGTACCGACAGGAAAGTACTGCCATAACTACGATGCTGAAATTGAGGCAATCAAAATAGCAACAGAGAAATTAATAGATACCAGCAATGGTACACAACCTGTGGTGCTACTGACAGATGCAAAATCAGTTATCGAGGCGCTCCTGTATGGGAAATTGCCAGTTTTAAGGACACTACATTCTGAACTTAGCAGTCAGCATAAGGTCACCATCCAATGGATACCATCCCACTGTGGAGTACCCGGAAACGACAGAGCTGATCAATTGGCTAATGAAGGAGCTAAAGAAGAACAGCCTGAAGTGCCCGTTACATACCACCAAAATAAAAGAATGATCAAATCAGTCAGAAAGCCACAAAAACCTGCTCAAGATGACTACCACTTATGGACAGACCAGAACAAGTCATTATTCTGCGCTTCAGAACAGGACACAATAGATTACGCAACCACACGTATACAAAATTCAAGATTAGCGAAACAGCCATGTGCGCATGTTAATTGGCCTCGCAGACAGCAGAGCACATACTCCAAGACTGCCCAAAATATAACATATCTAGGCAAACCTTCTGGCCTAGAGAGACGACAGTGGAAGATAAACTCTATGGACCACTGAGTGAACTGAAAAAGACAGTTAAATGTATACAAGAGACAACATTGCAGATATAGACATATTTCAAGCGAACGAAAGAAGAAGAAGAAAAAACCAGTTGCGTAATATGCAGCGAAAGTGTTGCCCGCATTGAAAGAGTACAATCTTCGGCGCCACTACGAAACAAAATATCTATCAACATATTCAAAGTATTGTACATAATGAGTATCGGGCCCACGCTCGTGATTTTGTCAGTTATCCGGCCCGCCGTGAAAAAAGTTTGTTGACACCGGGCCTAGGTGATTGGAATGAGAGAGGTGAACGATTAATAAGCCAAGTGAGCAGAAGAAAACATAGTCTGGCACAGTCAAGGCCTGCACGCACTTATTTTCGCGCTGGAGAAAGGCCGTGCAAGTTTATCGAATTTATGTAGGCAAACATTAATATTATGTTTGGAGGAAATGTCATTTATATTGTTTGTAAATATCATTGATTGATTGATTGATTGATTTAGGAACCGACATCACAGCATTCGGGACATTCCCATAAGCAAAAAATATCATTCATTTTGAACAAGTAGTTGTCTCCCCCCCCCCTCTCTCTCTCTCTAGCTCTCCCTCCCTCCCTCCCTCTCTCTCTCTCTCTCTCTCTCTCTCTCTCTCTCTCTCTCTCTCTCTCTCTCTGTCTCTGTCTCTGTGTGCCAAATGGTGCATTGCTTTCTAATGGTCTGACCCCCCCCCCCCCTCCCACCCGATTTCTTGAATATAAATATCTCTTATAATAATAAATCATGCAATTAAACTGCGCATGCATGTTCCCAATTGCTTAAAGCATATTTAAAACAACATTCTGAGGAATTACCAGATAGCTAAAAGAAAAAACGCCTAGATCAGATATGAAAGGAAGGGGGGGGGGGGGGGGGGGGGGGAGGCATAAGCATCTATAATATTGTTATAAGGGAGATTACTAGAATTAAAGGGGGAAAAAAAGGAATCATTTACTTAGCTATAATATTAATGCCTTGATTGCTCACTACACTTATTAATAATTATGTTCAAGCATTCTGCGGAATTACCAGATAGCTATAAAAAAAAAAAAAGCCGTCTCCGTGGCCAAAGTTTGCGAACGTGGTTCGAGAGCCGCTTACTAGGCGTTCGAAACGCAGCCGCGACTGATTTGTGCAGCAGACAGTGACTCGTTCTGTTATAACGCGTTGGTATGGGAGCCGGTAGATCAGAAAGCACTGGAAAACTACGGAGCGTAAAATATTGCCTAGTACATCAACAGGAACTGAAAATGCTGGTGTTGACTGCAACGTCCTGCAAGGGACATGAAAAAAATCCACGAACAATGAGTAGGGGGCATAAACACCTAACATTATTATAAGGGAGATCACTCGAATTTAAAAAGAGGAATAATATTCGTAGCTATAATATTAAAATTTATCTTATATATCTTTTCCTTTATATATTGAAATTAAAACTACTAACAGAAAAGTCAAATTTAATAAGTAAATAATATTACTTTAAGACTACTTATAAAAATGTGTTTCTAATGTTTACGTACTTACATTTTATAACCCACTTTATGGTTCTTTACGTACGTCTTAAATACTGAAAGTATACTTTTAATGTAGTCTCAATATTATATGTAATACAATTGAAAAAGATTTTTTTACTGGCTCTCTTAGGGCCACATAAAATTTAAGACAATTCTGTCCTAGAGGTTAGCGACTTATCAACGCATTCTCGTATACTCTCGTAAGTAACGTGACGACGGTGAGAATCAGCAGTGGTTCGAATCGTGTCGGTAACTTACGGGGTATGTGAGCCGGCCGCTCAGAAGGCAATGGCAAACTACTGAACGTAATCTTGACAAAGACATCAACAATCAGCTGAAAGATGTTGATTTTGACTGCGATGTCCTGTAAAGGATATGCAAACATTATTACATAAATAAACACACATAGTATTATTTGGCGCTCAGAGAAGGAGAAGAAGGAAGTAGAGGCTAGACGACAACATAAATTTTGAAAGCTATAGTTACCGAAAGGGAAAATAAAATAAAATATAAGGGAAATTAACCACACACAACCCAAACTTTGATAGAGAAAGACAACCCCGCCGCGAAGCAAACACGGCTAGGGGCTTCTGATCGTCAGAAGTGTATCTTTTTCCCCAAGTGTTTTGGGCCATTACACTCTTGATACTCTAGGGGCGGTCTCCGTACGGGACATGGCTCAGGGCGTCTTTTCCCTGCCGTAGAGATGTCTTCAGATCTATTTTTCACTATACAGTGAACATATTTTCAGAAATGTAGAAGATATAAATGGAATAGTCATTGAAAAACGAAACAACCAGAACACTAGATATGCAGATGACACAGTATTGATTGCAGACAATGAGCAGGATCTGCAACAATTAGTAGATGCGGTTGTTGTACACAGTGAACAACTGGGGTTAGAATTAAATTGTAAAAAGACACAGATTATAGTCTTCATTGGGAAGAAATAAATACCACAATGTAATATACAAGTAAATGGAAATATTCTCCGCCAAGTGAATCGGTACAATTATCTCGGAACTGTCATAGCATCTGATGATAGATGCCTTGAAGAGATTAGAACAAGAATCAACGAAAGTAGCCTTTAGAAAGATGAAAACATATTGACCAATAAAAATATATCAACTGAATCGAGAAAAAGAGTGTTGAGGTGCTACATAGACCCTGTACTTTTGTATGGAGGCGAAACTTGGATAACGGGCAGTCAAGCTGAAAGACATCTGATGGCTGTAGAAATGTGTTTTCTGAGGAGAATGCAAAGAATACAATGGACAGACAGAAAAACCAATGACCAAATATTACAGGAAATGAAATGAAAATCGTAAATTGATTAGAGAAATTAGGCGTAGACAGTAAACATTTATTTGGACATGTTATGAAAAGAAATGAGTTGGAGAACTTGGTGACAACTGGCAAGATCGAAGGGAACAGACCAAGGGGAAGACCGAGAAGTAAATACCTGGATGGCTTGGCCACATGGCATGGTCGAGACAGGAACACTGAGCTTATCCACGACTCTAGTGATCGAGTGAAATGGCGAGTCATGACCGCCCGCGCTTTCCGGCATGGCACATAATAGATGGATGGAGACGTTTGGTCACTTTCGTTGTCCTTGTTGTGTTTTTCCCTTAGCTGTTACCATGTCCAGTCTCAAGCCTCACCTCACTCAGAGAGGAGAGTCTGTGCAGCCTGTGCTTGCCCCTTAGCACTTGTGGTCGTGAGGAGCTTGCTTCATCCCCAGCTACGGCCCCTATCGCCTCCTTACGTTTCCGTTGCCATGTTCCTTCTTCGTTCCCCGTTCATGGCGCCGCAATCTACTAGGAAGCTGGTTCCTCCGTTTGGTTCCTTGACCCACCTCTTGATCTCTGCAGCTGGGTGCGACTTACGGCCGATTACCGCTCTGTTATGGAGATTGGACTTCGGCCGACATTTGCATGATTTGACTTCACTTAGATTCACCACCCTCGCTCGGAGGAAAGGCTATAGAGTTGACACGAGAAGTTGCAAGTTCGTGTTCTTAGATGATGAGATGTGAGGCATTCTGCAGTTATCGCTTTTAATCTTACTTGTTTCGAGACTCGTTCCACTTCAGATTCCGACAATTCCATAGCCAGCACGAGGTCTTTTCGGCTGCCTCACACAGTTGTTTTTGTGCCAGAGTTCTTGCTTGCCTTTTAATGCATAATTGCTTTAGCATATCATACACGGAGTGGGAGACTAGGCCTCTGGCGTCTACCTCTACGGTGAATAACCTGGCGGTGTACCCTTGCCGTGTGTCAAGTCTTTATCAAATACGACTGAGCTACCGTATGACAGTAGACGGTACTACCTGCTTTCTGTCAGCACCGAATGCTGGGCTGCGCTTACCAAACCCGACACCTCACATTGTGCCAACGGCTTCGGGCCGAAGAGCGCTATTAGGAGAGTAGTAGTATACAATGTGAAAACTAACACCCAAATAAGGATCCGGATCCGCCTGGTGACGTAGTATTTTACTATATAAGAAGTCATGATCCTATGCTCTGACGTCAAAAAACGGATAATACGGGGGACCTAATTTTCAAGGGATGCAACCCATGAATAAATAATAGAACGTATTTTTGCACTGTTACTTCCCTTTTTGTGAGAAATTTATTTTTTTAAATTTAAAAAGTGCTGCTATTAGTAGTTGTAGTGGGTGATGTTTCAAAAACTATCATCATACTAGTGAGGGTGTGTTAGGGTACAGTGCTCATCCTCCTCATTGTTACCCTTCTTGTTTTTCTCGCCTTCTTTCTTTAACTGTATAGGGCTGTGCGTAAATACTATCACCACTCCATTGGTGCTGTGTAATGGATAGGGCTACAGTGCATTTCCTTGATGTGGTCTAGGGGCGGGCCGGCATGGGGATAAGGGATCAGGGGTGGGCGTGGGTGTCGGCGTGTAAGGTAGGTCTAGGTGGTTCGAACCTCGAGCCATGACATGTGTCATATGAAAAACGTAATAGGTAAGCATGTTTATATGGCATTTATATGGTCTATAGAGGGTCGTAGTTGTGTAAACACTATCATCATATGGGTTGCAAATGAAAACCATAAACAGTCAAAGTGGCCGATATTATTGATTGTAGATAGTATGGCTTACTGAAATTCGTTGGTAAGGGGTGGGTAGTGGTTATTAGTGGTATGTAGAGAGTCACTGGTGGTGTATGTTGATAAGTGCTTCCTAACACTATCATCACCCGGTTTTCAGAGCTTCAAATGAAAACCTTAAAAAAATAAAAATTGCCCGGCATTATCAACTATAGCGGGTATGGTTTAGTGAAATTCGTTAGTAAGGGGTGGGTGAATGGAGGAAAGACTAGATAAATCTTCTAAGCACTATCATCATACGGTTTCAGAGCTTCAAATGAAAACCTTAAAAAGGTAAAAATGGCTGGTATTATCGGATATTACGAGTATGGTTTAGTGAAATTTGTTGGTAAGGGGTGAGTGAGTGTACGGGTAGATAGATAAGTGCATCTGATCGTTATTAAGGGATGAGCGAGTGGTGGGGTGGCTAGATAAATGCGGCTGATCCTTGATAAAAGCCGGAGGAGGTGATGGATAAAAATTCTAGGTCGATGGTAAAGGGTGTGTGAGTGGAGAAAAGGCTAGATAGGTGCCTCTGATAACTGTTAAGGGGTAGTCGAGTGGGGAGGGGGAGGGTGGCTAGATAAATACGTCCGTTCTTTGATAAGATCCGGAGGTTAAGTCTCATATTAAGTCTAAAGACTGAACTCACGGTTGGCTGATCTGCGTGCCTCATCACGGGGCTATGTCGGCGGGGGTGAACATACGTGAACGTATTTAGACATGTCTTTGGGGAAAACCGGAGGATGATCAGAGCGTACCGACAGCGGTAAACCTGCTTGAACATGTTTAGACATGTTTTTCTATGTTACATCAGCCGCACAGCTGTACAAAAAGGACCGTAAAGGCGGGTTAAATACACTACGTTTGCAACAAGACCTATCGAAAACAGCTCACCGAAGAGACCACATTCGTAAGTACGCTGTGTGTAGTATACATTCTCGTTACACGCCGTCAAGTCGGTATAGTGTTGTCGCTGATGTATTTCTCAGAAAATAAGGTACATGGTGCTACATTCGGATTTACACCTTGAGTTATATCAGATGCGCATGATATCAAAATACTGTCTGGTGTATATATCCCTTCACACTAGGTCAAAACTGGTCTGCATAAAGGTCATATGGATGGTGTCACACTGTGTAAAATTCAGTATGTGCAAATTTATCATATACATATAATGTCACTTGTTATATCACGACTAATTATTGCTCACCAGTGCTCAGTAACTGTCCACCAGTGCGTGTATTCGCCTGCTTTGCTCACTGATATAGTACATAAAAAAGCTCAATGTCAGTAATATACTATATAAAATAACACAAAGTAAGACAGCTTTACAGAATTACGAAACATACAGGACGTTGTTAGCCTTCATCACTAAACACAAAACATATACTCTCGTTGAAGACCCTCAGGTGACGTAAAACATCAGGTATAAGAAGAACAAAAATGCAGAGAACAAGCATTATGTTACTACATATGACGTCTTGGTGCACCCTCATAATTCGCAAATGTCAAATGGGTACTGTTGTTTGTTGATATATCATAATTAAAAATGTAATACTTTTGATTTGAAAACATTTTGGTTATTATTTTCTGTAGATGATTTAAAAACACTAGTATCAAAATAATATTGGTTGTCGCATGTTTTGAAATACAAAATAAAAGTCATGTAAAATATAGACGGTGGACTGTAATGGTTTGTATTTCCTTCACAGCTGTATGATGTTCGGCAATCAGTACTTACACCAGAACGACCTGTGAAAACGTGGAACTACAGAAATCTATACAAATCATAGTGTTGGATCTCTCCTGAGATATCTCCGCCGAATTTCTCCTACGTGCGTCGCAACGCGCACGAGAGTTTAGTGCACCACGTTATGTCCCAACCTCTCGAGAACCATGCATTTTCCGCACTAGAGACTCTATATTCTCCTTGCACGTAATAATGTGACTGCACGGAGTTACCTTGTCACGCAAGTCAAGATGTTTCGAGAACTTTCTCGACATAGAAACTTGCTCGGCTTTCCCAGTCTATTAATAACTGGGAAGACCCTAATGACGCGCTGAAGTCAAGCGAAACCTTCAACGACACAGCACAGATACTGCATCATTTCGTCACAAAGGCCCCCTCTTAAGAGGATCGACCCCGTCGTTCCACTTCTATGTCAGAAGCTGTCTACGTCGTTTACTCTTCTCTTTCAGAGACCAAATGGCGGGTGAGGAAGTCTACCCCGACAATATTTCTTAGGATACTTTTACCAAAAGTGGTGGGGTCGCGGTTTCGTGAGAGCTCCCGTTTCGATCTGATTTAACGATCGTCCTCGCCAGAGTTTACTGGAATTCTGCAATTCCAGCTTCCTCTTTCGAGGACCCAGCTGGACTGCAGTCGGTCGGTTTGAGGAACCAGAGGTCTGTGTACCTGCCGACACAACCTACCTCTTCCGACCACGGTTCTCAATGTTGCTAGCACTGCGGGTGTTCTTTTGGCCGATCATGTTCTCCCTATCCCCGGGTAGAACCGAAGAAGTTACCTGCACATACATATAGGACTTCCTATGGTGTGACAGATTTTCCGCTACCTGACCTGAACCCCGAACCGCATTCTCTGCGACACACTGCGCCCAATGGTGTGGCGACTTATCATCGGGCTTTTCCTCATGACTCATGAGGAGAGTGGAATGGAAAGTAGCAAACTTTCCTAGGATCTCCATTCCATAGTGATTGTGGGTCCCCACTTTATCCACTAGGATCGGGCCCTGCCACCCGATTTCAAATTCTTTCCCCTCGATTGGGAGTAGTACTTGAATCTTTGGCTTACTCCATTTTCATGGTGTGCATGTACGGCACTCTGGACAAACCCTGATATATCTGCGCACGTCGCCTGTCATTCCCGGCCAAGTGAAATAGCGGGAAAGACACTTACCGGTTGCCCCTACAGTCAGATGTCCGGTTGGGGACCTGACATGTACTTTCTGTCGCAGATTAGCTCTATAGCTCTCAGGAACTATCTTACGTTAGCACTGCCGCTTCTCTGTTCCGGACCGTATGCACTGCGATCTGTTGTCAGAGCAGAACTGACCCGGGTTTAGCGGGTTCATCTCGTTGGACAACCTGCCTGAATAAGAACACCCCGTCGCATCCTTATTCCGAGCCGTACTCATCACTTCCGGCTGAAGGTTCGGGAGACTTACCTTTTCTAGACCATCTTCCAATGTAGATCTGACCTGCCTAGACTTACCGTTGCTAGGGTGCTTGGGGTCCCCCAAAAACACGTACTTCCGACCCATGACCATGGGATAGATTGTGTCCGGTATTACTGCCGCCTGAATGATTCACGTAACGTACTTGCTACGAATCTCCACATTGGCAATCGGGCAACGTAACGCTACAACAATCTTAATGGCTGGCTGTATCTCCGTTGTCTCACCGGTGAGTTGCTCTGGACATGTCACGTGGGATGCAATTACCGCAGGAAATTGCAACTCTGTGTCATATAAGCACATTACCTGTTGCCCGTTCACTTCGACTCTCTCAGCCACTGGTGGTCTATCTGGTTCACAGTTCACCTTACCCGCCTTCACTTTCCTGCTTGGTCTACCTTTAACCTCTGCAAGACAAGCAAAGTGCAAGTCCTTGGGTTTACTTCTACACTCACTGGTGTTGTGGGTGCTGGACTTGCAGAATTTGCACCACCTTTCGCTCCACTTCCCTCTTGGAGAGCCAGGTGGGCTATTCTTACTGGGTTTACGGTTAGAGTTCTTCTCTAAAGTGTTTATCTGTTTTTCCTGCTTCTTCGAACCTTTGGCCTTACCTGACTTACCTAGGTCCTTGTCTTTCGACCTGGGATCGGTTGGACTGGTGTCTACGGTCTCGTCATAGACCTCAAAATACCGTTCAGATAACTTGGTAACTATATCAAACCTTTCAGCTCCATTCTCACCTAAAATGTTTCGCAACGGTTTGAACATTTGCATTCGCATTCTGATATACAACCATCAACTCACGCAAGCTGTCACACTCTTCTTTAAATCCGACCAAGGCCGTCCACTTGAGAAGGTATGAGTTTAGCATCACACTATATGCTGAAAACAATTCACCAGATTCCCGTTTAGAAGTTCTGAACATCCGTCGGTACGAGTGTGCTGTAATTTCAAATCTCTTTAAGAGGGCAGCTTTTAACGCCGGGTAATCATTCTGCATTCCCGGTGGTAAGCGTGCATAGACTTCGTAACCGGCACCGCGAAGTCCCTGGGAGAGTTTCAAACACCATTTCTCTTTGTCTAACCCCATTGCAATAGACATCTCTTCATATTTCTCTAAGTACTGGTCTATACCAACCTGGTGGTTCTTATTCAGCTTGAGGATTCACCCTGTAGCATGATGTAGCGCATTCAGGTGTGGTAGGTGTGTATCCCAATCACTCGCCCTTCCAGACGTAGTGGTTTCCGTAAACAACATCCTGGTTCAAAACCTGGCAACCTAGTTCACCCACAGGCAACTTAGTTCACCAAACACAGGCTTTGGTTCACAAAACACAGGCTTTGGTTCACAAAACAGGCAACACCTGAAAGGAAGAACGGTAGGTGAGAGTATTCGGCCCCACATTGGAACACATGCATCAAATCATGGAATACACAGCCATCCGGTATGCTAATTGGTTTACACCTAATTAGGGCATCATCTCTAAATGCATAGATTAGAAGCATGGATAGCAGTCCAATGTCAGATGGCCCACAGAATAGCCCGTCGGATAGAATGAGATCCGAGAATGTCGGGTCTGATCAGATGTCTCTCCTACCCCTATTCATAAGTCGCTGTTGCTAAATGAATAGCTATACTAGTTCTAATATTTAGATAGAAACTAAACAAGGAAACGCGGTCTCTGGATCCCTCCCTAACATCGTACATATATTATATGTACACACTCCAGTTCGCAAGTTGGATCGCCTGCCCACTGGCAGCGAACCTATTCTGAGTCCCTCTTATCTAGAGGCCAGAAGTTCTCCTGACGAAAACATGTTATCTCCTACACGTTTACAGGTGACGCTCCGGTTCTGATCTCTTCCCAAGCGGATTAGCCTTGGGCTAAGAAAGAACTTCACGGCTGGCCTGGTTTGCCAGTCATATACTTGAGCAACTTGCACTCTATCCCCAAATCCAATTTGTCCCCGTGCCTCTTTCATCCTTCATGCATCCTTCCATACATCCCGTGCATTAGCACTCTCGTACTCATGCCAGTATGGAAAGAACAGGATAGTCAAGAGAAGCATTTAGAACGCAGTATTACATCGCGACGGTGACGCATATCGATCGCATCGAACCACTCCGGCGGTCGGTATCACGCTCAACAAGTATCACAATACATGGCCATATATATATATATCACAACAAAAGCGTATATATAAATCTAGCACAACAGTATATCAATACTTACCTGAATTCCTCTTTTACACGAAATGAAATCACTAGTAAGATAACACAAACTAGCTACAGCACTTCCTATGGCTTAGCAGTATGTGCTCTGTGTCCTAAGTACTAGGCACTTCACTGTACGAATTCCGCACACTGTCAACTTACCTGTCTATTGCGAAGCCTCTACTAACAGCAGATCTTAATTGACATAAGTCTAGTGCACAAAATACAAGAAGAAACTATTCCCTAGAATTGCATAGCAAACATAATATATGCAAATACTTACCGTGCGTAATTAATGACAATTAAGCAACGGACTTGTATTTATAGTAGAAGCAACACACAGTTACAATTAAGCTTTGTCAACATTCCATACACAGCTGAACGACACGGCGTTAGCGATCGGCAACTAATTAGTTATGCAGAATCGTTCGCATATTTAATATGTTTCTGTACGGTCGTGTTTACGCTCAATTACAAGGGTAAAATGATTAAAGAAGTATTTACCTGAACATGTGAATGGACCACAAGTCAGCTAACAATACTGTCTGCTGGCCATTATGCCTTTCTAGATGACAATCTGCTGAAGTTGGATTGTGCGCCTGCACACCTCGAAATGTCGACAGTGAATGACTTTTACTGCCGAATTTCTCCTACGTGCGTCGCAACGTGCACGAGAGTTTAGTGCACCACGTTGTGTCCCAACCTCTCGAAAACATGCATTCTTCGCACTGGAGACTCTATATTCTCCTTGCACGTAATAATATGACTGCACGGAGTTACCTGGTCACGCAAGTCAAGATGTTTCGAGAACTTTCTATACATAGAAACTTGCTCGGCGTTCCCCAGTCTATTAATAACTGGGAAAGTCCCTAATGACGCGCCGAGGTCAAGCGAAACCTCCAACGACACAGCACAGATACGGCATCGTTTCGTCACAGTCTACAATACTCAGATGTCAGCCCACCAAGCTGGAGGCCAGCCTTATTACTACAAGCCAACTGACAGATATATACCAGGCTACCAGCCGGAAGAATTAACCTAATCAGACAATGGTGTGAAGAAATCCAGATGCGTATAGCTCTTTATGTGAAAATAAAATGTTGTAATCATACTGTGTATACCAGCTCATACTGAAGGATCCATTTGGTATAATGACATTATGCTTTTTTATTCTTGTCAAACTACAGAAATACTGTAAATAAACAGGTTTATATTATAACTACGTCTTGGTTGTTGAATTTTTAGTATTGACGGTATATATAGTTGTCATGTGGTGAAAGAATGTTACATACTGATGACAAATTCGAGAAATATGTCAACAAAACTAAGGAAACACGCTAACTAAAGTAGGAAAAATGTTGGTCAAATCAGAAAAATGTCGACCAAAATAGAACAATTTGTTAACCAAATGGGAAATAAATATTTGCCAAGTAAAGAAATATCGCATCCAAACTTATGAAAAAGCAGGAAAATTGTTAAGCAAAGGAGAAATATTTTGATCAAACTAATAAATATCGCAACCAACCTCATAAAAAAGTCGGAAATTTTGTTAACCAACTGTGAAAATATACGACCAAAGAGAGAAATATGTCAACTAAACTTATAAAAAGTAAGAGAATTTGTCAACCAAATGGAAAAAAGGTCGACCAAACACAGAAATACCGCAACCAAACTTATGAAAAGAAGGAACAAGATTGACCTAGTAAAGAAATATCACAGGCAAATTTATAAAAAGTAGGAAAATTTGTTAACCAAATAGGGAAAATAGTGATCGAAATAGGAAATATGTCATCCTAACTTATGAAAAGTGGGAACATTTGTTAACCAAAGGGGGAAAATCTTGGATAGGTAAGACAATTTGTTAGCCAAATGGGAAAAATATTAACCAAGTAACGAAATACATCGGCCACATGTATGAAAAGTCGGAAATTTTGCTAACCAGTTATGAAAATATATTGGCCAAAGAGAGAAATATGTCAACTTATCTTATAAAAAGTAGGAAAATATGGCAGCCAAATGGAAAAAAGGTCGGCCAAACACAGAAATAGCGCAACCAAACCTATGAAAAGAAGTAACAAGATTGACCAAGTAAAGAAATATCACAGGCAAACTTATAAAAAGTATGGAAATTTGTTAACCAAATAGGAAAAATTGTGATCAAAATAAGAAATATCTCATCCAAACTTATGAAAAGTAGGAACATTTTGTTAACCAAAGGGGAAAATCTTTGCCAAGTAAGACAATTTGTTAGCGAAATGGGAAACCAATATTGACCAAGTAACGAAATACATCGGCCACATGTATGAAAAGTCGAAAATTTTGTTAATTTTGTTAACTGTGAAAATATATTGGCCAAAGGGAGAAATATTTCAACTTATCTTATAAAAAGTATGAAAATGTGTCAGCCAAAGGGAAAAGGGTCGGCCAAACACTGAAATATCTCAACCAAACTTATAAAAAGAAGGGAAAATATTGACCAAGTAACGAAATATCTCGTCGAAACTTATGACAACTAGGAATAATTGTTAACCAAAGATGAAATATCTTAACAACAGGGGAAAATATTGACCAAGGAACGAAATACATCGGCCAAATGTATGAAAAGTCGGAAATTTTGTTAACCAAATATGAAAATATATCTGCCAAAGTCAGAAATATTTCAACTAAATGTGAAAAGTTTGACCAAATTTTATCCAAAACTTATAAAAAGTAGGAAACGTTGTTAACCAAATGTGAACATTTTTGGTCAAGTAAAGAAATATTTCATCCAAACTTATGATACGTAAGAAATCTTGTTATAAAAATATGAAAAATGTTAGCCAAATTTCAGCCAAACTTATAAAAAGTAGGAAAATTCCTTAACGAAATGGGGAAAAAATATCTCACGTTGTCATTTTACATCCCCAACCTACTAGAGATATTCGTCTGTCCTCTATGCAAAAAACAGCTGTATTTCAGATAATTAAATGTATCTTATTTAATAAGTCACTATGGTTGAATGAAAAAATAAAATTTCAACAATAAAATTGTACAAAAATTAACAATTAAGTTTCTACATGAAACATTCACATTGGAAACAATAAAGAGACATTTAATTGTTAATTTTTGTACTATTTTATTGTTGAAATTATAGTATTTTTCATTTAATGATAGTTATTATTGCATAAGATACTTTTAATTTTCTGAAATACAGCTGTTGTATGCATAGGGGACAGACGATTATCTCTAGTAGGTTGGAAGTTTGCCCAGTCAGCACAAAACCGGCTGTGGTGTAATCAAAGAGAATTTTAGTGTTAAGTGGTATGAAACGTTGAAAGTCAGAAGATAGGGTAGATGGTATTCAAGGGTCAATAAGACATACGTGGTTGTAACAAAAGGTCGACTTCATAACAGACACTGTTGTTTGGTTGGAGACTTGACGCTATTGCGGATGTGAAATGACATCGTGAGATATTTTTTTCCCCCTTTGGTTAAGAAATTTTAATACTTTTTATAAGTTTGGTTGAAATTTGGCTAAAATTTTCACATTTGGTTAACAAATTTTCTCACTTTTCATAAGTTTGGTTGAGATTTGTATAAATTTGGTTGAAATGTAGCAAAGATTTTTTACTTTGGTTAACAAAGTGTCCTAATTTTCATAAGTTTGGATGATATATTTCTTTACTTGAGAAAAAAAAAATTCCCATTTGGTTAACACAGTTTCCTACTTTTGATAAGTTTGGTTGAAATTCTTCGCATTTGGTTAAAAAAGTTCCTTACTTTTTATAAGTTTGGTTGAAATTTTTCGCATTTGGCTAACACAGTTTCCTAATTTTTATAAGTTTGGTTGAAAATTGGCCAAACTTTTCACATTTGGTTAACAAAGTATCCTATTATTTATGAGTTTGAACGCTGTATTTCGTTACTTGGTCAATATTTTCCCTCTTTGACTAACGAATTTTACTACTTGTCCAATATCTTTCCCATTTGGTTAACAATTTTCCCACTTTTTTATAAATTTAGCTGACATTTCTCCCATTTGGTTGACAAAATATTCCTACTTTTTATAAGTATGGAGGAGATATTTCTCTTTTTGGTTAACGAATTTTCCTATTTGGCCAATATTTTTCCTATTTGGCTAACACATTTTCCTAGTTTTCATAAGTGTGAACGAGATATTTCTTTATTTGGTGACATTATTCACTTTTGGATAGCAGATTTTCCTACTTGACCTAGGTTTTTCCCTTTTGGCTAACAAAGTTTCCTACTTTTCATCAGTTTGGCTGAGATATTTCTGTATTTGGCCTAACATTTTCCCATTTGCCCGACAATTTTCCTTCTTTTCATAAGTTAGGCTGATCTATTTATAAGTTTAGTTAAAATATTTCTCGCTTTGGGCGATATTTCTTCACGTTTGGTGAACAAATTTTCCTACTTTTCATAAGTTTGGTTGAAATTTGGCCAAACTTTGTCACATTTATTAACAAATTGTCTACTTTTCATAAAATTAATTACAATTTTGTTGCGTATCCCTTACGGACCGTTGCAGTCAAAACCAGCATTTTCAGCTGCTGTTGATGTATTAGGTAAGTGTTACTTTCAGTAGTTTGCCATTGCTTTCTGAACGACCGGACCCTATACCTTTTTCGAAAAAAACCAGCACCGCCGTGTTTCGAACCCGGGTATACGGGTTCACAAACCGCTTTCGCAAGCCCTTAGCCACTGAGACGGTACTGATAAGAGTGGTTAAAATTTGGCCAAACATTTCACATTTGGTTAACGAAGTTTCCTACTTTTCATAAGTTTGGCTGAGATATTTATAAGTTTGGTTGTAATATGGTTAAGATTTTTCACTTTGGTTAACAAAGTGTCTTACTTTTTATACGCTTTGTTGAGATAATTATAAGTTTGGCTGAACATTCTTGTGTGATGTTGTACGTGTCTCTCTGTTTAAATGTGTCTTTGCTCTTGTGTGACTTTTGTCTTGTCTCATTGTTCCATTGTGTGTGTGTGTGTGTGTGTGTGTGTGTGTGTGTGTGTGTGTGTGTGTGTGTGTGTGTGTGTGTGTGTGTGTGTGAATTGTTCCACAGCTTTGCGCTACATTCAACATGAAAACAAGTTCGCGTAGCCGTCAAAATGAAAACAATGAAAGACCAGAAAGACGAAAACAAGAAAAAACAAGAAAGAAGAAAACAAGCCAAGCATACCACTGAACAAAAATACAACAACCAATAAACAAGAAATTTTCGTTTTCGTAACTTTTATTTTTTCCATCAAAAGCAGTATTTTCATGTGCACAAAATTCAATGTTTTTTTTTTTTAAATTTTCAATACAAATAGCATTTTAATGATCGGTGAAAATGTGACAGACAGTGACACACAACAAGCAAGAGAGCTTTCATGGTGTTAGGACATTTGGAAGTCTGAAGAGATGAAACCTGGTACCAACCTTTTAATATTTAACTCTATAACTGATATCTGAACTTGTCAATTGTCAGCGGGCAAAAAGAAATTATCTGGTACCGAGGCCGCAGCAGAGCAGAAGTCTACCATTCCTGGTAATTAAACCAGGAACACTGTGTTGGCAGGCAAACATGCTAACCACTTTTCTATTTCAGCTTCGGAGGATCAACATAAAACATGTTAATGAATAATGCACCAGAACAATTGTGCCCATGTAAATTGTAATGGTAAAATACATGATAACTCTTAATGGCGTGACAGTTACATGCATTTTGATACTTGCAAATTGTGTTGTTTGCGCGTAGTATCTTGCTGCGTGCAAAATGTTTTTAATTATGTCAATCACAGTCGATCTTTCTCACTATAACTAAATTTATGCATTGAAAACACTTGATTGTAATAAGCATTTATTAATGTCATACATCCATTCCTTCATTCAGATGTATTGTATGTATTTGATGATGATTAAACACAACAAATTTGCTTTCAGATGTATCTGTTCATTGTATTTTTGTTTCCAGGAAAAGGTTTCCATAAAATATTTGTATTTATTGTGTTTTTGTTTCCTTGAAATGGTTTCCCTAACATATTTCTATTCATTGTGTTCCTTTCTCTCTCTCCCCCCCCCCCCCCCCCCCAACCCACTGAAATGGCTTCTCTCAAATATATCTTTTTCACATCTTCCCTTCATTGTCACTGTTATCTCCGCCACATCTTCCCTTCCATATCACTATTATCTCTGCCACATCTTCCCTTCCATGTCACTATTATCTCTGCCACATCTTCCCTTCCATGTCACTATTATCTCTGCCACATCTTCCCTTTCATTTCACTATTGTCTCTGCAAAATCTTCCCTTCCATATCACTATTGTCTCTGCCATATCTTCCCTTCCATTTCACTATTGTCTCATCCATATCTTCCCTTCCATGTCACTGTTATCTCTGCCACATCTTCCCTTCCATGTCACTATTATCTCTGCCACATCTTCCCTTCCATGTCACTATTATCTCTGTCACATCTTCGCTTCCATGTCATTGTTATCTCTGTCACATCTTCCCTTCCATGTCACTGTTATCTCCGACAAATCTTCCCTTCATTGTCACTGTTTTCTCTGCCACATCTTCCCTTCCATGTCACTGTTATCTCTGCCAAATCTTCCCTTCATGGTCCCTGTTATCTCCGCTACATATTCCTTTCATTGTCACTGTTATCTCTGCCACATTTTCCCTTCATCGTCACTGTTATCTCTGCCACATTTTCCTTTAATTGTCACTGTTATCTCTGCCACATTTTCCTTTAATTGTCACTGTTATCTCTGCCACATCTTCAATTCCATGTCACTATTATCTCCGCCACATCTTCCCTTCATTGTCACTGTTTTCTCTATCACATCTTCCCTTCATTGTCACTGTTATCTCCGCCACATCTTCCCTTCATTGTCACTGTTATCTCAGCCACATTTGCCTGTCATTGTTACTGTTATATCTGCCACATCTTTGCTTCCATGTCACTATTATCTCCGCCACATCTTCCCTTCATTGTCACTGTTATCTCTGTCTTATCTTCCCTTCATTGCCACTGTTATCTCTGCCACATCTTCCTTTCATTGTCACTGTTATCTCTGCCACATCTTCCCTTCCATGTCACTATTATCTCCGCCTCATCTTCCCTTAATTGTCACTGTTATCTCTGGCATATCTTCCCTTCATTGTCACAGTTATCTCCGCCACATCTTCCCTTCCATGTCACTGTTATCTCTGCCACATCTTCCCTTCATTGTCACTGTTATCTCTGTCACATCTTCCTTTCATTGTCACTGTTATCTATGCCATATTTTCCCTTCCATGTCACTATTATCTCCGCCACATCTTCTCGTCATTGTCACTGTTATCTCTGTTACATCTTCCCTTCATTTTTACTGTTATCCCCACCACATCTTCCTTTCATTGTCACTGTTATCTCTGCCACATCTCCCCTTCCATATCACTGTTATCTCTGCCACATCTTCCCTTGATTGTCACTGCTATCTCTTCCACATCATCCCTTCATTATCAATGTTATCTCCACCACATCTTCCCTTAATTGTTACTGTTATCTCTGTCACATCTTCCCTTCATTGTCACTGTCATCTTTGTCACATCTTCCGTCTGTCACTGTTAATTGTGTCATATTCTCCCTCCAATGTCACTGTTATCATTGTTACATCTTCCCTTTGGAGTCATATCTTCCCTCCGATGTCACTGTGCCACAATCTTCATTATCAAATGCCTTTCCAAGTGGTATTAGCCATCATGTTTCTCCATATCTGATCTGCAACATAATTTTGTAATTCGTGTACTGCTATTTTTCCATGCTATCATGAAAGGTAGCAAAGAGTTTTCTCTCACTGGCTTTCTGTAACTCTTTTCCAATAAATTGTTCCAGTTGATACATTAGTTTACCTGTCTGTTCCTATAACGTGGTAAAATAAACATTCATTGTCTCCTTGTAATGCCTACTATGAGGCATGTTTTATCCTCTTTCAAAACAATTATATGACTTAGTTTGGCTGCCCTCCCTCTCTACCCTGTGTTACTTGAACTCTAAGGGGAAAGTAAAGAATACTAACGGGCAGCCTCCGTGGCGAAGTAGTCAAACTGTCTGCCTCACGATCCGAAGGTTGTGGCTTCGATTCCAGGCTACGTCTTTCAGTTCACGGGTGCATTTTTCTCTGAGACTCCCGAGGGTCGTCGCTGGAGCTAAAGAGTTAGTGCTTTGTGCGACGCTTTCGGCAGCCCACCCTGAGGAAAGAGACCGAGCCATATGTAATTGCAATAAAGTCGATCTTCTCAACTTTAAAGACTTTAAAGAATAGTAACACTGCAACCTACCAGGCATGTCCTAAAAAGGCGGCTAAAGAGGAAATCCGCCCTTGTGTTCCCGGGGTCCGCAAGGGCTGCAAAGAATATAACACTGCACCCTATCAGACATATCGTAAGAGGCGACTATAGAAGGGTTGTGCCTAGGGGAGGCTAACTCATCATGTAGAAAAATTCAGCTACAAAATACCACCAGCTATGAACAAGTCGTGTAATGAAAAAAGAATTACTCGGCCAATCTTTCTAACAATGTCTTTCTTTGTTTTCAGCCCAGTTTGTTGTTTTTAATTCTACAAGAGCACCACATCTCGAGTGTCTTTTAGCAATCCCAGTCGCTTATGTTGCTTATCCTTGTTTCTACACCGTTCCAATCAATCACTGATGATATTGACATCCTTAACACTAAAATGAGGAGGTGCAGCAAGTAGCACACTTGTCTGGTGGCCATGTGTTCAAATCCCTATCGAGGTGGATGTTTTGAAAATTGGCATTGGATCCAATGTCAACCACACCTAAAGTGAGAACCAGCAAATGTTCTGGGAAGCAGAAGTGACCATTGCGTTATTTTAACCGCATCACGCTAGATTGTATCTAGATTTTCTTGATTATTGTAATGTTTGCTTATTTCGCGCCATCCCAAGTCCCCACCTCCCAACTCGTGATAGCGACCCCTACGCCTTGACGTTACCATGGTTTCAATGGCAACACACACACACGCACACGCACACACACACACACACACACACACACACACACACACACACACATCTTTCCCTCCCGCAGATGTGTCGGGCTGTCAACACAAGTCCGATGCTCCAGAAATATTTACTTCTGTTTGCCAGTCATCCATTTTATAGGTATGTAACAAGGATTTCTTTGTTTGACAATGATAGGTAAGTGGACTACAAGTGTGAATAGAGGCAATAAAGTAGCAAACATAGCATACAAATGCCATAGAAGCCTCGTGTTATTACGAAAATATTATCCCCAAACCAGAAGAATTCCCCGGTCAAGGTGTTAATCGAGATGGCCTCTAGGCCAGTGTTTTTCAAACTTTCTGCTGGAGCAGATCCTTACGCAAATGTTTACGTTGCTCAAGGAACTCTGTGCGATGATCCAAGTGTCTGTGCTACTTTATGTAATAAACCAGACGGGCAGAAGTGTTGTATTTAGGCATCCTAGGCGGAACCCCTGGCTGCCACTCGAGGAACCCCGGTTGAAAAAACTCTGCTCTATGCTGTTTATTTAGGCTGGTCCTATTTATATATTTTGCAAACCTTATTATGAGATATATTCTATTACCAAAGGTACCTATAAACTTTATATGACCTTTGGTGAGCCGTAGCTTCACCAGTCACCCATAGTCCTCTGCTTTTCTTGTGTTTCAATGGGAGTTTAATTATGTTTTCAATTCAATGTCTTTGTTTTCATTTTCAGATCCCGTATACTTCACCCTTCATTATTGCTGCTTAGAAAAGAAAAGTAGACGCCGAGTGTCGCGTTTTCAATGAAGAATGGGGAGTAAAGTACTTCTTTGTGGAAGCAAAGGACCAGAAAACCAGTTGCGTAATATGCAGCAAACGTGTTGCCGCTTTGAAAGAGTACAATCTTCGGCGCCATTACGAAACAAAATATATATCAACATATTCAAAGTACTGTACATAATGAGTATCCGGCCCACGGTCGTCATTTTGTCAGTTATCCGGCCCGCCGTGAAAAATGTTTGTTGACACCTGGCCTAGGTGATTGGAATGAGAGAGGTGAAAGATTAATAAGCCAAGTGAGCAGAAGAAAACCTAGTCTGGCACAGTCAAGGCCTGCACGCACTTATTTTCACGCTAGCGAAAGGCCGTTCAAGTTTATCGAATTTATGTAGACAAACATTAATATTATGTTTGGAGGAAATGTTATTTATATTGTTTGTAAATATAATTCATTTTGAACAAATAGTTGTCTCCCCCCCCCCCCCTCTCTCTCTCTCTCTCTCTCTCTCTCTCTCTCTCTCTCTTTCTCTCTTTCTCTCTGTGTGCTAAATGGTGCATTGCTTTCTAATGGTCAGACCCCCCCTCCCCCCATTTCTTTAACATAAATATCTCTTATAATAATAAATCATGCATTTAAACTGCGCATGCGTGTTCCCAGTTGCTTAGAGCATATGTAGAACAACATTCTGCGAAATTACCAGATAGCTAAAAGAAAAAACACCTATTTCAGCAATGTAGGGGGGTGGGGAGGGGGGCATAAACATCTAATATTGTTATAAGGGAGATTACTAGAATTTAAAAAAAAAGAAATAATTTACTTAGCTATAATATTAATGCCTTGGTTGCTCACTACACTTATTAATAATTATGTTCAAGCATTCTGCGGAATTACCAGATAGCTATTTAAAAAAAAGCCGTCTCCGTGGCCAAAGTTTGCGAACGCGGTTCGATAGCCGCTTACTAGGCGTCCGAAACGCAGCCGCGACTGATTTGGGCAGCAGACCGTGACGCGTTGTGTTATAACGCGTTGGTATGGGGGACGGTCGATCAGAAAGCACTGGAAAAATACGGAACGTAAAATATTGCCTAGTGCATCAACAGAAACTGAAAATGCTGGTGTTGACTGCGACGTCCTGCAAGTTACATGAAAAAAAAACACCTAGACCAACAATATGTAGGGGGCATAAACACCTAAGATTATTATAAGGGAGATTACTAGAATTTAAAAACAGTAATAATATCCGTAGTTATAATATTAAAAGTTATCTTATATATCTTCTTTTTTATATCTTAAAATTAAGACTCTAATATTAAAGTCAAGTATAATAGGTAAATAATATTACTTTAAAAATGCTTATAAAAATTTGTTCACTATCTTTACATATTTACATTTTATAACGCACTTTATGGTTCTATATGTATTTTTTAAATGTTAAAAGTATACTTTTAATGTTAGGGTACTATAAATAACTTAAACGTGAATTTTTTACTGGCTCTCTTAGGGCCACATAAAATTTAAGACAATTCTGTCCTAGAGGTTAGCGACTTTTCTCCGTAATCTCGTATACTCTCGTAAGTAACGTGACGACGGTGAGAATCAGCAGTGGTTCGAATCGAGTCGGTAACTTACGTGGTATGTGAGCCGGCAGCTCAGAAAGCAATGTCAAACTCATCATCATCATCAAGTGCCGTGCCGGCTGGCGTAGGCGTTCATGGCTCTCCGTAAATCTCGGTCTTTGGTTTTCTGGATCAACTCTGGTGCTGATATTCCTCCATGCCACCGTCTCAATCCATCCAGCATCACTTCTCTTGGTCTACCTCTGCCTCTCTTCCCCTCGATCTTTCCAGTTGTTACGATGTTCCCCAATGCCTCTCTTCTCATCACGTGACCGAAGAAAGATGTTTGTCTCTGTCTTATTGTTGTATGTAATGTTCTAGTTTCATTAGCCTGTTTCAGGCAGTCGTCTTTAGTTACTCTGGCAGTCCAAGGAATTCGCAACATTCGTCTCAGGAACCACATCTCTGTTGCTTCTAATTTCTTCTTAATTTGTTCATTTACGTTCCAAGATTCACTGCCATACAGCAAAACTGGTTCTACATAGCATTTCAGCACTCTCTTTCTTACATTCAGTGATAGTGACTTATTGCATAAGATACTCTTCATTTTCTGAAATGCGGCTTTTGCGTGCCTATTCTGCTCTTAATCTCTGTTGTACATCTTCCATCTGATGTTATAAATGCCCCTAGGTATCTAAAATTATCAACTTGGTTAAGGATTTTCCCTTCTATTTCTATGTCACATTTTGGTGTCACCATTTTCTTTGATATTACCATTGTTACTGTTTTCTTGATATTCAAGGAGAGTCCTTTCCTTGCACTCTCTGTTACTACAACGTCTAATAATTGTTGTAGGTCTGTTGAATTATCCGCCACCAATACTGTGTCATCTGCATAGCGTATATTATTTATATTATAACCTCCAACTAGTATTCCTGGCATCTCTTTGATCTCTCTCATTATTACTTCGCTATACAGGGAGAAAAGATCTGGTGACAAGACACACCCTTTTCGTACTCCTAGCTTTATCCGTTCGTAACTACCCTCTTTATTTCCCATTTTAATTGCTGCTACTTGGTTCCAGTAAACATTCTTTATTATTCTTAAATCTTTTCCATCAATGTTGATATCTTCCAACATTTTAATCAGTTCATCATGTTTTACTTTATCAAATGCCTTAGTATAATCTATGAAGCACAAATATATGTCTCTCTGTTTCTCTATTGACCTTTCTATTAGTGTCCGTAATGTATAAATTGCATTGTTTGTGCCCTTTCCTTCCACAAATCCATACTGTTCTTCACTAATTTCCATTTTTATTTTCTTTTTGATTCTTCTCATTATGATTCTGAGTAGAAGCTTAGTGATATGGTTTATAAGGTTAATTGTACGAAAATCTTCACAATCAATTGCTCCTGGTCTTTTTGGTATAGCTATAAATAAAGATTTCAGCATATCACTGGGTAAATATCCACTGCTGTAAATAACATTCAACATTTTGGTTAATATATCTACTCCAAATTCTCCCAATACTTCTAATTCTTCTATTGTGATTTCATCTGGCCCAGCTGTTTTTCCTTTCTTCATACGTTTCATAGCGACAGCGACTTCTTCTTTCTGAATAGGTGGACCTTCTAAGTTACTATCTTCTGTTAATTCTCCCCTTTCTCCTTCATATAATTCTCTTATATACTCATTCCACCTCTTCATTATAGCATCTTCCTATAATATTATCTTTCCTGTTTTTGATTTCAAACACCCTGTATTTATTCTTATTTTCTTCCTGTAAGCTCACTGATTTTTCTGTGCATATTTTTTGTATCTTTAATGGACTTTAATTCAATTTTTTTGCATTGCTCGTTTAACCAACTTTCTTTAGCCTTCCCACATTTATCTTTTATTTCTTTATTTATCTTAGCGTATTCTTGTTTGTCATTTTTACTCTGTTTTCTTTTGTCCATCAGTTTTAAGATATCTTCATTCATCCATTTTTTCTTAGCTATTTTGCCTCTCTCCGGTAATACTTCTTTGCTAGTTTGATGAATGGAGTCCCTTAACATTTCCCATTGTTCATCTATACTCTGTATTTTAGTTATTGCATTGTACCTATTTTTCACAGTCACTCTGTATTGTTCTTGCATTTCTTTATCTATTTTCAGAACCTCTTTATTAAGTCTCATGTTCTTAATCATTTTTTTCCCTCTCTTTAATCTTACTTTTATTTGTCCACATAGTGGTACATGATCACTATTACAGTCAGCACCAGGCATTGTCTTTACATTAATTAAAGCATTTCTAAATCTTTTATTAATTAGTATTTAGTCAATTTGGTTGCGTATTTTCTTATCAGGGCTTATCCATGTGTACAGTCGTCTTTTATGGTGTTTAAACCATGTGTTTCCAATTATCATCTCATTGATATTTGCCCATTCTATTAGCATTTCCCCTCTTTCATTTCTTGTACCTAAACCATAATTCCCCACTACATCCTCCATTTTTCCCTGTCCTACTTTTGCATTAAAATCACCAAGTATTATTTTTATTTCTTGTGATCCAATTTGAGCCATCGCCATTTCTATTTCGTCGTAAAAGTGTTGTATTTCTTCATCACTACTGCTTGCTGTTGGTGCATATACTTGTATAATATTTATGTCTATTGGTTTGCCTTTGATTTTTACCATAATAACTCTATCTGAAATACACCAGTATCCATTAATTGACTTGGCTGTTTTTTCGTCTAATATTATTCCTACACCTTTTTCATGTGTTTTCCCTCCAGAATAAATTATTGTGTGATTGTCAGCTATAATTTTGCCCGATCCCTTCCATCTCATCTCACTAACGCCTAGTATATTCATTTTCATGCTATCCATCTCTCTTAGAACATTGGTCAACTTTCCTAGCTCATTTAATGTCCTAACATTCCATGTTCCTACTCTAAATTTATTTATTTTAGTTATGATTTTGCCATCAGTAGCTGGATGACGGTCTGGTGTCACCTGTGGCTCATGACTGTCCCTACCGGACGAGGATGCCCTAAGACAGCCATTAACGTCCTTCACTAACTTTGATTTATGTTTTGCCATGAAGTCTTGGGAAGATAATGTGGTGGTTTCCCCTTGCCTTCCACATTCACACAGTGGTCTTTTAACTCTGCCTTTGACAGCCATTTCCGACTGTAAGGACAAGTGAGTGCCCTGCCCTGCTCAGGTGCAGAGTTGTCCACTTATTCCGGTGGATACTCGGTCCCCAGAGCTGTGTTAGCCACACCGTGGTGTGTTTCCATCCTTTACCACGGGGAGGTGCAGTTGGGAAAACTACTGAACGTAATCTTGCCAAAGAAATCAACAACCAGCTTAAAGATCTTGATGTTGACAGCGATGTCCTGTAAAGGATATGCAAACACATAGTATTATTTGGCGCTCACAGAAGGAGAAGAAGGAAGTAGAGACTAGAGGACAACATACATTTTGAAAGATATAGTTACCGACCTGAAAAATAAAAGAAAATTTAAGGGAAATTAATCACACACAACCCAAACTTTGATAGAAAAAGAAAACCCCGCCGCGGAGCAAATACGGCTAGGGACTTCTGATCGTCAGAGGTGTATCTTCTTCCCCAAGTGTTTCGGACCATTACACTCTTGATACTCTAGGGGCGGTCTCCGTACGGGGCATAACTCCGGGCGTCTTTTCCCTGCTGTAGAGATCTCCAGATCTTTTTTTTTTTTTCACTATACAGTGAACATAATTTCTGAAATGTAGAAGATATAAATGGAATCGTCAGTGGAGAACGAAACATCAATAACATTAGATATGCAGTTGACACAGTATTGATTGCAGACAATGAGCAGGATCTGCAACAATTAGTAGATGCGGTTGTTGTACACAGTGAACAACTGGGGTTAGAATTAAATTGTAAAAATAACACAGATTATAGTCGTCATTGGGAAGAAATAAATACCACAATGTAATATACAAGTAAATGGAAATATTCTCCGCCAAGTGAATCGGTACAATTATCTCGGAACAGTCATAACATCTGATGGTAGATGCCTTGAAGAGATTAGAACAAGAATCGCCATGACGAAAGTAGCCTTTAGCAAGATGAAAAACATATTGACTAATAAAAATATATCAATTGAATCGAGAAAAAGAGTGTTGAGGTGCTACATAGAGCCTGTACTTTTGTATGGAGGTGAAACTTGGATAACGGGCAGTCAAGCTGAAAAACATCTGATGGCTGTAGAAATGTGTTTTCTGAGGAGAATGCAAAGAATACCATGGACAGACAGAAAAAACCAATGACCAAGTATTACAGGAAATAAATGAAAATCGTAAATTGATTAGAGAAATTAGACGTAGACAGTCAAAATCTATTTGGACATGTTATGAAAAGAAATGAGTTGGAGAACTTGGTGACAACTGGCAAGATCGAAGGGAACAGACCAAGGGGAAGACCGGGAAGTAAATACCTGGATGGCTTGGCCACATGGCATGGTCGAGACAGGAACACTGAGCTTATCCACGACTCTGGTGATCGAGTGAAATGGCAAGTCATGACCGCCCGCGCTTTCCGGCATGGCACATAATGGATGGATGGAGACGTTCGGTCACTTTCGTTGTCCTTGTTGTGTTTTTCCCCTAGCTGTTACCATGTCCACTCTCAAGCCTCCCCTCACTCAGAGAGGAGAGTCTGTACAGCCTGTGCTTGCCCCTTAGCACTTGTGGTCGTGAGGAGCTTGCTTCATCCCCAGCCACGGCCTCTATCGCCTCCTTACGTCTCCGTTGCCATGTTCCTTCTTCGTGCTCCGTTCATGGCGCCGCACTCTACTAGGAAGCCGGTTCTTCCGTTTGGTTCCTTGACCCACCTCTTGGTCTCTGCAGCTGAGTGCGACTTACGGCCGATTACCACTTTGTTATGGAGGTTGGACTTCGGCCGACATTTTGCATGATTTGACTTCACTCAGATTCACCACCCTCGCTCGGAGGAAAGGCTATAGAATTGACACGAGACGTTGCAAGTTCGTGTTCTTAGATGATGAGATGTGAGGCGTTCTGCAGTTATCGCTTTTAACCTTACTAGTTTCGAGACTCGTCCCACTTCAGATTTCGAACAATTTCTTAGCCAACACGAGGCCTTTTCGGCTGCCTCACCCAGTTGTTTTTATGCCCGAGTTCTTGCTTGTTCTTTAATGCCCAATTGCTTAAGCATATCATACACGGAGTGAGAGACTAGGCCTCTGGCGCCTACCTCTACGGTTAATAACCTGGCGGTGTACCCTTCCAGCATGAGACACGCGACCATGTCATCGTACTTCTCTATCTTGTACGTATGCTGCTCCTCAATATTAGACTCGAATGGGACTGTCAGCTCAATCAGCGTTAGCTGCTTGGCTGACGAGGAGCTGAGTACGATGTCAGGTCGCAAGTCAACCTTTTGGATCACCACAGGCTATATGCCACGGCCCTTTAGATTCACGGTCAGTCCCCAGTCATCCGCAAAATCGAGAAAGGTCGGAAGCGGCAAGTCGGCAGCGCTGCCTTCATTGTCTCTGAGTTGCTGCCCGGCTCGGACGAAGTAAATATCCATCAGCCTCGGCCTGCCCCCCTTGTTCGCCTGCATGCTAGCTACATCCACTATGGCCGCCAACTCAGTAAGGACTTTCTTGTGACGCCAAGGGAATCGGTCTTGTGTCAGGGCGACTTTACATGCGGATAATACGTGCTCCGCTTTCTGAATCTTTTTACAGAGGGGACAGACTGGGTCGGTGGCTTTACCCCACTTAACCAAGTTGGCAGCTGATGTCAAGACATCGTAGATGGATCGGACGACGAAACTTAAGCGCAGTGGTGCCATACGCCATATTTCATTCCAGTTAAGAGATCTCTGCACTATCTCTTCCCATGACATCCACTGGCCCAGCTTGGCAGCCAAACGGACTCTTTCGTCATCCTCTCCCTTGAGGATCTCCTTAACCACCGTGTCTCTGCGTTCCTTAGTCGTCACATTAGACAACATCGGATCTCTGTCATGGTGCCCGAAGCCCCTTCTGTCTGACTGGGTGTGCCCCATGACCTCCTTCAGCCGGAATGCTGCCTGGGCATCTTCGACCGCGCTGACGACTTTCCACTTTCTTCCCGTTCTCAGGACGGGAACCGAGACACTGACCGTTTCATCTGGAGACACGCGCAGCGTCTTAGCGAGTCTGGCTTTTCCGACTTTGAGTTCTTCCATGAGGGACCGGAACGGGAGGACGAACTTGCTCTGCTTGCAAAATAGAGCGACAGTCGTGAGGCAGGGTGTGCTCCAAGCCACTTTCTTATGTTTTTGCTTATCTTCCCCTCCATGATGCCCACTGTGGTCGTAAATTACAAGTGCCTCAGAAGTCGAAGTGGGTTTTGCCTGATGGTGAGGGACACTGGTAATAGGGAAAGCTCATCACACACAAAGATCAGTCCAGTTCACAAGAAGTAGTAACACATGTATAGACTATGATTGAGTTCAAGGCAAGTGAACAAAGAAAAAAAAATGAACATTTAATCAGGTTTTGCTTGAACTTGTTTGCTTTTGTCCATGTTTTGCTGGGACCCACCTGGGAAGCAGAGATTAGTAATACTGTAATCTAGCAAGTCGTCATAGGCAACAGAGGATATTTGACCATCACATGTGATCGCTGTCTGGAAAATACCTTGTGATGTTTATAGAAATGGGTCTTCCCAGTCAATGAAATGTAGTCAAGCAGAGCATCTTTCATTTATACCACAAGATGGTAAATTCTGTTTTCACCTCCCCGAGGTTCACGGTCTCAGCTGTGATGAAACCTCTCAAGGATCACACATCTTATATGCTTCTAGACAGAGAATTACAGCACATCCCCACGATGATGGTAGGCATTTAGCAGCCAAGACTTGTACTTGCTCTCGAAGACCTCACATACATGATCAGAATGATTGTGCTGCTTGCTTACCGAGATGGAACCAGCTATTACCATTTTCCACATTGTTCATGCCATTTAGGAGTTAACTGAAACTATCCAGTTAGCACATAAGAGTTAACAGCTCGAACAACATAGTTGGCATAACATCTTGTTTATTTGTGTGTCCCTTGTTGCCAAAGAGGACCACATTGTCATCTGTCAGTTCTAGAGTGGAATTGTAGGTTGTTGATTTGACCAATTTGAGTCTGGAAATGTCTGTTACAATAAGGGTAATGTCTGTTACAATAAGGGCACTGTCTGTTACAGTCAGGATGAAGAATGTTGACTGTCTCAGCAGGCAGAGGTAACTCACTGTTGATGTTTGTATGGCCTATGCGTAGCTTCCTCAATTCTAAACTGTTCCACAGTCACCATGCTAGTAGATATTTACACCAAACAGAGCGATTAAAAACATTCCTTTACAAGTCAGTATCATGGTTCTTCTTTGAAGCTTTCAGGGTGTCTTTGTAATATCAGTTCATGCTCACCTTAGAATATTTTCTTTAGAAGCCGCTCATCTAACATGTGAAGAATATGATCGGATCATCTATGCTGAGATTTGTACTGCATAATCTGGTGCTTGTCATGCCGGCCCTTGAGAGAACTTCACCGCTATCTAATTTGAAAGTTCTCTTGGTCTTACCTCTCAGTTTTGAGATTCTTCCAGAACCTCTGCCGAACCCCCGCAATCTGATTATTTCGACATACAGGTTCTCAATCTGTTCCCCTGCCTTCTCCACCTGGTCCCACAGGCGCACGAGGAGGTAGAATGACTGCTGCGTATACCTCCAGTTTGGTAGTGAGCATGGTTCCTTGACTGCCTGCATGCATACCTGTGGGAGTCTCCATGGTCAAGTGGTCAAGCTGTCTGCCTCATGCTTCGAAGTTTGTGGGTTTGATTACAGGCTACGTCTTTCGGTTCATGGGTGCATTTTTCTGGGGTTCGTCGCAAGTGCTGCGGAGTTCATGATTTGTGCGATGCTTTCTGCAGGTCGCCCCGCGGAAAAAGGCTGAGCCATATGGGATAAAAGCCAGTGCAATGAAGGCGATCCTCTCGACTTTTATTACTTTATTTTTTAATGCATACATGTATATATGTGTTTTATTTTTGGGTGGGAGTGTATGAGAGAGTGAGTGAGAGAGAGAGAGAGAGAGAGAGAGAGAGAGAGAGAGAGAGAGAGAGAGAGAGAGAGAGAGAGAGAGAGAGAGAGAGAGAGAGAGATAGCATGGCTGTAATGCCATATTGTGTATTTCCTCATCGCTCAGTTTATGTTTACTGCCACGCTAATTTCTTTTGTGTAATACAGAACATATAATTGCTGTATAATTGATGAATGGTTGATAGGACCGAATGTAAACCAATTTTATCATTTGTTTCCCAAATTGTGGATCTCAGTGTCCCAAACACCAACACAACCTTTGACATGTCTGATCTTCACTTCATCATCAATATGGACTACATTGGAAATGGTGCTGCTGAGATAAACAAAGCATTCCACAGACTTCAGTTTCTGGCCTCTAATGGCTGACTATGCTATGTTGATCTAGCTGCTTGGTGCTCCACTTCAGGTTTGTTGGTGGAGATGGTGCTACCGTAATTATTACCAGCTGTAGCAGCAGTACACTGCATTTCACATTCTGAGTTATGTGACGTATGGACACTTCTGCATCGGATACAGAACCCCTTTTCGTTACAATTGTGTGCCGCTGTTATCTTGCAGAAATTAATTGTAAAAAGTATGTTTTGTTAATTCACAAATATCATGCCTCGTGTAATATTCCACATGTGCAATCGGAATAAATGATGGAATATTGTTTTAACCTCTTGAAATGGCCGAAATGTTCTGTTATCATCAGCCGGTTACTGATTGTATTTGAATATTCATTATATTTGCTGTGTTTAACCATTGTGATGTTTAACTTTTGTTACCACACCAATACATATAATAAATATGTTTTTTTTTTTTTTTTGGGATGGCAACATGAATATGGATCAGTGGGTAACTGTAGTTTCAGATTGTTATGTTGTACATAATTATCATCCGTCATCACAGGCTCAGTTTCAATTGCCGAATTTTTCACAGCATCGTGCTCATGATTGAGGCAGACTTAAGACTTTGTTATGTTCTCCTTAGCAAATTATCTCTTTGAAAAATATATTGTGTTAACTGTTAAATGACATAAGGGTGTAAATGCCAGTGTTAATAGTAATAGGTCAGTTATTTCCAAAGTCGTGTTAACTTTGAAATGACATGAGGGTTTGTCCATGTTAAATGCATAATTTTTCTGGGGTGCTTTTGAAGCCATACATTGTTCAACACTGCATTAATATGCACTTGCCTGGTGGTCATAGTTTTGAACTTGCATCCAGGAAGATAAAATAGAAATTTGACCCGAGCTTCCACATAGACCCAGCCTAAAATAGTACCAGGAAATGTCTCTGGAAGTAAAGGCGGCCAACATGATTTTCAACACATCACCCATCAAGTCCCAGGTAGCCTATAAAGGCGATAAACATGATGTTCAGCACATCACCCATCAAGTTCCAGGTGGCCTATAAAGGGGGCCAACATGATGTTCAGCACATCACCCATCAAGTTCCAGGTGGTCTATAAAGGGGGCCAACATGATGTTCAACACATCACCCATCAAGTCCCAGGTGGTCTATAAAGGCGGCCAACATGATTTTCAACACATCACCCATCAAGTTCCAGGTGGCCTATAAAGGCGGTCATAATGATGTTAACCACATCACCCATCAAGTTCCAGGTGGTCTATAAAGGCGACCAACATGATGTTCAACACATCACCCATCAAGTTCCAGGAGGTCTATAAAGGGGGCCAACATGATGTTCAACACATCACCCATTAAGTTCCATGTGGTCTATAAAGGCGGCCAACATGATGTTCAACACATCACCCATCAAGTTCCAGGTGGTCTATAAAGGGTGCCAACATGATGTTCAACACATCACCCATCAAGTTCCAGGTGGTCTATAAAGGGTGCCAACATGATGTTCAACACATCACCCATCAAGTTCCAGGTAGTCTATAAAGGGTGCCAACATTATGTTCAACACATCACCCATCAAGTTCCAGGTGGTCTATAAAGGCGATCAACATGATGTTCAACACATCACCCATCAAGTTCCAGGTAGTCTATAAAGGCGATCAACATGATGTTCAACACATCATCCATCAAGTTCCAGGTGGTCTATATAGGCGATAAACATGATGTTCAACACATCACCCATCAAGTTCTAAGTGGGTCTATAAAGGGGGCCAACATGATGTTCAACACATCACCCATCAAGTTCTAAGTGGTCTATAAAGGGGGCCAACATGATGTTCAACACATCACCCATCAAGTTCCAGGTGGTCTATAAAGGCGATCAACATGATGTTCAACACATCACCCATCAAGTTCCAGGTGATCTATAAAGGCGACTAACATGATGTTCAACACATCACCCATCAAGTTCTAAGTGGGTCTATAAAGGGGGCCAACATGATGTTCAACACATCACCCATCAAGTTCTAAGTGGTCTATAAAGGGGGCCAACATGATGTTCAACACATCACCCATCAAGTTCCAGGTAGTCTATAAAGGCGGTCAACATGATGTTCAACACATCACCCATCAAGTTCCAGGTGGTCTATAAAGATGGCCTACATGATGTTCAACACATCACCCATCAAGTTCCAGGTGGTCTATAAAGTCGGCCAACATGATGTTCAACACATCACCCATCAAGTTCCAGGTGGTCTATAAAGGCTGTCAACATGATGTTCAACACATCACCCATCAAATTCCAGGTGGTCTATAAAAGCGACCAACATTATGTTCAGCACATCACCCATCAAGTTCCAAGTGGTCTATAAAGGGGGCCAACATGATGTTCAACACATCACCCATCAAGTTCCAGGTGGTCTATAAAGGGGGCCAACATGATGTTCAACACATCACCCATCAAGTTCCAGGTAGTCTATAAAGGCGGTCAACATGATGTTCAACACATCACCCATCAAGTTCCAGGTGGTCTATAAAGGCGGCCAACATGATGTTCAACACATCACCCATCAAGTTCCAGGTGGTCTATAAAGGCGGCCAACATGATGTTCAACACATCACCCATCAAGTTCCAGGTGGTCTATAAAGGCGGCCAACATGATGTTCAACACATCACCCATCAAGTTCCAGGTGGTCTATAGAATACCTGTGGAAGGAGTTAATTTGACGTGTCACGGAAGAGAAGATTTTTATGCCCTCCTGACATATTGGAGATGGAGATATTGGCCATATTTCCTTCACTCAATGGATGATAGTGTCATCACTATGCCATGTGTCTTACCGCCTAAAAACGTGTTCTGGTTCTCCACAATAAGCTCAGCCTGACCTTGGAGCCATGTGAGCAGGGAAATATCCAACTTCAATGGGGATTTAAACCCACATTATCTACATGTGACCTGGTGACAGCCCAGCCTCATAAATTGTATGAAAGTTAAAGATGGCCCCTTTAGTAACTTTTTCTAAATTTCTTTTTAATTATATGACTTGCTTAGTTGGATAGCTCTTGAAAAAAAAAAAAAAAAACATCCGACGGTACCTTATTCAAGTCTGTAGGTCAATTTTAAGCCAAGATATTAATGTTTGTGTAAGCTTATCATTTAAAAGTGACATATAGAAGAAATACGAGTTTGACCTTTTACTTTTTGTTACCCTACCTACACATTCACACAACTATCGGTTTACACTGTCGCCAAGGGAGATTAACACAGTGGCCTCTCTAACTCAAGGAAAAATAACTCTGCCGGTTTATATATATACTCACACTCAGACAGATATATACATCTTCACGTCATCTGTGTGACGTTAGACCGCGCGTGGACTGCACGCGAGTCTTGTCAGCCAGCTTAGATAGATGCATTTTGACAAAAGAAGTCCCGTTGGAAAAATGCAAAATTTTCAATGATCTTGTCCTTGAAGAGTGATGAATAATTACACATACATACAATAATGGGTGTTGAATGTGCATATGCATTCATTATCATGTTAATCGCTCTGAATACTCCATCAGGGTTTCAAGATGGCGACGGACGGGCGTGTTGTTTTGTGTTCATTAACTTTTTCGCGTAGGGGATGGATTTATTCATCTCTTGCGTGTAATTGGTGTGCCAGGATGTAAAACCAGGAGTTTCTACTCAAGATCTGCGCGGGTGCTACGGAGTTCGTGCATCGAGCGAAGCCATCCTTTGAGTGAATTTTCAGCAGCGTGTGTGGTTTTCTCAGTCTGTGTTTACGTTTTTTCAACATGGCGGAACAACGTGTGTTCTTCGTGCGGTCAGCAGTCAACATACCGAAGCGGCGTGGTAGCCGCGCATGGAGAAAGAAGCAAGGTAAGCGTGGTGGTTTGAGGCGTTTTAGACTCAAGTGTCACCGTCTAGGACTCAGGAATATCCGTATTCTATATTGTAACTGTGCCAGTGTAAAACAACGGGGCTCTATTTTAGAAACCCTAGTTTACAGGAACGACATTGTAGCACTCCAGGAGACGAGACTGGGCGATCAGCTACTCCAAATTGCCGGCTTCAAATGTTTCTACAACAGACGACATCTGGGAATGGCGATTCTCGTTCGCGACAGCATGGTGACGTCAGAGCTAGACATGTCCAGTTGGGACAGTGACGATATACAAATACAGGCGTTGAGAGTTCATTCCAGTATACCATTCGTGTTGGTTAATGTTTATGCCCGCAATGCCAGTGTGGACGCCCAGAAGTGGCAGTGCTTAAGTGGCATATTAGGCCACGAGAGAAATGTTATTTTCTGTGGTGACTTCAACGCTAAAGGCAGATCATGGGGAAACACTTCCTCCAATACACAGGGGGAGGAGTTCGAGACTGCACTGGAAACCATCGACCTGGTTTGTATCAACAGTGGCTGTGTCACCAGGACAGCAAGCCGTCCGGGCGATGAGGACAGTGCTATTGATCTGGCGCTAGTTTCACCTTCACTCACTACAGTGTGTAGATGGGGTGTCCTGGGACACCATGGCAGCGACCACCACCCTTGCAGCATACTGGTGGAGAAAGGCAGAACCAGGCAGCACAAGCTAAAGGTAAAGACGTTCCAGTATGACAGCACAGGGCAAGATGTGGTGAGTAAAATAAGACGTGACAAGCGCAGAACGTTTCAGGGCAGGAAAAAAAGCTGGCAGCAGCCACCGTGGTGGAGTTTCGAGGTGGAGAAGGCTTGGGTGGATAAGCGTAGTGCTGTAAGGAGATGGCAAAATGCCAAGAAGAACAGAGCTGGTCATCCTAGTCCCTGCTTGCACTTAGAAAGAGAGATGCACACAAAAGTAAATTACTTCACAAAACTGGTCAAGGTTGTTAAAAGCGAAAAATGGGCAGAGGTGTGTCAAAGAGTAAGCACAGACAAGTCACTGAAATTGTTCTGGCGACTAAATAAAAGCATGAGTGGTGTAGTCAAGAATAAGAGCATTTCTGACTTCCAAGGTGCTGACCTCATCTGGCAGAGGACTGACGAGGACAAGGGCATAGCCCTCTTTGAACGCTACCTTGAGCAGAGCAACCAGACAGACATGGGAGGACGAAATATGGCCAAGGAGGTCACCTCAGACAGATGCAAGGCCCAGAACACTTCGGATGAAGACACAGTGACAGTGAAAGAAATCAAGGCTGTGCTTCGACGATCAAAAAACAGTGCTCCAGGTCCTGATGGCATAAGATACGACGACATAAATAGGTGTACCGACAATGAGCTAGAGAAACTAGCAGACATGTACAACAACAGTATAGGGAGTGCTAGCATCAAGGAGGAATGGTTACACAGCTATCTGATTCCCTTGCCGAAGCCTGACAAAGACCACAAAAAAATTCAGAGATATCGAATCATAACCATGCAGAATACAATAGGCAAGCTGCTGGAGAAGGTAATTGCCAGGAAATTATTAAGCCAACTAGAGAGGCAAGGTGTTTTCCCACCCACCCTGCGTGGGTACCGTCCAAAAAGAGAAACCTGGACCAATGCAGCAGTCTTTGCCCAGGATGTCTATGAAGGTTTCCACTCAGGCACTGAATCCGTTGCTGCAGCGATTGATCTTGAGGACGCATACAACAGAGTACCACTGGATTTTTTTAATGTTTCAGCTTCTCGAACTAAACGTAAGTCCATTCCTCCTTAGTTGGATCGCTGCAGCCCTCTTCCAACGGAAAGTAGTTTTTAGATGTGACAGTTGGACTTCGGAACCAACAACAATATATCCTGGCCTACCACAGGGATCACCATTATCTCCGGTACTGTTCAACGCCTACACAGTGAGAATCACCAGTGAGCAGATCACTGGACCTGGCAGGACATTGTCATATGCCGATGATGTTTTAGTGTATCGTCAGGGTAAGGATAGAGAGGAGGTTGCTGTGGAACTACAAACCGAACTCAATCGCATAAGTACTTGGTGTGATGAAGCTGGGGCAATGGTCAACCCAACAAAGGCAACAGTGACTTGGTTCTCGTTGAATAATCATATTGTCAACACTCCAAGACCAACTGTAATGCTGTGTTCAGAGACGGTGGAAAGAACGCAGGCAATGAATTAATTGGGGATACGGTTTGATCGAAGCCTTGCTTATAATGTGCACATAGACCAAGTGATAACAAAGACCAAGCGGGGTTTGGCAGCGATGCGGGTGATGGCGGCAGCAAACTGTGAGCAGCGCCATCTATGTCTTCTGTACGAGGGGCTGGTCATGTCTGTTTTGGAGTATGCAATGGCAATCCTGACTCTCAGCCATAAGCAGATAGAAAGGATGGAAAGGATACAGAATGAAGCTATGCGCATTATTCTTGGATGTACAAGAGATACGGCATGCAGGGCGATGCGCTACCTTCTTGATTTTCCAACCATTGAAGAGAGAATACAAGGTTGCAGGGCACGCGCCTACCTCAGAATTAACGCAAACACACAACATCCACTGCATAGTGAAATTAGGAAGGTGAAGGGCAGCAGGTTATAAAGAGGACGGTCGTGGATGGGTCAAGCCGAAGACATTCTTCAACAGGTGTGTTCATTTGAGGACTTAGAACCTGGCGAGGAGTGGGTGCAAGTGCCAACAGACTTCTGCACATCCTTTTCAGTTTGTATCCAACTAGATAGAAAATGCAGACAAGAAAATCCGGCTGCTGTTGAGGCTGATGTACAAGCGTTGATTTTCGAGAATTCGCTAGACGGTGACGCGGTCATCTACACAGATGGGTCGGTCGTCCGACATGTGAGAAGCTCATGGGCCTTTACAGCTCGGGCCGGAGGGAGAATTGTGAAGGAGGACTCTGGTGCTTTCACTGAAACCACAAGTAGCCTGACCATGGAAGTCATGGCAGTAAGTAAAGCAATAACATGGCTCGAGACACAGACATTCACTAGGGCTTGTTTCTTTAGCGACTCAATGAACATGATCAAGAGGATAGAGGAGGGGTCGATCCGAAGAGAATGGTTGCTGCCTCTGGAGAGGTCTCGACTGGCAAAGATTAGTTTCATCTTCGTGCCAGGGCATGCGGGAGTACAAGGAAATGAGCGGGCTGACAAGCTCGCAGGTGAGGCTACTGTGGAGGGCGGACGCACCATGGACCAGGCCGACATTCTGAATGCTCTACGAGAAGTAAGACTTTTGCGAGAACCAAGTGATGACTGTGAATCTACAACAATGGCCAGACTGCGAGAGTAGCAAATTAAAATAGGGGTGGCCAAACAAGAACACTACGCAGGAAGCCAAAGAAGATTGATAAACCAACACAGAACTGGCGTCGTTAGCCGCTACACGTTGCGGGATTTGCTGAGGAGGGGATCCGAGCATTTATGGACTGAATGGTTCGATGTGCAATGAGGATGATCTGTCGACTAACTAACTAACTAACTAATACTCCATAACAATAATTAAATTGAGTATGGCAACGAAAACTGCCATTCCCCTGCCATTGAAATACCACATTACAGCATGTGATCTTCATAATTTTAGTGTGAGATTGAATGCCAACTTAAATGGTCAAAAATTACAACATACACGTAAAAATGGATGCTACATTTAATAATACATAGCATAACAATGTAATACATCTTATAAAACGGTATTTATGGGTTTACTTACCACTTAGAATAGGCAGCCTGGCTCTCCGATATAACAAGGGTTCCCGACTTGCCAGAAATGCAGAACGCAAAACGGGGTGGCAAAAACTATATCAAGTAATTGGTATCTGTTTTAACTCGATCTTGAAATAATCGTGGAATGTAACATCATGAGTACGCTTACCGTCCCCATATCAGAGACACAAAACTAATATCCGAACGTAACCGCAAGAAATATTCCGGTAAAATACGACAAAATGAACCGCAGTACCTAGCTAAAGATAGTCACATAACATATACTGTGTTGGGCCTTCACATATACTAGGTCGTGACATATAGGGTGGCCATTTCCCTTTCTTGTCATCTTTCCTTCCTAGACAATTCTTAAAATTTTCTGGTACCCATTTGTATAAGACTTGGTTGACCCCAAATCCCTAATGGTAAAAAAACATAATTCTGCCTGTGTTTGGGGATTGAATCCAGACCAATGTCTCAACAGGCAAGAACACAAACCACTATGCCATATCAGCTCATGAATTGAGGACCAGAGATTATTCCAGGTAGCAAAATGAGACTAAGGAATGGATTAAGCAACTGTGAGGTCCTGTCACTGCACACCCCTCGAGCATATTAGATTATTTTATACCTAATGTACAATGTCATATGTTCATTGCAAAAAGAAAACTCTAACCTGCAGTTTGTGCTGACTGCACTAGCCAAGCGGCCTTAATTCCTTAGGCTCAAGACCCCCCCCCCCCCCCCCCCCCCCCTGCCATACACCGCAAGGTACTATATTTGGCACTAAATGATAGTTTTTAAATGACATTTCATTGTCCTAGAGACCGTGTGATTCTCTTACACACTTTTTCATGTGTGTGTGTGTGTGTGTGTGTGGGGGGGGGGGGGAGTTCAGAACTATTCATTTCCCTGGTTATTGTCCAGAGTCTGGTATACAGTTTCTTAGCATGTCACAACATCATTCCAAGTTTGTTGCATATAAATAACCACATTCTTTGGAAGATATTGTGCCAGTTTTCCCTTGGCTTCCACGTCTACACAAGTGGTTCGTGTCCTCTGCCTTTTCATAGCAATTTCCTCCCACCAGAACAAGTTACTACGCTACTCTACCCAAGTGTTTTCACTTATTGTGGTGGATATCTGGTTCACTAAACTGCATTAACTCTTATGGTGTCTGCCTTCAACCTAATTGTACGAATTATATCATTATATGTGGCTTGTTAATGAATTAGGGGAAAAGAAAACTGAAACGACCCAATTCCATACCTTGAGGTGCACAGTGTATATGGTGCCAGCCCCGTATTTGTATAGACCAATCAGAACTCGGTGGATGATGTGGTCAGTATCATGCCATTTGCCTTTACTTCCCTCCCACATTTCCTCCTGGGCGGCCAAGTCAGTCCCAAAAAATGCCCTCCTTGAGGGGGATTCAAATAAATGACCACCTAGCCGGGGGGTTAATGATTTTATGACATGAAGTGAGTACTTTACTTACCTTACATGAGACTTGTACCCTGTAACCGGGTTATCAGACCAGTTTACTATAGTGCGTTCACAAATGTTTGCCCCTGTATAAAAATCCATAACTCAGTAACCAAGTGAGAGAAAATTATGAGATTTAGCATTTAACCTTATCATTATTTACACCCAGAAAATATTTTGTTGTTCTGGAGATTGTGCAGATTGTGCAGCAGATATCAATGTTTGTTTATATGCGGTATATAATTTACGGGTTAGATATGAAGTGCATATTATGAAATGTATTGCATTTTCACACGTAAATATATGTGTTCAGTAATGAATATTCTCCATGGTGCACAGGAATTTCCTTATGAGAAGCATATCATATAGTGCAGTGGTTCTCAACCGGTGGGGAATTCCTCTCAGGGGGGAATTTTAGAGTTTCCAGGGGGGGGGGGGGAATGGAGATCATTTCAAGATCGCGTTAATACAATAACCGATTACTTGATATTGCTTTTCCCTTATACTTTACAGTTATGTACGTCTCATCCTTCTAAAAATTCATTTTATAAAGTAAGTAGACCCACAAATCACGTTTTATGTGGATATCTAGACCTGTTTTAACATATTTACTTTCCATTTTCACGTATACTGTGTAGGGGGGGGGGAATTTTTAGGTAGGAAATATGAAAAGGAGGGGGGGGGGGGAATGACGTTCTGAAAATATGGTGAAGGGGGGCACGGGCCAAAAAATGTTGAGAACCACAGATATAGTGGAACGGAAGTCGTTACCCGAATTGACGTGCATTACTGTAAAACAAGTTTGTTAGCGTGAATTCAATACATTTTCGCCAAAACATTAGAAATTTTGCCACCTTCCATGATATTAATTGCCTTTGGACCAGTCGAAGACATATTCCTTGGGTGGGAATAAATATAAGGCGGCAGGAAAAGTTTCATAACGATGCAACAAATACGTTTTAAAAAACTGAACATGAATGAGGGCAAACATTTGTGAATGCACTATAGCTACTCAGTCAGATACTCATTTCATTGTTAACCTTCCTGATAGATTTCATTGTTAACCCTCCTGATAGATTTCATTGTTAACCCTTCTGATAGATTTCATTAACCCTCCTGATAGGCTCATACTGTGGTGCAAAGTTTCAGTGTGATATAATGATAGTTTTCTTCTTTTGAACAGGTTGATATTGAGGTGTACACAGTCTGTGCTGTTTTCCCTCATGTGTAATTTGACGAGTATGTGAATGCATTGGGCTTTGATCACTGTGATTCTGTTTGCATTTGTTTTTGCATTATCCACTCTGTTTGTGATAGATAACTTGTGATATGCTAACTCAGTAGAAGTCTGGGTTCAACGTTTGTGGGCCATGTGAATACATGTAGTAAAACAAGTAGCAGTAGAACAAGTAGAAGCAGTAAAACAAGTATTTTAGTCCATTTGTGAATAGTTGCAGCAGTAACACAAGTATTTTAGTCCCTTTGTGAATAGTTGCAGCAGTAACACAAATAATTTAGTTCCTTTGTGAATAGTTGCAGCAGTAAAACAAGTATTTTAGTCCATTTGTGAATAGTTGCAGCAGTAACACAAATAATTTAGTTCCTTTGTGAATAGTTGCAGCAGTAACACAAGTATTTTAGTCCCTTTGTGAATAGTTGCAGCAGTAACACAAATAATTTAGTTCCTTTGTGAATAGTTGCAGCAGTAAAACAAGTATTTTAGTCCATTTGTGAATAGTTGCAGCAGTGACACAAATAATTTAGTTCCTTTGTGAATAGTTGCAGCAGTAAAACAATGAATAAAATTTGGTGGAACTGCGGTGAAGCTGTGAAAATGTAAACAATATAAAATGACACAAAGTAGTGCAGTTTTACATAACAGAATTACGACACATACAAGACTTTGCGGCGATTAGCCTTCATCAGCAAACACATTCACAAACACAACATATAGTCAAGGAGATCTCCTGTGACTGCATCAAAAGGTGATGACAGGACGAGAAGAACAAAAGGATGAAAAAATGAAAGCAATGAAGAGAAAATGAGAATTGGAAAAAATGTTCATACTTACCTCACAATTCCGATCTGTGTGTAACTCAGAATATCGCTGATGTCTTCTTTTTATACCCAACCGAGGGAGTGAGATGTAGGACGATGACGGGGTGATAGGTGTAACGGTTCAGTGAACACATTGAATGGGGGGGGGGGGGGGCGCGGGCAGGACGGCAACCTGTGATAGTAGTCTGAGAATGGTATCTGAGCAATCTCAGTGGATGTACTAACCTAGCATGAGTGGGTGCCAGTGAATGGGTTGGCCCCCGGTGGACGAATATTGACGAGCAATGGAGTGTGCACCCAAGCATGATGGTGGTGCTAACCATGCATTACACCATTGCAACGTCCTGTATGTGTCGTAATTCTGTTATGTAAAGCTGCACAAAATGGGAAATAAAGAGTTTTGTTACGAACAGATAAAGCTAGGAGTACGACAGGGGTGTGTCTTGTCACCCGATCTCTTCTCCCTGTATAGCGAAGTAATAATGAGAGAGATCAAAGAGAAGCCAGGAATACTAATCGGAGGATATAATATAAATAATATACGCTATGCAGATGACACAGTATTGGTAGCGGATAATGCAACAGACCTACAACAATTGTTGGACAGTGTAGTAACAGAGAGTGCACAGAAAGGACTGTCCTTGAATATCAAGAAAACAGTAACAATGGTAATATCAAAGAAAATGGGGACACCAAAATGTGACATAGAAATAGAAGGGAAAATTCTCAACCAAGTGGATAATTTTAAATACCTAGGGGCACTTATAACATAAGATGGAAGATGTACAAAAGAGATTAAGAGCAGAATAGAGCAGGCAAAGACAGCATTTCAGAAAATGAAGAGTATCTTATGCAATAAGTCGCTATCAATGAATGTAAGAAAGAGAGTACTGAAATGCTATATAGAACCAGTTTTGCTGTATGGCAGCGAATCTTGGAATGTAAATGAACAAATTAGGAAGAACTTAGAAGCAACAGAGATGTGGTTTTTGAGACGAATGTTGAGAATTTCTTGGACTGCCAGAGTAACCAACAACGATTGCCTGAAAGAGGCTAATGAAACTAGCACACTATATACAACAATAAGAAAGAGACAAACATCTTTCTTTGGTCATGTGATGAGAAGAGAGGCATTAGAGAACATCGTGACAACTGGAAAGATCGAGGGGAAGAGAGGCAGAGGCAGACCAAGAGAAATGATGCTGGACGGACTGAGACGGTGGCATGGAGGAATAACATCAGCAGAGTTGATCCAGAGCACCAAAGACCGAGATCTGTGGAGAGCCATGAACGCCTACGCCAGCCGGCACGGCACTTGATGATGATGAAAGCTGAACAACTTTGTGTCATTTTATATTGTTCACAGCAGTAAAACAAGTATTTTAGTCCATTTGTGAATAGTTGCAGCGGTAAAACAAGTATTTTAGTCCATTTGTGAATAGTTGCAGAAGTAAAACAAGTATTTTAGTCTATTTATGAATAGTTGCAGCGAAAAACAAGTATTTTAGTCCATTTGTGAATAGTTGCAGCAGTAAAACAAGTATTTTAGTCTATTTGTGAATAGTTGCAGGAGTAAAACAAGTATTTTAGTCCATTTGTGAATAGTTGCAGCAGTAAAACAAGTATTTTAGTCCCTTTGTGAATAGTTTCAGCAGTAAGAGATTTTGTAGTTACCGTTTTAAAAGTTGCAAGTATAAGAAATGTTGCCATGACTGTGTGAAGAGTTCAGGCAATAATTAGTATCTTTTATGTATATAGAGGTATAAATAAAAAGGTATAAATACAGAGGTATATAGAGGTATAAATATAGAGGTCAGCATGGCTAAATGGATAAGAAAGCTTGCTCTTAGACTTTGGTGTGCTGATGGCGAGGTAGTGAGTTCAACCCCTACACTGATCTGTTGTACTAAAATGTTGACTTCTCGTCCTTAATTTGGGTGTGTAAATTACAAGTACCTCAGAAGTCGGAGGGAGTTAGCCTGGTGGCGAGGGACACTGATAGTAGGAAAAGCGAATCCACATGCAACAATCAGTCCTGTACGCCAGAAGTAGTCAGATATGTATGGTCTACGCTTGGGTTCAAAGCGAGCGAACAGATTATGTTTATTTTGCGCCCGCTCGCATTGAACTCAAGCGTAGTTCACGCACACTATTTATAGTAGTGATGGACTGAATTTTGCTTTCCCTATTAACAGTGTCCCTCGCCATCAGGCAAACCCTCTTCGACTTCAGAGGTACTTGTAATTAACGTCCTGAAGTCAAGGATGACAGGGCAACATTTTAGTTCAGCTGTCTGGTGTGGGGATTGAACCGCTTACCTCGGCATCAGTGCACCGGATGTTTGAGAAAACATGTTCTTATCCATTCAGCCATGCGGACCTGCGCAAACAGAGTAGAAAAATTGGTTTAAAAAAAAAATTACATATAATTTAGGAGCCAGCACATTTGTGTGCAAATACGGAAAAGAAAACAATTAAACATTCAGATACCGGGTAACAACTATGACCACAGGGTGTCCTGGATTTGTCTACACCTCTATATATAATGTTGCAGCAATAAAATGGGTAGTGTAGTTCATGTGTGAAGTGTAGCAGTTAAAGAGATTTTGAGGTTGCTGTTTTGAATGTTGCAGAAATGAGTGTTGTCATTACTGTTTAAAGAGTTGCAGCAGCAAAAGAGATGTTAGGGTTGCTGTGGCGAAGAGTTGCATGAATATAACAATTACTTGTTCTGTGGAGAGTTGCAGCATCAGAGTAAGCTTTTTTTAAAAAAAAAATGTTGCTGTTATACAGTTACAGAGATAATTTTTTGTTGCTATTTGCATAGTTCCAGCAATAATGATAAGTATTGTAGTTGTATTAAATAGGTGTTGTAGTTTATGTGTAAAAGAATTTTCAGCAATAAAATAGATTGTTGATAACCATTCTAAAAGTTTTTTTCGTTGGCTCTGCCACATTCTGAGATATAAATAAACGTCAAGGAGGATACTAGAAAGAAATTACTGGACCAAATAGGAAGAAGTAGAAAGAAGAGAACATTTATAAAGCAAGTAGGCACAGATGTACCAAACCAAGTATATATGGAGTTAAAGCGAGTGCAACAAAAGAGACATCTATGAAATAGAATGATCTAGAAGCTTCACGTTTAGACCAGACTTCATTATGGTTATTTTTAAAGTCCTTCTCCTCCTCATCCTCTCTAACGGAACTGAAGTCCTCAACCAACACATGACAACCATTTTGTAGACTTGCTCATGCATGCTTGAATTTTGCAGCTAAAGTTTTTTTTTTCTGATAAGATAGTCAGTCTCAAGCCAACCCTCCTTAATTGCTTCTTGTGACATGCTTAATAGGTTAAAGCGTGTGCAGTTTTACAGCTGTAGTCAGTAACGCTGTAACTGATCTTTGTATAGTTGCAGTACAACATGGATTTCAGTTGTTTTATGATTGTCATTTACTGTGATAACATGGTTTGTAGAAAGGATTTGAGTTCTTAATTAGTCAAGTGTCTTATCCAAGATTAAAGTTGTCTGCTTTAAATTTCCTATATTTTCTCTCTCACTCTTCGTTGTACACTCTAGCAGACTGCTGTTCATCCAGCTCTTAATGTTATCTTTCCACTTGTATTGATGCCAGACTTTTGCTCATCTGTCTCTGACTTGTCCCTCCTGTATGGTTTTTAATAATACTGTCTTGTTTCTTTATTTGACCAAAATGTTCTACTTGTCCCTCTCTTTATTTCTTCCACAAACTCTATTTTATTTGATCTTTAATGACACATTTTGCGGTAATTAAAGCAGTTTTAAGTACCTAATATATGAAGGAAAATTTGTGAAAAACAATAACATAAGTGTGTGAATAGCCTTTAAATTTGTCAAATAATAAAGATACAGAAAATTAGTTGTTTGATTGTTAAGTACCCATCATTTCTGTCGTATTATGGCATTGTTGTAATATCAAGTTCCTTGCTGACTGGCATGGGCAATCATGGTTTTCCTCATTTTGTGATCTCCGACAGCATGAATCAATTCATGCACTGTCACCCACCCATGCTTTGACACAAGGCTGTTAAGAATCTTCTTTCACTGTCTTGTATTTCTCTTTCTACAAATCTTTCAAAACATTTCCTCCTTAGTAGATTTTAATCTGATCTGTTATGCGAATTTAATTTGTATTTCTGTCGACACAACTGCATAACAGTTGTTCCCAGTTTCATAAAGTGGTCAGTGGATGCTGCCGTCCTGCCTCGTAGACAGATCCAGTGGGGTGGTCGGGTAATTGTAGTAGAACTCTGTATCTGTATCTATGGGGTTGCTAAGAATTTGGCCTAGAAGATACATAAAGATCGGAATGTGGTCCAGTAGGCAAGGGAGGCACTAAGGATGTGGCCTAGTAAGCAAGGGGCACACAGGAAGTGGCTGAGTAGGCAAGGACGTGCAAGGAATGTGTTCAGGGGGAGCACGGGATGTGGCCGAGTAGGCAAGGGGCACACTGGATGTGGCTGAGTAGGCAAGGACGTGCAAGGAATGTGTTCAAGGGGGGCACTGGGGATGTGGCCTAGTAGACAAGAAGGCACTAAGGCAGTGGTCAGGGAGACAAGGTGAAAGTGATGTAACCTATTAGGCAAGTAAGTGCTATAAATGTGGCCTAGAAAGCAAGGGAACGCGTAGGGGTGTGGCTTTGGAGGAAAGGGGGAATTAGTCATGTAATTAGGAGGCAAGGGGGCATTAGGCATATGGGCCTATGAAGCAAGTAGTGGCTAAGGATGTCACCAAGGTGGCAGTAAGGATGTCACCAAGGTGGCAGTAAGGATGTCACCAAGGTGGCAGTAAGGATGTCACCAAGGTGGCAGTAAGAATGTGGCCAGTGAAGCAAAGGGACACTAGCATTTGGTCAAGGATGCATTAGTAATGTGTTCTAGGAGTCAAGTAAATGCAATACAAATGGCATCGACAGAAGTGAGTATCCACTCAAGAAAGTTTGAAAACTTCTGCTACAACATAAAGAAATGTTGTATCAGATGTGTCTAGGTTGAAGTTTTCATTTTACTCTGTATATGACTTCTTTGGCTTTGAACCTATGTATTTGTGGAACATCAGATTTTGTTATGTGCCCCTCTTTGTTATGTCAAAAGCAGAAGTAATCAAATTCTGCTCACTTCACCGTGTTTCTTGTGTTCACAATCTTACCCTTGTTATTTTTATTTTTTTTTAAAACTTTGGTTTATTTTATGAAACTTCAGCTAGTCAGTCATGAGATTGTGTAGTCTCAGGATCTATGTTGTTAGAGTTAATTATTTTGTTTGGATGTCACAAATCCAACTGTGACTTCGGGTTTCTGCAGTCATGGAGTTACATCTTCCCTTCATAGTCACTGTTATCTCTGTCAAATCTTCCCTTCATTGTCACTGTTATCTCTTCCACATCTTCTCTTCATTGTCACTGTTATCTCTGCCACATCTTCCCTTCATTGTCACTGTTATCTCTGTCACATTTTCCCTTCATTGTCACTGTTATCTGGCCTAGAGGTTAGCTACTTTTCTCCGTAATCTCGCATACTGTCGTAAGTAACGTGACGACGGTGAGAATCAGCAATGGTTCGAATCGAGCCGCGCGCTCAGAAAGCAATGGCAAACTACTGAACGTAATCTTGCCAAAGAAATCAACAATCAGCTGAAAGATGTTGATGTTGACAGCGATGTCCTGTAAAGGATATGCAAACATTATTACATAAATAAACACACATAGTATTATTTGGCGCTCACAGAAGGAGAAGAAGGAAGTAGAGACTAGAGGACAACATAAATTTTGAAAGCTATAGTTACCGACCGGGAAAATAAAATAAAATTTAAGGGAAATTAACCACACACAACCCAAACTTTGATAGAAAAAGAAATCTTCGCCGCGGAGCAAACACGGCTAGGGGCTTCTGATCGTCCACAAACCTTAGCTCAGCTGTGTCTTTCCTGCACTGATGGTAAACATTGTAAATAATGAAATACTACATTTGATGTCTTTTTGATGTTTACTGATAAGTGAGTTGCTTTAGTGTTTTCCTCGACCCATAGTGCCTTGTTTTATTGAAGCATTGCACTAAATTGATCATTATGAACGTTCATTTTTGCCATGTATATACTTATGCGTGTAATGAAATGTGTATATACCTCTAAAAATTAATGTATTGAGTGGTTTTATTTCTATGCTGGTCTTTGTACGAACCCATACCAGTTTTAAAATGTTTCATTTGTCTCTTCTTTGGGCCTTAATTTATTGAAACAATCATAGCTGTGTATGTGATACTGAAATGTGCATGCCATCACTGTGGCCACCTGGTGTGTGTATGTGACTCCCCAATCATGTAAAATAGCTCTCGTACATTTGTGCCAGTTTGCACAATTTCTTGAGTATTCAGCTGCTGGTACTCTATGCAAGTAATTAGTCCTAGCGGTGAGCAGAATATGTATGCCAGGTTTATGAGCTATTAGATACTTCACAGACTAAGGATGAAAAGAGAATAACTAAACAAGATCACATTTTTACAAATCAAACACCTTGGGCGTATGAAAAGACATGAACACTAAGTTGGAAGGAAAGGTGTGTGTGAGGGAAGAAAGAAGAAGACAAATATTGAAATAGGAAGATAACATCAATATTTGACAGGACAGGAAGATGTTAGAATGCGCCATCGTGACCAATGTTAGGTCATTCTGGAGATTTATTGCCACCAGCCTTTAGTGTGAAGATCGCCACTTGTCTGATCTCAGCTGAGGTAACAGCTGAAGGTAGTAGATCACTTAATGCCCGGGAATGCTAACCCGGTCAACAAACGCCCGCTAAAGTCGTATGTGCTGGCCTACGGATCCATAACCGGGCACAGTGCAAATATGTTTGATAAAACACTCCGGATGAACGCAGAAGAAGAAGAAGAAGAAGAAGAAGAAGAAGAAGAAGAAGAAGAAGAAGAAGAAGAAGAAGAAGAAGAAGAAGAAGAAGAAGAAGAAGAAGAAGAAGAAGAAGAAGAAGATCACTTAATGTACCTACCTCAACACTTTATTGTTTGGTGAATACATTAATGACAAGACACACAAGTCCTGTAGCTGTGGTGTGGGTATGTGAAGTGTTCGAACCATCACATTTTGTAGGCATGATTCATCAATGCCAGGCTTTCACTCCCATAGCGAACGTAGAAAGCGGACATAGAACCCTTGTCAGACCCTTCTCTTGCCATTATCTTCTTAACATCCTAACCATTACACCAACGCGCCGGCTTCATAGTTCACAATATTGTTAGTAACTGTTGCCCCGGCTTCATAGTTCACAATATTGTTAGTAAATGTTGCCCCGGCTTCATAGTTCACAATATTATTATTAAATGTCGCCCCGGCTTCATAGTTCACAATATTATTAGTAAATGTCGCCCCGGCTTCATAGTTCACAATATTATTAGTACATGTTGCCCCGGCTTCATAGTTCACAATATTGTTAGTAAATGTTGCCCCGGCTTCATAGTTCACAATATTGTTAGTAAATGTTGCCCCGGCTTCATAGTTCACAATATTGTTAGTAAATGTTGCCCCGGCTTCATAGTTCACAATATTGTTAGTAAATGTTGCCCCGGCTTCATAGTTCACAATATTGTTAGTAAATGTTGCCCCGGCTTCATAGTTCACAATATTATTAGTAAATGTTGCCCCGGCTTCATAGTTCACAATATTGTTAGTAAATGTTGCCCCGGCTTCATAGTTCACAATATTGTTAGTAAATGTTGCCCCGGCTTCATAGTTCACAATATTGTTAGTAAATGTTGCCCCGGCTTCATAGTTCACAATATTGTTAGTAAATGTCGCCCCGGCTTCATAGTTCACAATATTGTTAGTAAATGTCGCCCCGGCTTCATAGTTCACAATATTGTTAGTAAATGTTGCCCCGGCTTCATAGTTCACAATATTGTTAGTAAATGTTGCCCCGGCTTCATAGTTCACAATATTATTAGTAAATGTTGCCCCGGCTTCATAGTTCACAATAATGTTAGTAAATGTTGCCCCGGCTTCATAGTTCACAATATTGTTAGTAACTGCTGCCCCGGCTTCATAGTTCACAATATTATTAGTAAATGTTGCCCCGGCTTCATAGTTCACAATATTGTTAGTAAATGTTGCCCCGGCTTCATAGTTCACAATATTGTTAGTAAATGTTGCCCCGGCTTCATAGTTCACAATATTGTTAGTAAATGTTGCCCCGGCTTCATAGTTCACAATATTGTTAGTAAATGTTGCCCCGGCTTCTTAGTTCACAATATTATTAGTAAATGTTGCCCCGGCTTCATAGTTCACAATATTATTAGTAAATGTATTGATTGATAATGTTAACAGTGTTGACAGTTCATTAATATGGGTAAGAAAGTGAGTTCAAAGCCGTACATTGATAGATTTCTTGAGAACAAGATTAGTCGGTTATTATCATCATCATCCAGTGCGATGCCGACTGGCGTTGGCAATCATCCTCCTCCACAAATTGCGATCTCTGACGGCATAGATCAATTCATGTGCTGACTCCCTAGAGTGCCAAGGCACAAGACTGTCAAGAATTGTCATATGTTGTCTTCCTCTATCTCTCTTTCCACAAATCTTTCTGGTCACACGTTCTACTTTTTGTCCTATAATGTGGCCAACAAATGATGACTGCCTTTTCTGATGTTTTTGTTAAGTTGTCTTTGCAACTTAGCCTCTCTCAAAATGTCCATATTACTCTTATTGGCTGTCCAAGGAATTGTCAGCATTCTTCTATAAAACCAAATCTTCAAGGCTTCAAGGGATTTTTTTTAGCTTGTTTACTAATTATCCAGGAATTGCAGCCATATGTAACATGCAATAATTCTTTTTCTAACTTCGAATGACAAGGACATATTGCATAAAATGTTCTTCATTTAATAGAATGTACGAGGGGAAGTCAATAAGGAAGGCACAAATGGCTGTGGAAAATAACTAAATATGATAACAACTTGAAACCAGTTTATTTTTATACATACATTGTCCCTTTATTTCTCAACATAATTTCCATCAATATTGATGCATTATCCCATCGTTTTATCAGTCCTCCCAAACCGGCTGCAAAGAACTGTGTGCTCTGTTTTCTAAACCACGCTTTCACTTCACATTCAACTTCGGCGTCATTCGCGAAATGTCTCCCGCCATCCACTTTACAGCCCTGACTTAGCCCCTTGTGATTTCCACCTTTTTGGTCCACCGAAAATCCACTTTGGCGACCTTGAGAAATAAAGGAACAATATATGTATAAATATAAACTGGTTTCAGGTTGTTATCATATTTAGTTAGTTTTCGACAGCCATTTGTGACTTACTTATTAACTTAGCCTCGTAGTTTTTGCTTGTCCTATTCTGTTCTTTATCTTTGTGACGCATCTTCCATCTGATGTTATCCATATGCCTATATAATTGAATTTCTGCACTTTCCATAAAATAACATCATTTACTTTAATTGTCAATTTAGGCATGGCCGCATGATCTCGATCATTTAAGATCCCACTGATTCTTTAGGCATGGTCTGTTTCTTTGAATTCACCATGACTTCTGTCGACTCACTATCAAATAGAGTTATGGCTCTGGGGCGATTCAGTATCCTCAATAGAGGTACACATGATGGCCTGGGGTCAACTCACTATACACAAATAATGGTACCAGAGATGACTTTAGGGTCAATTCAGAATCCTCAATAATGTTATCAGCAATGACTCTGATCGACTCATCATAAAATGGAGGTTCAGATATAGCTATGGGACTGTATTAATTATGCCATGTCACTTCGCATGCTGTTTGGTTGCAGAGAATGTTTTTTCTTTATTGTTTTATTTCATGTATTAATTTTCTCATAATAACCCTGAAGTTAAATGTAGAGAGAAACACATACATGTATTAAGGTAGCAATGTAGGCAAAAATGGAGGATAGAGATATTAAAATAAGAATACAAAAGGCAAGAGAGCTTTCATGGTGTTATTACATTTGGAAGTCTGAAGAGATGAAACCTGGTACCAACCTTTTAATATTTAACTCTATGACTGATATCTGAACTTGTCCATTGTCAGCGGGCAAAAAGAAATTATCTGTTAACCAGGCCGCGGCAGAACAGAAGTCTGCCATTGCTGGGAATTAAACCAGGAACACTGTGTTGGCAGGCAAGCATGCTAACCACTATTCTACTTCAGCTTCTGAGGATCAACAGAAAACATGTTAATGAATAATGAACCAGAACAATTGTGCCCATGTAAATTGTAATGGTAAAATACATAATAACTCTTAATGGCGTGACAGTTACATACATTTTGACACTTGCAAAGTATGTTGTTTGCACGTAGTATCTTCCTGCGTGCAAAATGCTTTTAATTATGTTAATCACAGTCGATCTTTCTCACTATATCTGAATTTATGCATTGAAAACACTTGATTGTAATAAGCATTTTTGAATGTCATACATTCATTCCTTCATTCAGATGTATTGTATGATTTGATGATGATTAAACACAATACATTTGCTTTCAGATGTTTCTGTTCATTGTGTTTTTGTTTCCAGGAAATGGTTTCTCTAAAATATTTATATTCGATGTGTTTCTTTCTCTCTTTCTCCCCTCCCCACCCCCCCCCCACCCCCGGCCGCCCGAAATGTTTTCTCTCAAATATCTCTTGTTCACATCTTCCCTTCCATGTCACTATTATCTCCGGTACATCTTCCCTACATTGTCACTGTTATCTCTGTCACATTGTCCCTTCATTGTCACTGTTATCTCTGTCACATCTTCCCTTCATTGTTAATGTTATCTCTGCCACATCTTCCTTTCATTGTCACTGTTATCTCCACCACATCTTCCCTTCATTGTCACTGTTATCTCTGTCATATCTTCCTTTCATTGTCACTGTTATATCTGCCACATCTTCCTTTCATTGTCACTGTTATCTCCACCACATCTTCCCTTCATTGTCACTGTTATCTCTGCCACATATTTCCTTCATTGTCACTGTTATGTCTGCCACATTTTCCCTTCATTGTCACTGTTATCTCTGTCACATTTTCATTTCATTGTAACTGTTATCTCTGTCACATTTTCCCTTCATTGTCACTGTTATCTCTGTTACATCTTCCCTTCATTGTCACTGTTATCTCCACCACATCGTAACTTCCATGTCACTGTTATCTCTGCCACATCTTCCCTTCATTGTCACTGTTATCTCTGTCACATTTTCATTTCATTGTCACTGTTATCTCTGTCACTTCTTCCCTTAATTGTCACTGTAATCTATGTCACAATTTCCCTTCCATGTAACTGTTATCTCTGCCACATCTTCCCTTCATTGTCACTGTTATCTCCGCCACATCTTCCCGTCATTGTCACTTTTATCTCTGCCACATCTTCCCTTCATTGTCACTGTTATCTCTGTTACATCTTCCCTTCATTGTCACTGTTATCTCCACCACATCGTCCCTTCCATGTCACTGTTATCTCAGCCACATCTTAATTTCATTGTCACTGTTATCTCTGCCATATTTCCCCTTCCATGTCACTGTTATGTCCGCCACATCGTCCCTTCTATGTCACTGTTATCTCTGCCACATCTTCCCTTCATTGTCATTGCTATCTCTTCCACATCTTCCCTTCATTGTCACTGTTATCTCTGCCATATTTCCCCTTCCATGTCACTGTTATGTCCGCCACATCGTCCCTTCTATGTCACTGTTATCTCTGCCACATCTTCCCTTCATTGTCATTGCTATCTCTTCCACATCTTCCCTTCATTGTCACTGTTATTTCTGCCACATCTTCCCTTCATTGTCACTGTTATCTCTGCCACATCTTCCCTTCATTGTCACTGTTATCTCCGTCACATTTTCCCTTCATTGTCACTGTTATCTCCGCCACATCATCCCTTCATTGTCACTGTTATCTCTGTCACACCTTCCCTTCATTGTCACTGTCATCTTTGTCACATCTTGCGTCTGTCACTGTTAATTGTGTCATATTCTCCCTCCAATGTCACTGTTATCATTGTTCCATTTTCCATTTGGAGTCACATGTTCCCTCTGATGTCACTGTGCCACAGTCTTCATCATCAAATGCCTTTCCAAGTGGTATTAGTCATCATGTTTCTCCATATCTCGTGATCTGCAACATCATTTTGTAATTCGTGTACTGCTATTTTTCCATGCTATCATGAAAGGTAGTAAAGAGTTTTCTCTCAATGGCTTTCTGTAACTCTTTTCCCATAAATTTTTCCAGTTGTTACATTAGTTTACCTGTCTGTTCCTATAACGTGGTAAAATAAACATTCATTGTCTCCTTGTAATGCCTACTATGAGGCATGTTTTAGCCTCTTTCAAAACAATTATATGACTGAGTTTCGCTGCCCTCCCTCTCTACCCTGTGTTACTTGAACTCTAAGGGGAAAGTAAAGAATAGTAACGGGCAGCCTCCGTGGCGAAGTAGTCAAACTGTCTGCCTCACGATCCGAAGGTTGTGGGTTCGATTCCTGGCCACGTCTTTCAGTTCACGGGTGCATTTTTCTCTGAGACTCTTGAGGGTCGTCGCTGGAGCTAAAGAGTTAGTGCTTTGTGCGACGTTTTCGGCAGCCGACCCTGCGGAAAGAGACCGAGTCATATGTGGTTGCAATAAAGTCGATCCTCTCAACTTTAAAGACTTTAAAGAATAGTAACACTGCAATTTACCAGGCATGTCCTAAAAAGGCGGCTAAAGAGGAAATCCGCCCTTGTGTTCCCGGGGTCCGCAAGGGCAGCAAAGAATATAACACTGCACCCAATCAGACATATCGTAATAGGCGACTATAGAAGGGTTGTGCCGAGGGGAGGCTAACTCATTATGTAGAAAAATTCAGCTACAAAATACCACCAGCTATGAACAAGTCGTGTAATGAAAAAAGAATTACTCTGCCAATCTTTCTGACAATTTCTTTCTTTGTTTTTCAGTCCAGTTTGTTGTTTTTAAATCTACAAGAGCACCACATCTCGAGTGTCTTTTAACAATCCCAGCCGCTTATGTTGCTTATCCTTGTTTCTACACCGTTCCAATCAATCACTGGGGATATTGGCATCCTTAACACTAACATGGGGAGGCGCAGCAAGTAGCACACATGTCTGGTGGCCATGTGTTCAAATCCCCATCGAGGTGGATGTTGTGAAAATTGACATTGGATTCAATGTCGACCACACCTAAAGTGAGAACCAGCAAATGTTCTGGGAAGCAGAGGTGACCATTGCGTTATTTTAACCGCATCACTCATTGAGTGTCAATCCGTCTATAAAAAATATGGGGCTAGCAGTATTATACCCAACCCGCCTCAACGCGTGAAAAAGTGTCATTTACATATACCAGATGCACATACGCTGAGTGTTTGTCTATAGATTTTCTTATTTGAAACTGAGCCTGGGAAACAGCCAAGTCAGCTTTTGTTGTTGTTCCCAACTGCCAATATGTTTTTAACGTGAGCAACTTGCACACAGGTTTTATTCATGCTAATTGTACTGGGTCAGATAGAGTTAATGATGGACGTTCTTTCTCTAAGCAATTATAGTATACCCTCATGAGACCTGTGTCTTACCTCCAAGCAGTTACATCCCCTAGAGCAGGAGTAACTAAATTACGGCCCGCGGGCCAGATCCGGAACACGACGTCATTTCACCCGGCCCGTCGACAGTACTCGAACTTGCATGATATAACATAAGGAACACGAGACGTTGTGATAAAATCTAAATGTAAATATTATGCTTAGAATAATAGGAAATCTTTTACACGTGCAGAGACCTCCTGGCTTCTGTGTCCTAAATTTACTATTTTCAATTATAAATTATTGTATCTATATTTTCTTGTTTATTGTAATGTTTGCTTATTTCGCGCCATCCCAAAGTCCCCCCCCCCCTTTCCAACTCGTGGTAGTGACGCCTACGCTTTGACGTTACCATGGTTTAAATGGCAACACACACACATACACACACGCACACACACACACACGCTCGCGCGCACACACACACACACACACACACACACATCTTTCCCTCCCCCAGATGCGACGAGCTGACAACACAGGTGCGATGCTCCAGAAATATTTACTTCTGTTTGCCAGTCATCCATTTTATAGGTATGTAACAAGGATTTCTTTGTTTGACAATGATAGTGCCATACATCAACTTTGTAGTGGCTCGTTACTGATGCTGGACACCAACACGGAAAACCATCACATGTAGGACGTGGAAGAGAGTCACAACTTAGCGTCATTGTGCAAACAACAAGTTTATTCATAGAGTTTTATCAGCCAGCCAATCACCGCCCTCATGCTCAAATAACAGAAGAGGGTAGAGGGCGCCATAGATTTAGTTGCGAATTTGCTGGTCTTACTAATTACATAAATATATATCTTGTGTCAGCCCAATCGTCTAGAACAGTGGTTCTCAACCGGTGGGGAATTCCCCCCCCCCCCAGTGGGGAATTTCAGGGTTTCCAGGGGGGGGGGGGAATGAAGACCATTTCAAGATCTTGTTAATACAAGAACCGATTACTTGACATAGTTTTTCCCTTCATACTTTACAGTTATGTATATCTCGTCCTTCTAAAATTCATTTTATAAAGTAAGTAGACCCACAAATCATGTTTTATGTGGATGTCTAGACTTGTTTTAGTATATGCTATTACATTTGCCTTCCACTTTTACGTATACTGTGTAGGGGTGAGGGGATTTTTAGATAGGAAATATGAAAGGGGGGAATGACGTTCTGAAAATACGGTGAAGGGGGGAACGGGCCAAAAAAGGTTGAGAACCACTGGTCTAGAAGAAGCACCTTCTCAAACCACTCCTACAATATAAATGTTAAATGTTAATTATGGGTCAACTTACGACAGTCCGCTCGCCATTTTGCTGGAGTAACCACAATAGGCCAGTCGGCAGACGAAACTTGAATCACTTTAAACTGCCATCATTTTCACTCAGGCTGTAATATTATAATTCGACGCCCAACATCTGTGCTCAGCTGATAGCAATGTTAACTTGGCTTCTTTGTTGATTTATGATATCGGCAATCATTTCATTTCTTGCGTCTTTCTCACACGACAACCTTGGCTTAACTGAAGGCCTCACGTCCGCCGCTCCGTGTCACCGGTTGTGTGTCACGTGATCTGGTGAACTCGTAACTTTTAGAGTTCACTCTGTTTTTATACTGCCAAATGGTTTTCACTTATTCGCCTTGTCTCCCTTATATCAGGCTGTGGTAGAGATTAACTCTATTCTCCTATTCATTGTGTCCTTGTCTGTTTCCATTGACTATTCATGTCCTCCCTATACGAGTTGTTGCATGGCAGATAGGTAAGTGGATAACAAGTGTGAATAGAGGCAATAGAGTAGCAAACATAGCATACAAATGCCATAGAAGCCTCGTGTTATTACGAAAATATTATCCCCAAACCAGAAGAATTCCCCGGCCAAGGTGTTAATCGAGATGGCCTCTAGGCCAGTGTTTTTCAAACTTTCTGCTGGAGCAGATCCTTACGCAAATGTTTACGTTGCTCAAGGAACTCTGTGCGATGATCCAAATGTCTGTCCTACTTTATGTAATAAACCAGACGGGCAGAAGTGTTGCATTTAGGCATCCTAGGCGGAAACCCTGGCTGCCACTCCAGGAACCCCGGTTGAAAAACTCTGCTCTATGCTGATTATTTAGGCTGGTCCTATTTATATATTTTGCAAACCTAATTATGAGATGTATTCTATTACCAAAGGTACCTATACATTTTATATGACCTTTGATGACCCGTAGCTTCACCAGTCACCCATAGTCCTCTGCTTTTCTTATGTTTCAATAGGAGTTTAATTATGTTTCTAATTCAATGTCTTTTTTTTTTCATTTTCAGATCCCGTATACTTCACCCTTCATTACCACTGCTTAGAAAAGAAAAGTAGACGCCGAGTGTCGCGTGTTCATTGAAGAATGGGGAGTAAAGTACTTCTTTGTGGAAAGAAAGGACCAGAAAACCAGTTGCGTAATATGCAGCGAAAGTGTTGCCGCTTTTAAAGAGTACAGTCTTCGGCGCCACTACAAAACAAATTATCTATCAACATATTCAAAGTATTGTACATAATGAGTATCCGGCTCACGCTCGTCATTTTGTCAGTTATCGGCCCGCCGTGAAAAAAGTTTGTTGACAACTGGCCTAGGTGATTGGAATGAGAGAGGTGAAAGATTAATAAGCCAAGTGAGCAGAAGAAAACCTAGTCTGGCACAGTCAAGGCCTGCACGCACTTATTTTCTCGCTGGCGAAAGGCCGTGCAAGTTTATCGAATTTAGTTAGTTAGTTAGTTAGTTAGTCGACAGATCATCCTCATTGCACACCGCACCATTAAGTCCATAAGTGCTCGGATCCCCTCCTCAGCAAATCCCGCAACGTGTAGCGGCTAACGACACCAGTTCTGTGTTGGTTTATCAATCTTCTTTGGCTTCCTGCGTAGTGTTCTTGTTTGGCCACCCCTCTTTTAATTTGCTGTTCTCGCAGTCTCTCCATGGTTGTAGATTCACAGTCATCACTTGGTTCACGCAAAAGTCTTACTTCTCATAGAGCATTCAGAATGTCAGCCTGGTCCATGGCGCACCCGCCCTCCACCGTACCCTCACCTGCGAGCTTGTCAGCCTCTCTAATTTCCTTGTACTCCCGCATGCCCTGGCACGAAGATGAAACTAATCTTTTCCAGCCGAGACCGCTCCAGAGGCAGCAACCATTCTCTTCGGATCGACCCCTCCTCTATCCTCTTGATCATGTTCATTGAGTCGCTAAAGAAACGTGCCCTAGTGTATGTCTGTGTCTCGAGCCATGTTATTGCTTTACTTACTGCCATGACCTCCATAGTCAGGCTACTTGTGGTCTCAGTGAAAGCACCAGAGTCTTCCTTCACAATTCTCCCTCCGGCCCGAGCAGTAAAGGCCCATGAGCTTCTCACATGTCGGACGACGGACCCATCTGTGTAGATGACAGCATCACTGTCTAGCGAATTCTCGAAAATCAACACTTGTACTTCAGCCTCCACAGCAGCCGGATTTTCTTGTCTGCATTTTCTATCTAGTTGGATGCAAACTGAAAAGGATGTGCAGAAATCTGTTAGCACTTGTACCCATTCCTCGCCAGGTTCTAAGTCCTCAAGTGAACACACCTGTTGAAGAATGTCTTCGGCTTGACCCATCCACGACCGTCCTCTTTTTTACCTGCTGCCCTTCACCTTCATAATTTCACTATGCAGTGGATTTTGTGTGTTTGCGTTAACTCTGAGGTAGGCGCGTGCTCTGCAAACTTGTATTCTCTCTTCAATGGTTGGAAAATCAAGGAGGTAGCGCATCGCCCTGCATGTTGTATCTCTTGTACATCCAAGAATAATGCGCATAGCTTCATTCTGTATCCTTTCCATCCTTTCTATCTGCTTACGGCTGAGAGTCAGGATTGCCATTGCATACTCAAAAAGCCCCTCGTACAGAAGACATAGATGGCGCTGCTCACTGTTTGCTGCCGCCATCTCCCGTATCGCAGCCAAACCCTGCTTGGCCTTTGTTATCACCTGGTCTATGTGCTCATTATAAGCAAGGCTTCGATCAAACCGTATCACCAGGTAATTCATTGCCTGTGTTCTTTCCACCGTCTCTGAACACAACTTTACAGTTGGTGTTGGAGTGTTGACAATATGATTATTCAACGAGAATCAAGTCACTGTTGCCTTTGTTGGGTTGTCCATTGCCCCCGCTTCATCACACCAAGTACTTATGCGATTGAGTTCGGTTTGTAGTTCCACAGCAACCTGCTCTCTATCCTTACCCTGACGATACACTAATACATCATCGGCATATGACAATGTCCTGCCAGGTCCAGTGATCTGCTCACTGGTGATTCTCACTGTGTAGGCGTTGAACAGTACCGGAGATAATGGTGATCCCTGTGGTACCACCTGCCACATCTAAAAACTCCTTTCCGTTGGAAGAGGGCTGCAGCGATCCAACTAAGGAGGAATGGACTTACTTTGCGTTCAAGAAGCTGAAGCATTAAAAAATCCAATGGTACTCCGTTGTACGCGTCCTCAAGATCAATCGCTGCAGCAAAGGTTTCAATGCCTGAGTGGAAACCTTCATAGACAATCATGGGCAAAAACAGCTGCATTGGTCCAGGTTTCTCGTTTTGGGCGGTTTTTATTTCGAATCTATGGAGACAAACATTAATATTATGTTTGGAGGAAATGTCATTTATATTGTCTGTAAATATAATTCATTTTGAACAAATAGTTGTCTCCCCCCTCTCTCTAGCTCTCTCTAGCTCTCTCTCTCTCTCTCTCTCTCTCTCTCTCTCTCTCTCTCTCTCTCTCTCTCTCTCTCTGTGCCAAATGGTGCATTGCTTTCTAATGGTCAGACCTCCCACCCCCCCCCCCCCCATTTCTTTAACATAAATATCTCTTATAATAATAAATCATGCAATTAAACTTCGCATGCGTGTTCCCAGTTGCTTAGAGCATATTTAAAACAACATTCTGCGGAATTACCAGATAGCTAAAAGAAAGAAACCTAGATCAGCAATGAAAGGGAAAGGGGGGGGGGGGGAATAAACATCTAATATTGTTATAAGGGAGATTACTAGAATTTAAAAAAAGAAATCATATTTTTTTAAATCCGCATATCCTTTACATGACATCGCTGTCAACATCAGCATCTTTCAGCTGTCTGTTGATTTCTTGGCAAGATTACGCTCAGTAGTTTGCCATTGCTTTCTGAGCGGCCGGCTCAGTTATTCCGCAAGTCACCAGCGGGGGTCGAACTGCTTCCAGCCCTCCTCCGCTACGAGACTCTGCGTGATAAACGGGATTACGGAGAAAGTGTTGTAACCCCTCGGCCAGAGTGACCGGCACTTAGCTATAATATTAATGCCTTGATTGCTCACTACACTTATTAATAATTATGTTCAAGCATTCTGCGGAATTACCAGATAGCTATAAAAATAAAAAAATTAAAAAACAAATAAAAAAAACAAAAAAAAACAAAGCCGTCTCCGTGGCCAAACTTTGCGAATGCGGTTCGAGACGCAGCCGCGACCGATTTGGGCAGCAGACCGTGACGCGTTGTTTTATAACGCGTTGGTATGGGAGCCGGTCGATCAGAAAGCACTGAAAAACTACGGAACGTAAAATATTGCCTAGTGCATCAACAGCAACTGAAAATGCTGGTGTTGACTGCAACGTCCTGCAAGGGACATGAAAAAAAAACACCTAGACCTACAATATGTAGGGGGCATAAACACCTAACATCCTTATAAGGGAGATTACTAGAATTTAAAAAAGGAATTATATCCGTAGCTATAATATTAAAACGTATCTTATATATCTCCTTCCTTATATCTTGAAATTAAAACTGGCATTTGCAAACTCAAATATAATAGATAAGGAATATTACTTTAATAATACTTATAAACAGATGTTATCATTCTTTATTTACTTACAATTTATAATCCACTTTATGGTTCTACAGGTATATTAAAAATATTAAAAGTATACTTTTAATGTAAGGTACTCACAATAATCTTAAATGTAAATTTTTTACTGGCTCTCTTAGGGCCACATAAAATTTAAGACAATTATGTCCTAGAGGTTAGCGACTTTTCTCCGTAATCTCGTATACTCTCGTAAGTAACGTGACGACGGTGAGAATCAGCAGTTGTTCGAATCGAGTCGGTAACTTACGGGGTATGTGAGCCGGCGGCTCAGAATGCAATGACAAACTACTGAACGTAATCTTGCCAAAGAAATCAACAATCAGCTGAAAGATGTTGATGTTGACAGCGATGTCCTGTAAAGGATATGCAAACATTATTACATAAATAAACACACATAGTATTATTTGGCGCTCACAGAAGGAGAAGAAGGAAGTAGAGACTAGAGGACAACATAAATTTTGAAAGAAATAGTCACCGACCGGGAAAATAAAATAAAATTTAAGGAAAATTAACCACACACAACCCAAACTTTGATAGAAAAAGAAAACCCCGCCGCGGAGCAAACACGGCTAGGGCTTTCTGATCGTCAGAAGTGTATCTTCTTCCCCAAGTGTTTCAGACCATTACACTCTTGATACTCTAGGGGCGGTCTCCGTACGGGGCATGACTTCGGGTGTCTTTTCCCTGCCGTAGAGATGTCTCCAGATCTTTTTTTTTTCTCACTCTACAGTGAACATATTTTCAGAAATGTAGAAGATATAAATGGAATCGTCATTGGAGAACGAAACATCAATAACATTAGATATGCAGATGACACAGTATTAATTGCAGACAATGATCAGGATCTGCAACAATTAGTAGATGCGGTTGTTGTACACAGTGAACAACTGGGGTTAGAATTAAATTGTAAAAAGACACAAATTATAGTCGTCATTGCGAAGAAATAAATACCACAATGTAATATACAAGTAAATGGAAATATTCTCCGCCAAGTGAATCGGTACAATTATCTTGGAACAGTCATAACATTGATGGTAGATGCTTTGAAGAGATTAGAACAAGAATCGCCATGACGAAAGTAGCCTTTAGCATGATGAAAAACATATTGACCAATAAAAATATATCAATTGAATCGAGAAAAAGAGTGTTGAGGTGCTACATAGAGCCTGTACTTTTGTATGGAGGTGAAACTTGGATAACGGGCAGTCAAGCTGAAAAACATCTGATGGCTGTAGAACTGTGTTTTCTGAGGAGAATGCAAAGAATACCATGGACAGACAGAAAAACAAATGACCAAGTATTACAGGAAATAAATGAAAATCGTAAATTGATTAGAGAAATTAGACGTAGACAGTCAAAATTTAATCGAAGGGAACAGACCAAGGGGGAGACTGAGAAGTAAATACCTGGATGGCTTGGCCACATGGCATGGTCGAGACAGGAACACTGAGCTTATACATGACTCTGGTGATCGAGTGAAATGGCGAGTCATGACCGCCCGCGCTTTCCGGCATGGCACATAATGGATGGATGGAGACGTTCGGTCACTTTCGTTGTCCTTGTGTTTTTCCCTTAGCTGTTACCATGTCCACTCTCAAGCCTCCCCTCCCTCAGAGAGGAGAGTCTGTGTAGCCTGTGCTTGCCCCTTAGCACTTGTGGTCGTGGAGAGTCTGCTTCATCCCCAGCCACGGCCTCTATCGCCTCCTTACGTCTCCGTTGCCATGTTCTTTCTTCGTACTCCGTTCATGGCGCTGCACTCTACTAGGAAGCCGGTTCTTCCGTTTGGTTCCTTGACCCACCTCTTGGTCTCTGCAGCTGAGTGCGACTTACGGCCGATTACCACTCTGTTATGGAGGTTGGACTTCGGCCGACATTTTGCATGATTTGACTTCACTCAGATTCACCACCTACGCTCGGAGGAAAGGCTATAGAGTTGACACGAGACGTTGCAAGTTCGTGTTCTTAGATGATGAGATGTGAGACGTTCTGCAGTTATCGCTTTTAACCTTACTAGTTTCGATACTCGTCCCACTTCAGATTTCGAACAATTTCTTAGCCAACACGAGACCTTTTCGGCTGCCTCACCCAGTTGTTTTTATGCCCGAGTTCTTGCTTGTTCTTTAATGCCCAATTGCTTTAGCATATCATACACGGAGTGAGAGACTAGGCCTCTGGCGCCTACCTCTACGGTAAATAACCTGGCGGTGTATCCTTCCAGCATGAGACACGCGACCATGTCATCGTACTTCTCTATCTTGTACGTATGCTGCTCCTCAATATTAGATTCGAATGGGACTGTCAGCTCAATCAGCGTTAGCTGCATGGCTGACGAGGAGCTGAGTACGATGTCAGGTCGCAAGTCAAACTTTTGGATCACCACAGGGTATATGCCACGGCCCTTTAGATCCACGGTCAGTCCCCAGTTATCCGCAAAATCGAGAAAGGTCGGAAGCGGCAAGTCGGCAGCGCTGCCTTCATTGTCTCTGAGTTGCTGCCCGGCTCGGACGAAGTAAATATCCATCGGCCTCGGCCTGCCCCCCTTATTCGCCTGCATGCTAGCTACATCCACTATGGCCGCCAACTCAGTAAGGACTTTCTTGTGACGCCAAGGGAATCGGTCTTGTGTCAGGGCGACTTTACATGCGGACAATACGTGCTCCGCTTTCTGAATCTTTTTACAGAGGGGACAGACTGGGTCGGTGGCTTTACCCCACTTGACCAAGTTGGCAGCTGATGGCAAGACATCGTAGATGGATCGGACGACGAAACTTAAGCGCAGTGGTACCATACGCCATATTTCCTTCCAGTTAAGAGATCTCTCCACTATCTCTTCCCATGACATAAACTGGCCCAGCTTGGCAGCCACACGGACTCTTTCGTCATTCTCTCCCTTGAGGATCTCCTTAACCACCGTGTCTATGCGTTCCTTAGTCGTCACCTTAGACAACGTCGGATCTCTGTCATGGTGCCCGAAGCCCCTTCTGTCTGACTGGGTGTGCCCCATGACCTCCTTCAGCCGGAATGCTGCCTGGGCATCTTCGACCGCGCTGACGACTATCCACTTTCTTCCCGTTCTCGGGACGGGAACCGAGACAGTGACCGTTTCATCTGGAGACACGCGCAGCGTCTTAGGGAGTCTGGCTTTTCCGACTTTGAGTTCTTCCACGAGGGACCAGAACGGGAGGACGAACTTGCTCTGCTTGCAATATAGTGCGACAGTCGTGAGGCAGGGTGGTGCTCCAAGCCACTTTCTTATGTTCTTGCTTATCTTCCCCTCCATGATGCCCACTGTGGTCGTAAATTACAAGTGCATCAGCAGTCGAAGTGGGTTTTGCCTGATGGTGAGGGACACTGGTAATAGGGAAAACTAATCCACGCACAAAGATCAGTCCAGTTCACAAGAAGTAGTAGCACATGTATGGACTACGCTTGAGTTCAAAGCAAGTGAACAAAGAAAAAAAAAATTAACATATAATCAGGTTTAGCTTGAACTTGTTTGCTTTTGTCCATGTTTTGCTGGGACCCATCTGGGAAGTGGAGATTAGTATATACTGTAATCTAGCAAGTCGTCATAGACAACAGAGGATATTTGACCATCACATGTGATCGCTGTCTGGAAAATACCTTGTGGTGTTTGTAGAAATGGGTCTTCCCAGTCAATGAAATGCAGTCAAGCAGAGCATCTTTCATTTATACCACTAGATGATAAATTCTGTTGGGGCGAGATGATTTCTTTTCACCTTCCAGAGGTTCATGGTCTCAGCTGTGATGAAACCTCTCAAGGATCACACATCGTGTATGCTTCTAGACAGAGAGTTACAGCCCATACCCACGATGATGGTAGGCATTTAGCAGCCAAGTCTTGTACTTGCTCTCAAAGATCTCACATACATGATCAGAATGATTGTGCTGCTTGCTTACCGAGATGGAACCAGCTATTACCATTTTCCATATTGTTCATGCCATTTAGGAGTTAACTGAAACTATCCAGTTAGCACATAAGAGTTAACAGCTCGAACAACATAGTTGTAACATAACATCTTGTTTATTTGTGTGTCCCTTGTTGCCAAAGAGAGTAACAATGTCATCTGTCAGTTCTAGAGTGGAATTGTAGGTGGTTGATTTGACCAATTTGAGTCTGGAAATGTCTGTTACAATAAGGGTAATGTCTGTTACAATAAGGGTACTGTCTGTTACAGTCAGGATGAAGAATGTTGACTGTCTCAGCAGGCAGAGGTAACTCACTGTTGATGTTTGTATGGCCTCTGCATAGCTTCCTCAATTCTAAACTGTTCCACAGTCACCATGCTAGTAGATATTTACACCAAATAGAGCGATCAGAAACATTGCTTTACAAGTCAGTATCATGGTTCTTCTTTGAAACTTTCAGGGTGTCTTTGTAATATCAGTTCATGCTCACCTTAGAATATTTTCTTTAGAAGCCGCTCATTTAACATGTGAAGAATATGATCGGATCATCTATGCTGAGATTTTTACTGCATTATCTGGATGCTTGTCATGCCGGCCCTTGAGAGAACTTCACCGCTATCTGATTTGAAAGTTCTCTTGGTCTTACCTCTCAGTTTTGAGATTCTTCCAGAACCTCTGCCGAACCCACGCAATCTGATTATTTCGACATACAGGTTCTCAATCTGTTCCCCTGCCTTCTCCACCTGTCCCACAGGCGCACGAGGAGGTAGAATGACTGCTGCGTATACCTCCAGTTTGGTAGTGAGCATGGTTCCTTGACTGCCTGCATGCATACATGTGGGAGTCTCCATGGCCAAGTGGTTAAGCTGTCTGCCTCATGCTTTGAAGTTTGTGGGTTTGATTTCAGGTTACGTCTTTCGGTTCATGGGTGCATTTTTCTGGGGTTCGTCGCCAGGGCTGCGGAGTTCATGATTTGTGCGATGCTTTCTGCAGGTCGCCCCGCGGAAAGAGACTGAGCCATATGGGATAAATGTGCAATGAAGGCGATCCTCTCGACTTTTATTACTTTATTTTTTAATGCATACATGTATATATGTGTTTTATTTTTGAGTGGGAGTGTATGAGAGAGAGAGAGAGAGAGAGAGAGAGAGAGAGAGAGAGAGAGAGAGAGAGAGAGAGAGAGAGAGAGAGAGAGAGAGAGAGAGAGCAAGGCTGTAATGCCATATTGTGCATTTCCTCGTCGCTCAGTTTATGTTTACTGCCACGTTAATTTCTTTTGTGTAATACAGAACATATAATTGCTATATAATTGATGAATGGTTGATAGGACCGAATGTAAACCAATTGTATCATTTGTTTCCCAAATTGTGGATCTCAGTTTCCCAAAAACCAACACAACCTTTGACATGTCTGATCTTCACTTCATCATCAATATGGACTACATTGGAAAGGGTGCTGCTGAGATAAACAAAGCATTCCACAGACTTCAGTTTCTGGCCTCTAATGGCTGACTATGCTATGTTGATCTAGCTGCTTGGTGCTCCACTTCAGGTTTGTTGGTGGAGATGGCGCTACTGTAATTATTACCAGCTGCAGCAGCAGTACACTGCATTTCATATTCTGAGTTATGTGACGTATGAACACTTCTGCATCGGATACAGAACCCCTTTTCGTTACAATTGTGTGCCGCTGTTATCTTGCAGAAATTAATTGTAAAAAGTATGTTTTGTTAATTCACAAATATCATGCCTCGTGTAATATTCCACATGTGCAATCGGAATAAATTATTGAATATTGTTTTAACCTCTTGAAATGGCCGAAACTTTCTGTTATCATCAGCCGGTTACTGATTGTATTTGAATATTCATTATATTTGCTGTGTTTAACCATTGTGATGTTTAACTTTTGTTACCACACCAATACATTTAATAAATATGTTTTTTTTTTGGATGGCAACATGAAAATGCATCAGTGGGCAACTGTAGTTTCAGATTTATAAGTTGTACATAATTATCATCTGTCATCACAGGCTCAGTCGAATGTTTCAGAGCATTGTGCTCATGATTGAAGCAGACTTAAGACTTTGTTGTGTTCTTTATAGCAAATTATCTCTGAAAATATATTGTGTTAACTGTTAATAGCCAGTGCCAGTGTTAATAGTAATAGATCAGTTATTTCCAAAGTCGTGTTAACTTTGAAATGACATGAGGGTTTGTCCATGTTAAATGTATAATTTGTTTTGGGTGCTTTTGAAGCCATACATTGTTCAACACTGCATTAATATGCACTTGTCTTGTGGTCATAGTTTTGAACTTGCATCCAGGAAGATAAAAAAGAGATTTGACACGGGCTTCCACATAGATCCAGCCTAAAATAGTACCAGGAAATGTCTCTGGAAGTAAAGGCAGCCAACATGATGTTCACCACATCACTGATCAAGTTCCAGGTGGTCTATAAAATACCAGGGGAGGGGGTTAATTTGACACATCACGGAAGAGAAGATGTGTATGCCCTCCTGACATATTAAAGATGGAGATATTGGCCATATTTGCATCACTCAATGGATGATAGTGTCATCACAATGCCAGGTGTCTTACCGCCTATAAGCATGTTCTGGTTCTCCACAATAAGGTCAGGCTGACCTTGGAGCCGTGTGCGCAGGAAAATATCCAACTTCTAATGGGATTTAAACCCAAGATGGCTACATGTGACGTGGTGACAGCCCCGCCTCATAAATTGTATAAAAGCTAAAGATAGTCACATAACAGATACTGTGTTGCGCCTTCACATATACTAGGTCGTGATATATAGGGTGGCCATTTCCCTTTCTTATCATCTTTCGTTCCTAGACAATTCTTAAAATTTTCTGGCAACCATTTTTATGACCTGGTTGACCCCAAATCTATACTGATAAAAAAATTTTATTCTGCCTCTGTTTGGGGATTGAACTCAGACCAATGTCTCGACAGGCAAGCACACACACCACTATGCCATAGTAGCTCATAAATTGAGGGCCAGAGATTAGCAAAATGACACCAAGGAAGGGATCAAGCAACTGTGAGGTCCTGTCACTGTACACTCCTAGAGCAGTGTCTGTCATATTAGATTATTTTATACCTAATGTATAATGTCACATGTTCATTGCAAAAAGCTAAAAGAAAACTCTAACCTGCACAGTTTGTGGTGACTGCACTAGCTAGGCGGCCTTAATTCCTCAGGCTCAACCCCCCCCCCTCCCCCCAAGTGTTTTCACTTATTGTGGTGGATATCTGGTTCACTAAACTGCATTAACTCTTATGTTGTCTGCCTTCAACCTAATTGTACGAATTATATCATTATATGTGGCTTGTTAATGAATTAGGGGAAAAGAAAACTTAAACGACCCAATTCCATACCTTGAGGCGCACAGTGTATATGGGGCCAGCCCCGTATTTGTATAGACCAATCAGAACTCGATGGATGATGTGGTCAGTATCATGCCATTTGCCTTTACTTCTCTCCCACATTTCCTCCTGGGCGGCCAAGTCAGTCCCAAAAAATGCGCTCCTTGAGGGGGATTCAAACAAATGACCACCTAGCCGGGGGGTTAATGATTTTATGACATGAAGTGAGTACTTTACTTACTTACACGAGACTTGTACCCTTTAATCGGGTTATCAGACTAGTTTACTATAGTGCGTTCACAAATGTTTGCTCCTGTATACAAATCCACAACTCAGTAACCAAGTGAGAGAAAATTATGAGATTCAGCATTTAACCTTATCATTATTTACACCCAGCAAATATCTTTTTGTTCTGGAGATTGTACAGATTGAATAGAAAATATCAATGTTTGTTTATATGTGGTATATAATTTACGGGTTAGAGATGAAATGCATATTATGAAATGTATTACATATCAGTGTTCAGTAATGATTATTCTCCATGGTGCACAAGAATTTCCTTATGAGAAGCACATCGTATAGTGGAACGCAAGTCGTTACCCGAATTGACGTGCATTACTGTAAAACAAGTTTGTTAGCGTGAATTCAATACATTTTCGCCAAAACATTAGACATTTTGCCGCCTTCCATGATTTCAGTTGCCTTTGGACCAGTCGAAGACATATTCCTTGGGTGGGAATAAATATAAGGCGGCAGGAAAAGTTTCATAACGATGCAACAGATACTTAAAAAAAAAAATTGAATTTGAATGAGGGCAAACATTTGTGAATGCACTATAGCTACTCAGTCAGATACTCATTTCATTGTTAACCTTCCTGATAGATTTCATTGTTAACCCTCCTGATAGATTTCATTAACCCCCCTGATAGGCTCCAGCAGTGGTGTAAAGTTTCAGAGTGATATAATGACGGTCTATAATGACTGTGCTGTTTTCCCTCATGTGTAATTTGACGAGTATGTGAATGCATTGGGCTTTGATCACTGTGATTCTGTTTGCATTTGTTTTATCTACTTTGCATTATCTACTTTGTTTGTGATAGATAACTTGTGATATGCTAGCTCGGTAGAGGTCTGGGTTCAACGTTTGTGGGCCATGTGAATAGTTGCAGCAGTATAACCAGTATTTTAGTCCATTTGTGAATAGTTGCAGCAGTAAAACAATTATTTTAGTCCCTTTGTGAATAGTTGCAGCATTAAATCAAGTATTTTAGTCCCTTTGTGAATAGTTGCAGCAGTAAAACAAGTATTTTAGTCCATTTTTGAATAGTTGCAGCAGTAAGAGATTTTGTAGTTGCCGTTTCAAAAGTTACAGATATAAGAAATGTTGCCATTACTGTGTGAAGAATTCAGGCAATAATTAGTATTTTTTATGTATATAGAGGTATAAAAACAGAGGTCACCATGACCGAATGGATAAGAGATCTTGCTCTTAGACTTTGGTGTGCTGATGACGAGGTAGTCAGTTCAACCCCTACACTGATCTGTTGGACAAAAATGTTGACTACTCGTCCTTAATTTGGGCCCGTAAATTACAAGTACCTCAGAAGTCGGAGGGAGTTAGCCTGATGGCGAGGGACACTAATAGTAGGAAAAGCAAATCCATATGCAAAAACCAGTCCAGTGCACTAGAAGTAGTAAGATATGTATGGACTAAGCTTGGGTTAAAAGCGAGCTAACTGAGTATTTTTTTTTTTTGCGTTGCTCGCATTGAACTCAAGCGTAGTCCATACACACTATTTATAGTAGTGATGGACTGAATTTAACAGTGTCCCTCGCCATCAGGCGAACCCTCTCCGACTTTAGAGGTACTCGTAATTAACATCCCGAAGTCAAGGACGACAGGTAAACATTTTAGTCCAGCTGTCCGGTGTGGGGGTTGAACCGCTTATCTCGGCATCAGCGCACCGGATGTTTGAGAACACACGTTCTTATTCATTTGGCCATGCGGACCTGCGCGAACAGAGTAGAAAAATAGGTTTAAAAAAAAACAAACAAACAACTACATATAATTTAGGAGCCAGCATATTTGTGTGCAAATACGGACTAAGAAAACAATTAAAAATTCAGATGCCAGGTAACATTGTTCAGGTGCCATGACAACAAAGTGTCCTGGATTTTTCTACCCCTCTATATATCCATGTTGCAGTAATACATTGAGTAGTGCAGTTCCTGTGTGAAGATTGAAGCTGTTAAAGAGATTTTGAGGTTGCTGTTTTGAAAGTTGCAGAAATGAGTGTTGTCATTACTGTTTAAAGAGTTGCAGCAGCAAAAGACATGTTAGGGTTGCGGTGTGAAGAGTTGCATGAATGTAACAATTACTTGTTCTGTGGAGAGTTGCAGCATCAGAGTAAGCTTTTTTTTTTACAAAAAATGTTGCTGTTATACAGTTACAGAGATAATGTTTTGTTGCTATTTGCATAGTTCCAGCAATAATGATAAGTATTGTAGTTGTATTAAATAAGTGTTGTAGTTATGTGCAAACGAATTTGCAGCAATAAAATAGCTTTTTGGTAGCCATTCTAAAAGTTGTTTTTTCTTTGTTGGCTCGGCCACATTCTGAGAAATAAAGAAACATCAAAGAAGGTACTAGAAAAAAATTACCGGACCAAATAGGAAGAAGTAGAAAGAAGAGAACATTTATAAAGCAGGTAGGCACAGATGTGTCAAACCAAGTATATATGGAATTATAGCGAGCGCAACAAAAGAGACATCTATGAAATAGAATGATCAAGAAGCTTCACGATTAGGCCAGGGGCTGAAATACTTCATGATGGTTATTTTTAAAGTCCTCCTCCTCATCCTCTCTAATGGAGCTTAAGCCCTCAACCAACACATGACAACCATTTTGTAGACTTGCTCATGAATGGTTGGATTCTGCAACTAAAGTTTTCTCTCTGATAAGATAGCCAGTCTGAAGCCAACCCTCCCATGTTTCCTCCTGTGACATGCATAATTGGTTGCAGTGTGTATGCAGTTCTACAACAATAGTCAGTAACGCTGTAACTGATCTTTGGAAATTTGTAGTAAAACAAATATTGAAGTTGTTTTATGATTGTCATTTACTGTGATAGCATGGTTTGTAGAAAGGATTTGAGTTCTTAAGTCAAGTGTCATATCTACCATTAAAGTTGTCTGCCTTAGATCTCCTATACTCTTGCTCTCACTCTTCGTTGTACACTCTAGCAGACTGCTGTTCATCCAGCTCTTGATGTTATCTTTCCACTTGTATTGTTGCCAGACTTTTGCTCATCTGTTTGACTTTTCCCTCCTGTATGTTATTTTAATAAGACTGTCTTTTTTTTTTTATGTGGCCAAAATGTTTGTGGCATGGTCGAGACAGAAACATGGAGCTGTTCCGTGACTCTGGTGATTGAGTGAGATGGCAAAACACAACCGCCCACGCTTATCGGATGGCACATGATGGATGGAAAATGTTTTACTGTCGCTGTCTTATTTCTTCCACAAATTCTATTTTATTTTATTTTTAATTATACATTTTGCGGTAACTAAAGCAGTTTTAAGTACTTAATGTTAGAAGGAAAAAATTTTGAAACACAATAACATAAGTGCGTAAATATTTGCTAAATTTGTCAAATAATAAAGATACAGAAAATTAGTTGTTTGATTGTTAAGAAGCCATCATTTCTGTCATATTGTTCCTAGCTGACTGGGAAATCATGGTTTTTCTCATTTTGTGATCTCCGACAGCGTGAATCAATTCATGCACTGACACCCACTCATGCTGTGACACAAGGCTGTTAAGAATTATCTTTCACTGTCTTTCTCTATTTCTCTTTCCACAAATCTTCAAAACATGTCCTCCTTGGTATATTTTAGTATGATCTGTTATGGGAATTTGATGTTTTATTTCTGTCGAAACAACAGCATAACAGCAGTTCCCAAATTCATAAACTGGTCAGTGGATGCTGCCGTCCTGCCTCCTAGGCAGATCCATTGGGGAGATGGGGTATAGAACTCTATGTATCTGTTTTTATGGGGTTGCTAAGAGTTTGGCAAATGAATATCGGGAATGTGGACCAGTAGGCAAGGGAGGCACTATCGATGTGGCCTAGTATGCAAGGGGCACACGGGATGTGGCAGGGTAGGCAAGGAATGTGTTCAAGGGGACACTGGGGATGTGGCCAAGAAGGCACTAAGGCTGTGATCAGGGAAACAAGGTGCCAGTGATGTAACCTAGGAGGCAAGTGAGTGCTAGAAATGTGATCCAGAAAGCCAGGGAACACTTAGTGATGTGGCCTTGGAGGAAAGGGGGTATTAGTGATGTGATTAGCAGGTAAGGGGGCACTAGGCCTGTGGGCCTATAAAACAAGTAGTGGCTAAGGATGTTACCAAGGGGCAGTAAGGATGTGGCCAGTGAAGCAAAGGCATTTGGTCGAGGATGCATTTGTAATGTGGTCTAAGAGGCAAGTAAATGCAATAGAAATGGCATCGATTGAAGGGAGTAGCCACTCAAAACAGTTTGAAAACCTCTGATACAACATAAGGAAATGTTGTATCAGATGCACCTAGGTTGAAGTTTTCATTTTATTCTATATATTACTTTTTGGGGCTTTAAACCTGTATATTTGTGGATTATCAGATTTTGCTATGTGCCCCTCTCCGTTATGTCAAAAGCAGAAGTAATCCAATTCTGCTAACTTCACCGTGTTTCTTGTGTTCACAAGCTAACCCTTGTTATTTTTATTTTCTTTAAACTTTGGTTTGTGTTATGAAACTTCATCTAGTCACTAATGAGATTTGTGTAGTCTCAGGATCGATGTTGTTAAGAGTTAATTATTTTGTTTGGTTGTCACAAATCCAACCATGTCTACGGGTTTCTGCAGTCATGGAGTTGCTACACAAACCTTAGCTCAGCTGTGTCTTTCCTGCACTGATGGTAAGCCTTGTAAATAGTGAAATGCTACATTTGATGTCTTATTTGATGTTTACTGATAAGGGAGTTGCTTTAGTGTTTTCCTCCACCAATAGCGCCTTGTTTTATTGAAGCATTGCACTAAATTGATCATTATGAACGTTCATTTTTGCCATGTATATACTTATATGTGTAATGAAATGTGTATATACCTCTGAAAATTAATTATGGAGTGGTTTTATTTCTATGCGAGTCCTTGTACGAACCCATACCAGTTGTAACATGTTTCATTTGTCTCTTCTTTGGGCCTTAATTTATTGAAACAATCATAGCTGTGTATGTGATACTGAAATGTGCATGCCATCACTGTGGCCACCTGTTGCGTGTATGTGACTCACCCATCATGTAAAATAGCTCTCATACATTTGTGCCAGTTTGCACAATTTCTTGAGTATTCAGCTGCTGGTACTCTATGCAAGTAATTAGTCCTTGCGGTGAGCAAAATATGTATGCCAGGTTTATGAACTATCAGATACTTCGCAAACTAAGAATGAAAAGAGAATAACTAAACAAGATCACATTTTGACAAATAATACACCTTGGGCGTATGAAAAGACATGAACACTAAGCTGGAAGGAAAGGTGTGTGTGTGAGGGAAGAAAGAAGAAGACATGTATTGAAATAGGAAGATAACATCAATATTTGACAGGACAGAAAGATGTTAGAATGCGCATCATGATCAGTGTTAGGTCATTCTAGAGATTTATTGCCACCAACCTTTAGTGTAAAGATCGCCACTTGTCTGATCTGAGCTGAGTTAACAGACAGCTAAAGGTAGTAGATCACTTAATGCCCGGGAAAGCTAACCTGGTCAACAAACGCCCGCTAAAGTCGTACGTGCTGACCTACAGGCGCATAACCTGGCACAGCGCAAATATGTTTGATAAAACACTCCGGATGAATGCAGAAGAAGAAGATCACTTAATGTACCTACCTCAACACTTCATGAGCCAATTTATTGTTTGGTGAATACATTAATGACAAGACACACAAGTCCTGTAGCTGTGGTGTGGGTATATGAAGTGTTCGAACCATCATATTTTGTAGGCCTGACAGATCAGTGCCAGGCTTTCACTCCCATAGCGAATGTTGAGAGCTGACATAGAACCCTGGTCAGACCATGCTCATGCCATTATCTTCTTAACATCCTAACCATTACATCAACGCGCCGGCTTCATAGTTCACAATATTATTAGTAAATGTATTGATTGATAATGTTAATAGTGTTGACAGTTCATTAATATGGGTAAGAAAGTGAGCTCAAAGCCGTACATTGATAGATTTCTTGAGAACAAGATTAGTCGGTTATTATCATCATCATCCAGTGCCTTCGGCGTCATTCACGAAATGTCTCCCGCCATCCACCTTACACCCCCAACTTAGCCCCTAGTGATTTCCACCTTTATGGTCCACTGAAAGTCCACCTTGGCGGGAGACATTTCGCGAATGACGCCGAAGTTGAATATGAAGTGAAAATGTGGTTTAGAAAACAGAGCACGCAGTTCTATGCAGCCGGTTTGGGAGGACTGATAAAACTATGGGATAAGTGCATAAATATTGGTGGAAATTATGTTGAGAAATAAAGGAACAATGTATGTATAAATATAAACTGGTTTCAAGTTGTTATCATATTTAGTTATTTTTCAACAGCCATTTGTGACTTACTTATTAACTTACCCTCGTAGTTTTTGCATGTCCTATTCTGTTCTTTATCTTTGTGACGCATCTTCCATCTGATGTTATCCATATGCCTATATAATTGAAATTCTGGACTTTCCATAAAATAACATCATTTACTTTAATTGTCCATTTAGGAATGGCCGCGTGATCTCGATCTTTTAAGATCCCACGGATTCTTTAGGCATGGTCTGTTTCTTTGATTTCACCATGACTTCTGTCGACTCACTATCAAATAGAGTTATGGCTTTGGGGCGATTCAGTATCCTCAATAGAGGTTCACATGATGGCCTGGGGTCAACTCACTATACACAAATAATGGTACCAGAGATGACTTTAGGGTCAATTCAGAATCCTCAATAATATTACCAGCAAGGACTCTGATCGACTTATCATAAAATGGAGGTTCAGATATAGCTATGGGACTGTATTAATTATGTCATGCCACTTCGCATGCTGTTTGATTACTGCGAATGCTTAACAAATTGCAGATATAGATAATTTATTTCAAGTGAATGAAAGAAGAAAAATAATAATAAATTAAGCCCAAACCTAACACCTTTTTGCCAGGTAAAAACATGTCACTTGAGAATTTAGTACACTAGGTTTGTGTATTTTGTCATTTGATGTTTGATTCACATTGTAACAGCACTAAAACCATGCTTTGTAACAAACGCTGGATATAACCACAGTTTATATGAACATGCTGGCTCCTTGTATGGATTGCGTTTGATTTCTTGAGTTATTTTAAATTATCTGTGTGTTTTTTTTCCATCAATTTATGTCATGTGCTCATTTTTCAATAATAACCTTTAGTTAAGTTAAAAGTATGTTCGAGTATTTAGGGGAAATATGTGTATTGTCTTAATTATTTATTTGATATGGCTAAGGTTGGGACATTCTTGATGCCATAATAGTAATAAATAATAAGCAAATTCAAAGGGGGGAGGTCCATGTAAGGTCTTGACCCAGATTTCCCGTCTATCTAAGTGGGTGCTGTTGTATAGAGCATGTCCACATTGTCATGGGAGCTACCGGTTACTCCAATGGTTAGCTTCTATGACTGTGGCACCAGTGTGTTGTTGTTTTTTCTTCATTGTTTTATTTCATGTATTAATTTTGTCATAATAACCCTGAAGTTAAATGTAGAGAGGAACACATACATGTATTAAGGTAGCAATGTAGGAAAAAATGGAGGATAGAGATATTAAAATAAGAATACAAAAGGCAAGAGAGCTTTCATGGTGTTAGGACATTTGGAAGTCTGAAGAGATGAAACCTGGTACCAATCTTTTAATATTTAACTCTGTGACTGATATCTGAACTTGTCAATTGTCAGCGGGCAAAAAGAAATTATCTGGTACCGAGGTTGGGACAGAACAGAAGTCTGCCATTGCTGGGAATTAAACCAGGAACACTGTGTTGGCAGGTAAGCATGCTAACCACTATTCTACTTCAGCTTCTGAGGATCAGCAGAAAACATGTCAATGAATAATGCACCAGAACAATTGTGCCCATGTAAATTGTAATGGTAAAATACATAATAACTCTTAATGGCGTGACAGTTACATGCATTTTGATACTTGCAAATTGTGTTGTTTGCGCGTAGTATCTTGCTGCGTGCAAAATGTTTTTAATGATGTCAATCACAGTCGATCTTTCTCACTATATCTGAATTTATGCATTGAAAACACTTGATTTTAATAAGCATTTTTTAATGTCATACATCCATTCCTTCATTCAGATGTATTGTATGTATTTGATGATGATTAAACACAACACATTTGCTTTCAGATGTTTCTGTTCTTTGTGTTTTTGTTTCCAGGAAATGGTTTCCATGAAATATTTGTATTCATTGTGTTTTTGTTTCCTTGAAATGGTTTCTCTAAAATATTTCTATTCATTGTGTTCCTTTCTCTCTCCCCCCCCCCCCCTGAAATGGTTTCTTTCAAATATCTCTTTTTCACATCTTCCCTTCATTGTCACTGTTATCTCCACCACATCTTCCCTTCCATATCTTCCCTTCCATGTCACTATTATCTCTGCCACATCTTCCCTTTCATGTCACTGTTATCTCTGCCAGATCTTCCCTTCCATGACACTGTTGTCTCTGTCACATCTTCCTTTCATTGTCACTGTTATCTCCGCCACATTTTCCGTTCATTGTCAATGTTATCTCTACCACATCTTCCCTTCCATGTCACTGTTATCTACGCCACATCTTCCCTTTATTGTCACTGTTATCTCTGTCACATCTCCCCTTCATTGTCACTGTTATATCTGTCTCATCTTCCCTTCATTGTCACTATTATCTGCGCCACATCTTCCCTTAATTGTCACTGTTATCTCTGCCAAATCTTCTCGTCATTGTCACTGTTATCTCCACCACATCTTCCCTCCATTGTCACTGTTATCTCTGTCACATCTTCCTTCCATTGTCACTGTTATATCTGCCACATCTTCCTTTCATTGTCACTGTTATCTCCACCACATCTTCCCTTCATTGTCACTGTTACCTCTGTCACATCTTCCCTTCATTGTCACTGTTATCTCTGCCACATTTTCCCTTCATTGTCACTGTTATCTCTGCCATATTTTCCTTTCATTGTCACTGTTATCTCCGCAACATCTTCCCTTCATTGTCACTGTTATCTCTGCCACATTGTCCCTTCATTGTCACTGTTATTTCTGTCATATCTTCCTTTTATTGTCACTGTTATCTCTGCCACATCTTCCCTTCCCTGTAACTATTATCTCTGCCACATCTTCCTTTCATTGTCACTGTTATATCTGTCACATTTCTCTTCCATGTCACTGTTATCTCTGCCACATCTTCCCTTCATTGTCACTGTTATCTCTGTCACATCTTCCCTTCATTGTCACTGTTATCTCCGCCACATCATCCCTTCCATGTCACTGTTATCTCTGCCACATCTTTCCTTCATTGTCACTGTTATCTCTGCCACATCTTCCCTTCATTGCCACTGTTATCTCTGTCACATCTTCCCGTCATTGTCACTGTTATCTCCATCATATCGTCCCTTCCATTTCACTGTTATCTCTGCCACATCTTCCCGTCATTGTCACTGTTATCTCTGTTACATCTTCCCTTCATTGTCACTGTTATCTCTGCCACATCTTCCCGTCATTGTCACTGTTATCTCTGTTACATCTTCCCTTCATTGTCACTGTTATCTCCACCACATCTTCCCTTCATTGTCACTGTTATCTCTGCCACATCTGCCCTTCCATGTCACTGTTATGTCCGCCACATCGTCCCTTCCATGTCACTGTTATCTCTGCCACATCTTCCCTTCACTGGCACTGTTATCTCTGTCACATTTTCCATTCATTGTCACTGTTATCTGTCAGAGTCTTGCTTACAGCAAGGACACTGGCTCGTACATACCAACAAGTGTGATACAAAACACGGTCACAGAATGACTTAACGTGACGCACTACACTTACAATGCAAACACTTTATTCACACATCTCACTCGTCGCAACAATTTACATGTATCATTGTATCATACAATGACAATGCAATAATACATTCAATAAAAATATCAATACACTACTACACAAATCAGGCGCACAGTCATATCTTCTCACAGGCGTTCTCTCTATGGTGTTCATCCATAGGAGTATCATTCAATCACGTCTGTCTCCGTCAACACTCCCAAGCTGTCTGCCCGCTAACCGCTGTGAGTCTCACTATGCGGGCCTGCGTCACAGCGTGGAGATCATGTCTCACATGCGTTCATCGGCTGGCCCTTCCTGACACAGTGTGGTTAGCGTCGCTCACCGGTAGACCCCTGGCTGTATTCGCCAGGCGTCATAGACGACGACGCGGTAGAACTAATGGGGAGATTATGACAGTCTCCCCCTCTCCATTTCATGAAAGGACTTTTGCCTTTCATGTACTCTATATACATATATGGTTTATTTACTAAACTTGTCATAATCGACCCATTAATTGTCGTCTGACCTGACACTTTAGTTTACATTTGAAATGTGCAAATAATTGTAAGATATATCCACTCATTCATCAATGCTGCTAAGAGGCAACACTCATCAAGTACAATCCACTCGATGGGTTATTACCTTTAGTTGTAATATGACACAGCCAGTCCGGTAGCTATTCAGCGAACTCGCAACTACCTCTCGACAGATAAACAAAAATTGCAAAAACGACATGTCAGACTGCGAGCCGTCTTCATATAAGATGACTCCAACATTTGACCTCAACCTCATTTGATTGGAGAGTCTTATGAAGGTCTACAACTTGGGTAATTAATACCGTGCACAGGTGACGTCATCTGGATGTGTCACCAACCTGGCAACCTGAAAATGGCTTTTACACTGTTACACATTATTACAAATTTCAATTGTTTCCCTTGAAACAAATATAAAATCAATGGGGGATAATTTCAACATGCTGTCAAAGAAAATAAATTACAGAAAATTACTTTCTAAGCGTCATAGATTGATACTTATTGACAATAGCAAACTGAATGTCACTATTGTGAACAAGTGAATCAAGTTATGATTCTCAGATTACATCTATCAAAATCCTTACATACAAATTGCATATGTAATCTTTCAGCTCACAAAGTTTAAATACATCGTCAATTCTTTGTGAGGATGACATTATAGTCTGCTACTTTTCGAATAAATTTAATAAACACCGGAAATACACAGCTGGTGTGTTAAGTTGTAGATAACACAATGTTCTTCCATCTGTATATTACTGAAAGGAACGGAAGATACAGTTTTTACGGACAGCTGCTGGATTAACTATTTCTTTCACGATGTTGTTCTGTGGAACTCAGCTGTCACAGTCCTTCTCGCACTGGTTACTGGTTAAAATACGTCTGAACTTTCTGCGTGGCAGGTACTACGGATATTTTCACATTTATGGTGAAGTAAGTCTTGCACTCCTGTAGTGTAGCACTGTTCGTAACAATGTTATATATAATTAAAATAATGTTTCCTTTCTAACACATACACACAAGTATTCATCACCTGTATTACTATAATTCTAAAGTATATACACAATATATCTATATTGGGACGTAGTCCCTATCACATAATCTGTACAGCGTTACTGAAAAACATTTCATAATGCGCTGTGTTGCTGAGCGTTATCATACTCTGCAGATTTTTCATTCATCTGCTGTGTGCGCTCAGACACCATTGGGCTTATGGGTGTGTCGCAAGGACATCGTGATAGAAGATCAGCAATCTTATTATCGGTGTCAGAGATATGCCTGACTTTGAAACTGAAATCTTACAATCACAGTGACTATATTGCCACCCTGTGGTTGGTAGGCGTTACTGTAGTAATGATTTTCAACGGACTAATGTCTGTCTCTACTTACGACATGTGTTCTCACAGAGTAAACTGGGTGGAGAATTTAGGTCGTGATGTCGTAAAAGTACTGCTCCAATCGCTACGGAGCTCGTGTCCGTTGTTAATCTGAAAATAATACACAAGTTTTGGTAATTTAAGAATGGGATTTGGAAAAATAATACAATACTTTTGTAAATGCAATTCTTAGGCATTCGTTGTGTACAATTTTGTTAATAGGTTAGTAAAACACCCCGTGCATATGGCAACATTTTGGTATAAACTAGGACATTTTTAAATTCTTTGTCGTAGGAAGCGACAATTTTAAGAATTATTGACACGATGTTATCGTCAGTCATGACAAAGCCATTCCAAATTTTACAATTCAAAAATGAAATCTCTTGGTAGGCTATGTTGACTTTAGATGGTTTGTCTGTCATTTCGTGTTGTCTGATACGGTCGAATGTCTGATGTAACGTTGTTACTTGTTTTGTCAGAAAAAGTCTTGTCATCCGTACAAGTGTCGCAGTCTTGTAACAGTTGTCTGCAATTGTCGGTATTTGTCTTTGTCAGCTTAGGGTTCATTCTGGTGTCCTGCAGATTGTCTGTCGTGTCAAGTGATGGGGTCGGTATTTTGTCGGTCTCGTCATCGTCTGTGTGGTCTACTATCGTTGTGCTTGCTACTGTCTCGTCTTGGTCCCCGCCTCTGTTGTAGTACGGTTTTAGCATGTTGATGTGAAATATTTTATGTTTGTCTTTCACTGCTATTTCATAGTAGAAGTAAAAGAAGTAATACGTCCTGTCCAGGTGTCAATGTTATTGTCCTAATTCCTCTGTTGGCATACTGTCTGTAAATAGCACTAGATTGTTTCAGTGCTTCTTTAGCTAACACACAAGATTTCATTATCCTATCACGCAATGATATGACATGTTCATATGATGATACTGGTTTGTGAGTAGTTAAACTTTCAGTTAACATAGAATGATACATAGATAATGGGCCGCGTGGTTTGGCGCCATATACAAGTTCAAAAGGTGAGAAACCTGTACTGGAATGAGGTACTTCGCGATATGCAAATAGTATGGCAGGTAAATACGTATCCCAGTCTTCAGGGTGTTCCTGGGTTACTTTTGATAACGTATGCTTGAGATCCCCATTCATCTTTTCTATAATTCCTGTCGAATGAGGGTGGTATGGGCTGTTAAAGCATTGCTTTACCCCTAACATTCTGGTAAAGGCTTGAGTGGCTGCAGCTATGAACTGGCTCCCACGATCTGAGAGAATGGTATCAGGAAACTCTACTCTAGAAAAAAATATGAAAGAAAACTTCCATAACATCCTTGGCAGTTATGTTCTTAAGTGCAATCGCCTCAGGCCATCTACTGCAGAGGTCAATTATTGTTATTATAAACTTATAACCTCTCGATGTTACGTGGTTAAGAGGACCTACAATATCCACATATATCTTTTCAAAAGGTCTACTTGCTAGATCTGTAATTTGTAACTCCGCTTGCGGGTGTTTACCCTTTTTAACAAGTTTCTGGCAGATGTCACAAGTTCTGCAATATTGCTTGGTATCACTGCAGAATTTGGGCCAGTAGAACTGATTAAATAATCGTGATCTAGTTTTCGAATAAGCCATATGCCCTGCAAAGGGTATATCATGTGCTAGATGTAATGCTTGCTTGCGGTGTTCTGTTGGTAACACCGTTTGCTCTGTGGTGCTGGTACCTTTGGTATAGTACCGTGTAAGGATACCGCCTTTCAGTGCACAATGCCATCTAGCATTTTTAGTAAGTCTTGGCTTTTGGCCTATAAGATTAAAATACGTGTGCAAAGATAAGTCAGCCTTTTGAGCTGTTATGAAATTCTCCCTCATGGTTTTAGGAGGTAATATCACTGGGCTTAACATTTCCAAATCCTCAGTCTGATCAATTTGATCTTGCACTTTGGCAGCAGATCTAGTTACTGCATTTACAATATCAACAACATGACATGGTGGTGTTACATTCATATCAACACATTCATTTGATGATGTCAATGAATTGGCAAACATACAATCAATTACAGTTGACAATACATTTTCAACAGTATGGTCAGTTGAAGATGATACAGTATTATCAACTATACATTGGACAGATGATGTTGCACTGTCATGTGGCATGTCATTTACCTCAGGAAGGTTCTCAACAATTATGTCGCAACATGGGTTGGATAATGCTGCGCATTTAACCTTTCCTGTGAGGAATGGTGTGTCAATATATGTCCATGCAAGTGGGTATTTCTCGATGTTACCTGAGAAAGTTCTGCATGTAACATGTTTGCCAGTATAATCTGAAGGTAAAATAAAGTCTCTCTTTAGACCAATGAGAGTACATCCACTATCACGTAAGACGGTGGCAGCTTTGCCATTTACAAATCCGTGGTGGATGTTAAGTTTACCTCTGGAGTTTATTACCAAGTTAGCTTCTTCATTGGCAATAGGTATTGCATGGCCGCATGTTAGTAGGCCACCTTCATGAAAACGATCACAGATGGTACATTTATTAAGATGAAATACATCAATGGCCTGTGCTGAATTTACAGGATGATTTTCACATGTTTCTTCATATGAGGAAGAGCTATCAAACATGGCTGCATTCGCCTTTCTAGTCATTTGTTTGCCTTTACAAGCATGACGCCAGTGGCCATACGCTTTGCAAAGGAAGCATTTTGTTAGTCGTTTATAACTCTTTCGCTTCTTATCTTGCTTATCTATATAGTTTTGCAAGTATGTAAGTTACCCAGGATGTTTGTCACACATATCATTTTCGTTATGTGACAGATGACAATATCTGCATTGATAATATTTCTCAGCAGATTGTTTAAAGGGTTTCTTGTTAACATAGGGACCTGACTTCGTTCTGTCATAGGTAGCGGCTGCTACAAACTCAGTGTCAGTCAATCCACTACTGAAACAATGTTTGTTGGCTGTAAAATAAGCCGAACCTCGTTTCTCAATATGTTGCACACTCTCACACTCACGTTCTTTCAGAAACTTAGAAAATGGTGGTGGTAAAGATGAAATGATCTTATCTCTTAAAATGAGATCTTTCAATTTATCCAAGCTATTTACTTTGGCTGATGAAAGCCATTTGCTAAATACATCCTGTACTACTGAGATGTAGTCAGAGAAAGTTTGCGTTGGTTTTGGAGCTAACTTGCTAAACTGTTCTCTGTAGCCTGCTTCATCTAACAGGAAATGTGACATGATTTTGGATCTAATATACTGGTAATCTTTCCTAAGATCTTTGGGAATGGTCTCTATCACTTTCAGAGGTTCCCCAGAAAGACTTCTCATATATATTATGCTCCATTCAGTCTCTGGGATCTGATAATGCTCCATTATCGTTTCAAAGTTCTAGGTAAATGCTGCAATGCAGTCCCCAGTGGTGAAATTTTTCACAATTCCTTGGTACTTTTTGTACTGATTCTCTTTTTCTAGTCTTTCTGACTTTCGAGAATCTCTCTCTACTGATGTGTCTATCTCCAACTGTTTAATTAATTTTCAGTTGCATTTCAAGTTCTTCTCTCTTGCTTTGGGCAGAGATCTAAGCTTTCTTTAATTCTGCATCTATTTCTGCCTGTTTGGTTTTGGCAGCTAATTCTGCTTGTTTCAAGGCAGCTTCTGATTCTGCCTTTTTAGCATCTCTTTCAGCAGCTCTATCCTCACGTTGGATATGCTCTGTATACTTTGCCTCACTTCATTTTGTTAATTCATCACCAGTTAACTTTAATTTCAAACCAGATTCGATGAAATCATTCAATGTAGACATGATGAAATATATCCAATACAATGAATGTACACAAAGAGTTAATTAAGGTGTTAGTAAATAATTTGTACAGGATTTGTAGAATACAACCTGCACCTAAGCCTACACAAAAAAGTATATGTGAAAAAAAAAAACAATACTTAAGTGATCTTTGGAGCTCTGGAGACCGATGGAGAACTGTTCCAGAGAATGGCTGACTAAACGTTACTACTCGGAAAATGGAATTCACTTCTTAGTCACTTCGGATGACACAAAAGCCTGTTGGTTTTGGAAGAGGAAAATATTAGGACATGTATGTTTATGTGGTGTATGCGTTGTCAACTAAGTTTTGTAGGTTTGTGTGCTGTCAAGTATGTTTGTTAGTCGTACTGTCGTCCGTTCCAAACATTCAACAACTTGCTTTCCATATTACTTTCTTCCCAAAACTTTCCGCTTACACACACTTTCAATTATATTTTACAACTGATTCAAGATGGACGCTACACGCATGTTTCAAATAATCCAAATAAGGACGATGCATCCACGTTTACACCGTTCAAAAAGCCGGACGAAAGCACCCACGTTCACACTTGTCAGAGTCTTGCTTACAGCAAGGACACTGGCTCGTACATGCCAACAAGTGTGATACAAAACACGGTCACAGAATGACTTAACGTGACGCACTACACTTACAATGCAAACACTATATTCACACATCTCACTCGTCGCAACAATTTACATGTATCATACAATGACAATGCAATAATACATTCAATAAATATATCAATACACTACTACACAACTCACAGGCGCACAGTCATATCTTCTCACAGGCGTTCTCTCTATGGTGTTCATCCATACGAGCATCATTCAATCACGTCTGTCTCCGTCAACACTCCCAAGCCGTCTGCCCGCTAACCGCTGTGAGTCTTACTACGCGGGCCTGCGTCACAGCGTGGAGATCATGTCTCACATGCGTTCATCGGCTGGCCCTTCCTGACACAGTGTGGTTAGCGTCGCTCACCGGTAGACCCCTGGCTGTATTCGCAAGGCGTCATAGACGATGACGCGGTAGAACTAATGGAGGGGGGATTATGACATATCTCCACCACATCTTCCCTTCATTGTCACTGTTATCTCTGTCACATCTTCCCTTCATTGTCAATGTCATCTTTGTCACATCTTCCGTCTGTCACTGATAATTGTGTCATATTCTCCCTCCAATATCACTGTTATAATTGTTTCATCTTCCCTTTGCAGTCACATCTTCCCTCCGATGTCACTGTGCCACAATATTCTTCTCAAATGCCTTTCCAAGTGGTATTAGCCATCATGTTTCTCCATATCTCGTGATCTGCAACATAATTTTGTAATTCGTGTACTGCTATTTTTCCATGCTATCATGAAAGGTAGTAAAGAGTTTTCACTCACTGGCTTTCTGTAACTCTTTTCCCATAAATTTTCCAGTTGTTACATTAGTTTACCTGTCTGTTCCTATAACGTTGTAAAATAAACATTCATTGTCTCCTTGTAATGCCTACTATGAGGCATGTTTTAGCCTCTTTCAAAACAATTAGATGACTCAGTTTGGCTGCCCTCCCTCTCTACCCTGTGTTACTTGAACTCTAAGGGGAAATTAAAGAATAGTAACGGGCAGCCTCCGTGGCGAAGTAGTCAAACTGTCTGCCTCACGATCCGAAGGTTGTGGGTTCGATTCCAGGCTACGTCTTTCAGTTCACGGGTGCATTTTTCTCTGAGACTCTTGAGGGGCGTCGCTGGAGCTAAAGAGTTAGTGCTTTGTGCGACGCTTTCGGGTTGCAATAAAGTCGATCCTCTCAACTTTAATGACTTTATAGAATAGTAACACTGCAACCTACCAGGCATGTCCTAAAAAGGCGGCTAAAGAGGAAATCCGCACTTGTGTTCCCGGGGTCCGCAAGGGCAGCAAAGAATATAACACTGCACCCTATCAGACATATCGTAAGAGGCGACTATAGAAGGGTTGTGCTTAGGGGAGGCTAACTCATCATGTAGAAAAGTTCAGCTACAAAATACCACCAGCTATGAACAAGTCGTGTAATGAAAGAAGAATTACTCGGCCAATCTTACTGACAATGTCTTTCTTTGTTTTTCAGCCGTTTGTTGTTTTTAATTCTACAAAAGAAAGTCGCTTAAAAGTCGACAGGGTCGACTTCATTGCACCGGGTTTTATCCCATATGGCTCGGTCTCTTTCCGCAGCACGGAAAGCGTCGCACAAAGCACGAACTCCGTAGCTTTTAGAGACGACTCACAGGAGTCTCCGAAACATTTAACTCGTAAACCGAAGGACGCGGCCCGGAATCGAACCCACGACCTTCGGAGCACGAGTCAAACGGCTTGACCACTTCGCTACAGAGACTCCCTGCAAGAGCACCACATCTCGAGTGCCTTTTAGCAATCCCAGTCGCTTATGTTGCTGATCCTTGTTTCTACACCTTTCCAATCAATCACTGGGGATATTGTCATCCTTAACACTAACATGGGGAGGGGCAGCAAGTAGCACACTTGTCTGGTGGCCATGTGTTCAAATCCCCGTCGAGGTGGATGTTTTGAAAATTAACATTGGATCCAATGTCGACCACACCTAAAGTGAGAACCAGCAAATGTTCTGGGAGGCAGAGGTGACCATTGCGTTATTTTAACCGCATCACTCATTGAGAGTCAATCCGTCTATAAAAAATATGGGGCTAGCAGTATTATACCCAACCCGCCTCAACGCGTGAAAAAGGGTCATTTACATATACCAGATGCACATACGCTGAATATTTGTCTATAGATTTTCTTATTTGAAACTGAGCCTGGGAAACAGCCAAGTCAGCTTTTTTGTTCTTCCCAACTGCCAATATGTTTTTAACGTGAGCAACTTGCACACAGGTTTTATTCATGCTAATTGTACTGGGTCAGATAGAGTTAATGGTGGACGTTCTTTCTCTAAGCAATTATAGTATACCCTCATGAGACCTGTGTCTTACCTCCAAGCTGTTACATCCCCTAGAGCAGGAGTAACTAAATTACGGCCCGCGGGCCAGATCCGGCCCACGATGTCATTTCACCCGTCCCGTGGACAGTACTCGAACTTGTATGATATAACGTACGGAACACGAGACGTTGTGATAAAATCTAAATGTAAATATTACGTTTAAAATAATAGGAAATCTTTTACACGTGCAGAGACCTCCTGGCTTCTATGTGTCTTAAATTTACTATTTTCAATTATAAATTATTGTATCTAGATTTTCTTGTTTATTGTAATGTTTGCTTATTTCGCACCATCCCAAGTCCCCCCCCCCCCCCCAACTCGTGGTAGCGACGCCTACGCTTTGACGTTACCATGGTTTTAATGGCAACACACACACGCACACACACACACACACACACACACACATCTTTCTCTCACCCAGATGCGTCGGCCTACGCTTTGACGTTACCATGGTTTCAATGGCAACACACACTCATACACACACACACACACACACACACATTTTTCCCTCCCCCAGATGCGTCGGGCTGTCAACGCAGGTCCGATGCCCCAGAAATATTTACTTCTGTTTGCCAGTCATCCATTTTATAGGTATGTAACAAGGATTTCTTTGTTTGACAATGATAGGTAAGTAGACTACAAGTGTGAATACAGGCAATAAAGTAGCAAACATAGCATACAAATGCCATATAAGCCTCGTGTTATTACGAAAATATTATCCCCAGCCCAGAAGAATTCCCCGGTCAAGGTGTTAATCGAGATGGCCTCTAGGCCAGTGTTTTTCAAACTTTCTGCTGGAGCAGATCCTTACGCAAATGTTTACGTTGCTCAAGGAACTCTGTGCGATGATCCAAGTGTCTGTCCTACTTTATGTAATAAACCACACGGGCAGAAGTGTTGCATTTAGGCATCCTAGGCGGAACCCCTGGCTGCCACTCGAGGAACCCCGGTTGAAAAACTTTGCTCTATGCTGTTTATTTAGGCTGGTCCTATTTATATATTTTGCAAATCTTATTATGAGATATATTCTATTACCAAAGGTACCTATAGACTTTATATGACCTTTGGTGAACCGTAGCTTCACCAGTCACCCATACTCCTCTGCTTTTCTTATGTTTAATAGGAGTTTAATTATGTTTCCAATTCAATGTCTTTTCTTTATGTTCAGATCCCGTATACTTCACCCTTCATTATTGCTGCTTAGAAAAGAAAAGTAGACGCCGAGTGTTACGTTGTGAATGAAAAATGTTGAGTAAAGTACTTCTTTGTGGAAGCAAAGGACCAGAAAACCAGTTGCGGTTTCAAATGTTGCTGTATGTAGCCGGGGCGCAGTGTTGGGGTGAGCACCCAACATTGCTTAAATACCCCAATGGCTCCTCAATACATAACCTATGCAGCAAAAGTCCAACTCCTGGCCTTCACGTGGCGGAACTGTTTAAACTCACAGGAGAAGGGGCGACGGCGATTTTCTGGCGCCGGAAAATAACTAGTATGCTCTAGATGTGTATGCACGTACATGCATGCGCAGACACGTGTGTGCGCGCGTACACATCTACACTCGAGTGACACCACAGTCTGCTCTAGCAAAGAAAGGTGCTGAAGACGGAGGCAACTAGCCAAGAGGTGCACCACAAAAATCAGGATGCCACGCAGTCACGCAAAATGGAATATGTCGACTACTGCTAAATGTTATGGTGCTCGCCCTGCTTTGAACCCCCAGGCAGGTGAAGTGCCGGGCCCTATGTCTCGAAAGGGTCCAACCACATCTACTGGAGGTCCTACTCAGATGTCCTGTGGAGCCAGGGGACATGAGAATAGGACGGCTGGCCATATTAAACAAAGACTTAAAATAATGCACTGGAATGCGGAGGGAGTCAGTAACAAGAAAAAATAGAATTAGAAAACATCTTGGACCAAGAAAAAGTAAGCATATGTTGCTTGCAAGAAACTCACCTCAACGAAAATATAGCCTTCAAAATCAGAGGCTACCAGTGTTACCGATCTGACCGAAAGGACAGGCGAAAAGGTGGATACTGACCCTTGTAAAAAATAACATCATTGCTTCCCAAATCGAAATCTACATGGAAGGGGCGGAGTATCAGACACTTAAACTTAAGACAGGTAATACAGACCTACATCTGATCAATTACTACTGTCCCAGTGATCGCCCACAGGCACTGGACACACTACCTTTAAAAGAAAAAAAAATGATTGTGTGTGGCGATTTCAACAGCCACTCGCAAAGCTGGGGCTATGATCACATGGACCAGAGAGGAGAGAGACTGGAAGACTGGCAGGATGAGAATAGATTCATCTTGATTAACAAGCCGTCCGACCCACATACTTTCTACTCGAGATCATGGCACACTACAACTACACCTGACCTGGCTTTTCATTCACCAGACCTGGAGTGGAACATTATACGAATTGTTGGGAAACAACTTGGTGGCAGTGACCATCGGCCAGTCTTTCTAACCGTAGAAAATGAGCTTGTAAGTGAAAGCGCACCCTCTCGAGGTGGAACTACAAGAAAGCAGACTGGGCAGTGTACAAGCATCGCACCAGCAAACTGGTTAGAAACCTGAACACTGAGAAAGACATAAATAAAGTAGTTGAAGAGTTTGGGAAATGCATGCTACAGGCAGCGCGAGAAACAGCACCAAGAGGAGCCCGTAAACAATATAAACCCTACTGGAGTAGTGAACTGGAACACTTGCATAACGATGTGGACGTGTGTAGAAAGAAAACAGAGGCCACACCCAGCCAAGAGCACCACAATAAATTCCAGCACGCAAAAGCCAAATTTCAAAGGGCCAAGCTGCAGGCTAGACGGAAAAGCTAGCAGGAGAAAACGGAGTCTCTGAACTTTGAAAGAGACACAAGGAAATTGTAGAAGCTAATAAAACAACTTAACGATAAGGGCACAGGGAGAAACTCAAAGATTGCACTACATAAAGATGGAAACATCTTAACAAGAAAGCAAGCAGCTGACCATTTTGCGGACTCATTCGCACAAGATAACAATATCAAAATTAGTCCAGAGAAACAACAAGAGATTCGAGAGAAACGACAACATACAGGATAGAAGGAAATAGTACATGAGGTTCTGGAGGCACCCATCACAATCAGCAAACTGGAGCTAGCCATATCAAAACTGAAAATGAGAAAGTCACCAGGAGCTAATGGTATCTCCAATGAAATGATCAGGAACATAGGAACAGAGGCCAAAGCAAAGCTGTTGCAGATCTTCAATAACAGCTGGACCTTAGGCAGTGTTCCACAAGCCTGGAGAGAAGCAATCATGATACCCCTCCTAAAATCAGGAAAAGATGGTTCCATTGCCTCTAGCTACAGACCAATTAGCCTCACCAGCTGTCTCTGCAAAACACTGAGCGCATCATCAACCACAGACTGCAGTGGTACATTGAAAGTAAAAACATCCTTGTGCCACAGCAGGCTGGCTTTAGGCAGTGCTACTCTACGGAAGATTAGACAACCTATCTCTCTCAAGAAATTGAGGATGCATTCCAAGAGAAGAAGCTGGTGCTTGCGGCATGGATAGATCTGAAGAAAGCCTTTGACAAAGTCTGGAAAGAAGGTCTGATGAAGAAACTGAGAAACTGCAAAGTCAATGGAAGAATGTACAAATGGGTGAAAGCATACTTGCACAACAGAAGAGCCCGAGTACAGATAGACGGACTCAAGAGCAAGAAAGTACTACTGCGTCACGGTGTTCCCCAGGGCGGAATCTTTACCCCCACACTTTTTCTAATCTACATCAATGATCTTGTTGCTAATCTACCGCATGGAATTAAAGCGGCAATGTACGCCGATGACCTGGTTTTATGGAGCACAAATGAACATGCATCAGTGGCCACCAAATTGCTTCAAAGAGCTGTAGATACATTTGCTGCATGGGCAAATAGATGGTGTGTCAGCATAAACACTGACAAGTACAGCATCACTCTATTTACCCTCTCTTCAAAACAAAAGGCAGGGGTCATCCAAATAAATGGAACACCCCTAAGAGAAGATAAAGAACCAACATACCTTGGAGTAACATTTGATGGCAGGCTGACATGGAGAAAGCACACCAACAAAGCAGTAGCAAAAGCCAGAAGGAAAATAACCATCCTGAGAAAGCTAAGTGGAACCACATGGGGAGCCAGGGGGAAAATACTTAGCAAAGTTTACCAACAGAGCATACGACCACACCTGGAATATGGGTCAACTGCGTGGTGTTCAGCATCAAAAACCACACTACAAGAGCTGGACAAGGTGCAAAATCAAGCACGTAGAGTCACCACAGAAGGGATGAGATCAACCCCTGTAGTGGAAATGGAGAAGATTTGGAGGACACAAGCACTGAGTAAGCGCAGAGATACGAAAACGCTAATGCAAGCAGAAAAGTTCCTCAGCTTGCCAGGCCACCATATGAAGAACAGATTTGAAAACCTAGCTATGGGGCGGTTGAAAAGAAGTAGTTTTATCCACCAGGCCAAACGACTCTGCAGAGAAACCACCGATTTGCCCATAGTTGGTATCCCCCTAACAACTATTCCAGAGCGAACTCCATGGAAAGATGAGCATAGACTATCATTACAAATCCAGACAAAAATGAGAGGAATATTTGGCAACGAAGAACAGAACAGTGTGCAGCGCAGAACAGCCACTCTCAGCTTCCTTGATGAAGAATACCCACAGGACCTCTGGATCCGAGCCTACACAGATGGGTCGGCACAAAATGCTGTTCGAAATGGAGGAGCGGGAGTGTATATAGAATACCCAAATAATACCAGGGACACAGCCAGAGTACCGACAGGAAAGTACTGCCATAACTATGATGCTGAAATTGAGGCAATCAAAATAGCAACAGAGAAATTAATAAATACCAGCAATAGTACACAACCTGTGGTGCTACTGACAGATGCAAAATCAGTTATCGATGCCTCTCCTGTCTGTTAAATTGCCAGTACTAAGGACACTACTTTCTGAACTTAGCAGTCAGCATAAGGTCACCATACAATGGATATCATCCCACTGTGGAGTACCCGGAAACGACAGAGCTGATCAATTGGATAAGGAAGGAGCCAAAGAAGAACAGCCTGATGTGCCCGTTACATACCACCAAAATAAAAGAATGATCAAATCAGTCAGAAAGCCACAAAAACCTGCTCAAGATGACTACCATGTTATGGACAGACCAGAAAAAGTCATTATTCTGCGCCTCAGAACAGGACACAATAGATTACGCAACCACATGTATACAAAATTCAAGATTGGCGAAACAGCCATGTGCGCATGTGGATTGGCCTCGCAGACAGCAAAGCACATACTCCAAGACTGCCCAAAATATAACATACCTAGGCAAACCTTCTGGCCTAGAGAGACGACAGTGGAAGATAAACTCTATGGACCACTGTGTGAACTGAAAAAAGACAGTTAAATTCATACAAGAGACAACATTGCAGATATAGACATATTACAAGCGAACGAAAGAAGAAGAAGAAAAAACCAGTTGCGTAATATGCAGCGAAATTGTTGCCGCTTTGAAAGATTACATTCTTCGGCGCCACTACGAAACAAAATATCTATCAACATATTCAAAGTATTGTACATAATGAGTATCCGGTCCACGCTCGTCATTTTATCAGTTATCCTGCCCGCCGTGAAAAATGTTTGTTGACACCTGGCCTAGGTGATTGGAATGAGAGTGGTGAAAGATTAATAAGCCAAGTGAGCAGAAGAAAACCTAGTCTGGCACAGTCAAGGCCTGCACGCACTTATTTTCGCGCTGGCGAAAGGCCGTGCAAGTTTATCGAATTTATGTAGACAAACATTAATATTATGTTTGGAAGAAATGTCATTTATATTGTTTGTAAATATCATTGATTGATTGATTGATTGATTCATTCATTCATTTAGGAACCGACATCACAGCATTCGGGACATTCCCATAAGCAAAAAATATCATTCATTTTGAACAAGTAGTTGTCTCCCCCCTCTCTCTAGCTCTCTCTCTCTCTCTCTCTCTCTCTCTCTCTCTCTCTCTCTCTCTCTCTCTCTCTCTCTCTCTCTTTCTCTCTCTCTCCCCCCCTCTCTCTCTCTCTTTCTCTCTGTGTGCCAAATGGTGCATTGCTTTCTAATGGTCTGACACCCCCTCCCCCCTTCCACCCCATTTCTTTAATATAAATATCTCTTATAATAATAAATCATGCAATTAAACTGCGCATGCGTGTTCCCAGTTGCTTAAAGCATATTTAAAACAACATTCTGCGGAATTACCAGATAGCTAAAAGAAAAAAAAAAAACACCTAGATCAGCAATGAAAAGGGGGGGGGGGGGTGGGGGGGGGAGGGGCATAAACATCTATAATATTGTTATAAGGGAGATTGCTAGAATTAAAGGGGAAAAAAGGAATCATTTACTTAGCTATAATATTAATGCCTTGATTGCTCACTACACTTATTAATAATTATGTTCAAGCATTCTGCGGAATTACCAGATAGCTATAAAAAAAAAAGCTGTCTCCGTGGCCAAAGTTTGCGAACGCGGTTCGAGAGCCGCTTACGTAAAATATTGCCTTGTACATCAACAGGAACTGAAAATGCTGGTGTTGACTGCAACGTCCTGCAAGGGACATGAAAAAAAGACGAACAATGAGTAAGGGGCATAAACACCTAACATTATTATAAGGGAGATCACTAGAATTTAAAAACAGGAATTATATCCGTAGCTATAATATTAAAAATGTATCTTATGTATCTTTTTCTGTATATCTTGAAATTAAAACTACTAACAACAAAGTGAAAAATCATAGGTAAATAATATTATCTTAATACTACTTATAAAAATTTGTTCCTAATCTTTACGTACTTACATTTTATAACGCCACTTCCTGGTTCTTTATGTATGTCTTAAATTATAAAAGTATACTTTTAATGTACTGTTCCATTTTAATCAAATTAAGTTAACAAAACATTTTTTTACTGGCTCGGCCATCGCTTCTCGGCCTTTTGGCTAAGATCAAGTGTATTTGCTGGCCTCCAGTAGTGCGCTTGGTCTGGTCGGAGGCCGGGATGATCAATCTCGGTCCCTTGGCTAAGATCAGGCGCATTTGCTGCATCCCCCGCAGTAGTGCGCCTGGCCTGGTCGGGGGCCGGGTAATCAAAAAAAAAAAAAAAAAAAACCCTCACATTAGCATCACTTTAAATGTGGGCCCGGTGGACCACTGTGGGCAATAGCTCACAGTGGGACTAAGGGTCCACGCCAAAAACAGGGGAGGCGGGGAACCAGCTAGTCTGGGATGACCGCCAAACCCTAAAAAAAAAAAAAAAAAAAAAAAAAAAAAAAAAAAAAAAAAATTTACTGGCTCTCTTAGGGCCACATAAAATTTAAGATAATTCTGTCCTAGAGGTTAGCGACTTTTCTCCGCAATCTCGTATACTCTCGTAATTAACGTGACGACGGTGAGAATCAGCAGTGGTTCGAATCGCGTCGGTAACTTACGGGGTATGTGAGCCGGCCGCTCAGAAGGCAATGGCAAACTACTGAACGTAATCTTGACAAAGACATCAACAATCAGCTGAAAGATGTTGATTTTGACAGCGATGTCCTGTAAAGGATATGCAAACATTATTACATAAATAAACACACATAGTATTATTTGGTGCTCATAGAAGGAGAAGAAGGAAGTAGAGACTAGAGGACAACATAAATTTTGAAAGCTATAGTTACCGACCGGGAAAATAAAATAAAATTTAAGGGAAATTAACCACACACAACCCAAACTTTGATAGAGAAAGACAACCCCGCCGCGAAGCAAACACGGCTAGGGGTTTCTGATCGTCAGAAGTGTATCTTCTTCCCCAAGTGTTTCGGACCATTACACTCTTGATACTCTAGGGGCGGTCTCCGTACGGGGCATGACTTCGGGCGTCTTTTCCCTGCCTTAGAGATGTCTCCAGATCTTCTTTTTTTTCACTATACAGTGAACATATTTTCAGAAATGTAGAAGATATAAATGGAATCGTCATTGGAGAACGAAACAACCAGAACATTAGATATGCAGATGACACAGTATTGATTGCAGACAATGAGCAGGATCTGCAACAATTAGTAGATGCGGTTGTTGTACACAGTGAACAACTGGGGTTAGAATTACATTGTAAAAAGACACATATTATAGTCGTCATTGGGAAGAAATAAATACCACAATGTAATATACAAGTAAATGGAAATATTCTCCGCCAAGTGAATCGGTACAATTATCTCGGAACAGTCATAACATCTGATGATAGATGCCTTGAAGAGATTAGAACAAGAATCGCCATGACGAAAGTAGCCTTTAGAAAGATGAAAAACATATTGACCAATAAAAATATATAAATTGAATCGAGAAAAAGAGTGTTGAGGTGCTACATAGAAACTGTACTTTTGTATGGAGGCGAAACTTGGATAACGGGCAGTCAAGCTGAAAGACATCTGATGGCTGTAGAAATGTGTTTTCTGAGGAGAATGCAAAGAATAGCATGGACAGACAGAAAAACCAATGACCAAGTATTACAAGAAATAAATGAAAATCGTAAATTGATTAGAGAAATTAGACGTAGACAGTCAAAATTTATTTGGACATGTTATGAAAAGAAATGAGTTGGAGAATTTGGTGACAACTGGCAAGATCGAAGGGAACAGACCAAGGGGAAGACCGAGAAGTAAATACCTGGATGGCTTGGCCACATGGCATGGTCGAGACAGGAACACTGAGCTTATCCACGACTCTAGTGATCGAGTGAAATGGCGAGTCATGACCGCCCGCGCTTTCCGGCATGGCACATAATGGATGGATGGAGACGTTCGGTCACTTTCGTTGTCCTTGTGTTTTTCCCTTAGCTGTTACCATGTCTACTCTCAAGCCTCCCCTCCCTCAGAGAGGAGAGTCTGTGCAGCTATAACAGTGTAGTGATGATATGATACGGCTGTGTGTAGAAGGCTCGTGTCAATATAGTGGACAAGTCTCGTCTGTTATATAAACATTCGTTTATTCATTGAAATCGTACATCTTCTGACTGATGATGGTAAACACCCACATCTTTCCTAGTTGAATCTCCAGTCTCCCAGTCCTCTAGTGACGTGTGTGCAAGCCCTGGATACGTCTACCCATTCGTGCATACACGTTCACTAACTAATGACTTCCCAATAGTTAATGAATGCGCAGCATCCATTAACTCTCTACTCCTAAGCTCCCTTTACTGTTACATATACCTCCCCTTGTTAATTAAAGAATTTTTCTTGTAAAGGAAAAAAATCTTTACTCCTAATCCCCTTACTCTATTCTCTCTTCTTCCTTATCTCTCACAGTTCCTCTAATCTTCCCCAAACCAACTCCAACTTAAGTAAATATTCTATTCTTTAACTCTTTCCCGTGCTATCTATCAACCCACTTCTTCTTCGTTTCTGGCCCTTCAAAACATAACATATTTAATAACATTTAAATCTCAACTTTATACAACACATCATAACACGTCTTCTTAATTACTTCTTCTCTTCTTAAGCAATCTGCTTAAAACTTCAAACGCTGTACTCTTCTGATACCTACTCCCTATTTTCATCACCAACCACACTAATTCTCCACTTTTAATCAACCTGAAATCACTCTCACACGATAGAAAGACAAAGAATCGGTGGCCACCGGTATTTAAAAGAAGCAGTAGAACTCTTCCACACAAAGACCACACTCAGCTACGTCACACACCCCCTTTACCAAACCATACTCCTTTACCCTCCTATGTCATTTGAGACTTTATGTAATAAAGTCTAAAACCACACTCACCTAAATCACACACCTTTACCACTCATTATGGTAAACGCTTACGCTGCTATCTACAGCATCAAAAACATTATTCACATCCAATTGTCTATATATTACAGACACTACTACTTTTATGTCTCTGAACCTTACTTTAACCTCTCATTGTAATGTCAACCACAAAACAATATCCCGAGGACACAATTAAAAAATCTATTTTCCTTTAAGACCTCTTCCAACATTATACACATCACCTCACATAACTAATCTTTTCCTATACCTCACTCAAAAATTCTCTCTTAATGTCCATTTCTTATGGGCATATCTACTAAAACCTCCACTTATGCCGTTACTAACAGCAACAATATCCTACCCCTGCCTTTAACTTTATCCCAGTTCATATATCTCAAACTCTCAAACACCCCATGTCATTATGTCTCGACTACACACTTACACCCCTTTATTATTGTACTGTTATCCACAGTGTCTAATCACTCTTCAGATTTAAACATGGATTCAATTCATGTTTTTGTCTGGGGTAACCCGTTACCCTCTTCTTTTTCTATAACCCCGCAATCCTGTGTACATCATGGTTCTTCTGACCCCATGTAAACCATGTTTAAAACTTTCTCCTCATTTACCCCCCTGCTATATTAATCTATATTAATCTTTTCTTCCCTCATATGGCTTCTAATCCATATATTTCCAATCAACGCTGACTTTAGTGTAACTCTAAACTTTCCCATAACCATCCATATACCGGGGATATGTTTCCACTACTTCATAACCATTTCAACCTCATTATGCTGATTATCACAGCACTATAATATACCCATGAACACATTATTCACCAGGATGATGTGTCTCTCTACTAGTCCACAGTAGTTTATTACTATTTTCTGAACGAAGGATCCTAAATAAATGTCTCTCTTCTAGTCCCCAGTAGTTTATTAATATTTTCTGAACGAAGGGTTCCAAACAAATGTCTCTCTTCTAGTCCCCAGTAGTTTATTACTACATTCTGAACGAAGGATTAAAATAAAGCCCCATGTATTCTAGACAAAACCATGTAAATCAAACCTAACTAATTTCCAACATGTATTTACAAACACACAAGACAATTCACTTAAATTATAAGTTAAACGAGATAAAATCAAAACAGAACATCATACCCTCCCAAACTTTTTACATCATTTATGTTTCCCCACATATTAATTAAAGGTATGATGATGACGGTGATGATGATGGTGATAATGATTAAAATAATACAACATACATCCTAATCTATTGTTACCTAATACTACTGATCTCTTTTACGGACCAATAGTTTGTACGTAAAAGTCTACGAACACACAATAATCCTATTCTAAAATAATAACAATCATTTTACAGGACCAAATCGAGCAACAACAAAAAAACATATTATATATGAGGCATTAAAAGTCAGAGTCTATAAAACAATTGTCTTCTCTCTAAAGAGAAGGTTTTCAAAAAAAATACAACTCCCTTCAAATTACTACGTACAGTGGCCCATCAACCCTGGCCTCCCATACGACTTAACAAAACACCTCACTGCTACGTATGTATATCTGTTAACTACAGACTAACTTCTTTAATCTAGAACAATATTTGTTCTCCTCAACCACAATCACCACTCCACAATTGACCGTTCCATTTTCTGGAAGTCAAACTAACTCCTTATACATCACATTATTTGTAATTCAATCACTGTAAACTACAGGTCAACTCATTTCACCTATTATTATCTCAATGTTACCTCAAAGTACCAGTGGTCAATTATTTCCCTTGGATTTATTCCAAGTATTTCTACAACTAACTATTTTTATTACCGTTAACCACGGTATCTCTAACCTTTTACGTCCAACAAAACTTTGTCTCTCACCAATACAACCAACTCTACTTTTTAAGTTTCTCGTCTATCCGACGCAATTTACTTAAACACATCATTATCTTCCAACATCTCACCACGACTACTCTAAGCTATCCTCAGGTCTCTCCTAGCATTCTTATATCGTGACGATAATCAAACTGGTCATCTTCCTCGGAACACGTTCTCCAACATTCATTTAACTAAGCTTGTTTACCTTTGTATCTTTCAACTTTCTTCCCATTTATTGGGATTCTTTCAGAACTGCAAGCCACGCCACTTACAACTGACAGCAGACCTCACTTTTCTCGTTTCTCAGTATTGGGCGCTCTTGCTTCGATGCATCCCTGTCAACAATACTAAACATATTTTATGAAACATCATTCAGAATGTTAACACTGTTTCCGTTATACAACTTCCATAATTTCCTTCCAGCGTCAGATATTCTAACGAAACGACATCCCAATTCTCTAATCACGTTCTTTCTATTTCTCAATTTTCGCATACCCTATTTTCATTTATCAACCAGTCTTCGTATATTCACACGGACAATGATACACAACCTCTCTCTCATCTCACGACTACTCTCGCATCTCGACAACCTAACGTCTCCATACTATTACTACAACAAAACACTTTAGACGCCACCTCAACATTCCAGCAATCACTCACCACCACCTAAGCGTATTGATCTCCTCTACACACATCGACACAAGACATATCAACGCCAGTCTTACATTTTATCTATGTATTTCAGTTAGGCGACGTCACCACACCTCTCTCCTACTTCCTTCAACACGACGAACAGCTGTCTGACTACAGTTATACTCACGTTGAACAACGCACAACCAGACGAATAACTCCACAGGACTTTCACAATTCACTACTTCCTTATTTCTACTTTACTCAATCATTCACTCCCATACGAAGGTCAGACCCTATACATTACCTCTCGCACTTTTATCGCTTTCACAGCAGTATCTACTATCTATTCAAGACAACCAAACCTCCTTCCGCTGAACCACTAACCTCGTAACTATCATTCTATACTCCTCCACACAACAACTTTCTCAGACTTAATCAACTCTTCTTTCTCCGCAAGCACGACGTAACTCGTATTCTTCAATCATCAACTTCTACAGTCTTTTACTCTTAATATTCTCGCGTTCAACTGACTATTTTACTCACAGGATACTCAATTCCTCCTCAATCTATATCTCCTCATCAGACATTCTCGGTTCACCTGTCATACAATACTATTCTTTCTTCTCAAACCAACAAGCAAAACTATCTCAGACATCACGTCATAGCTCTGAGTCAAACCATTTATCTCTCACCCTCTACTAATTCTGTGCTGAATCTACTCTATTTTAAGCACACCATTTATACATCACTCAACGTGATTAACTCTCTGTAACTATCCCTTCCGGACAAACTCATTTTATCTAGTTTACTCTCCCTACATCGTAACCAAACGCAAGATTTCCTGTATTACGTATCCACGTAGAATATCATTTGCCGTAACTCTCTATCCTCAACAACACCATCGCCTACCCTGTACCATGCGATGCTACACCAAAAAATTCATCTGCCTATTTTAAACAGCTCATATATCTATACCCTCAAACCGCAGTTCTTCTCATAAGCCAAAACTATTTCATTTTTCTTCTTCACCCAAGTAACTTTAACCGTTATAGAGTGTGTCCAAGTTAAATAATTCGTTGTCTCTCAGTACATTAGTACGTCTTTCTCTTACTATGTCATCTTCACTATCTGTTGTCAACCTGTTAAAGTACTCAGGTCTTAATTCTCTGAGTTTTCTTATGTTATCTTCTGTTGTCGAGGAGTAAATTCCTGCTATCTGTCTATTACTATTCTTCTTATTTCCTTTATTTGCGTCGGTCTGCTCACTGTTTCCTGTATATCTTACGTAACCTTTGTACCTTCCCATCTCGTCTTCAGATGACACACTAATAATAGTTCCTTCATCAGACTCATTATAGTTTACTGCAAACACGTCGGCCCTATTCCCATAGTCATCTTTAAAACGTCTGACTTTCTTTCTCTTTCTCGGTCTTCGTCCCTTAGCCTTCCCTACTTTCTTGTCATATAAACTGGTATTATCTAGTTCCAAAGTTCCGTCCATTTGTCTACCAGGAACTACATCGTTTGAGGGAACATCACTCTTCAATTCAGGATCTGCTCGTAGTGCAATTCTCTCATTCTCCGAATCCTCAGTATTTATATCTGTTTTAGCATCACTATAATATACGGCGGTAGGAATATCTTCTCCGTAACTTGAACTCTGACAGCTAATATTCCTACACCATTTGGGAATTAGTTTCCTGTCTATAGCTGAGGAACTTGACACGGCACTACCTCTATTAACAATCATACTATTTCTTTCCTTAATACTTTTCTTCATTGGCTTCCTTTCGTCCTTGGTTCTCGTATGTCTATCTTTCTTACCTTCAACCTTGTCTCCCTTAGTCAAATGAGTTGGTTTTGCCTGAGTTTTCATTAAGTCAGTTTGACTTCCCTTTGTTATCTTGCTGGATGGTTGCACCTGATTCTGCGTACTACTTTCTATCGTATTACTTGTCTGTGTCTGTGTCTCTCGGTTTATTTTCCTTACTAACACCGTCGTCTTCTTTTCCTGTTTAACAGTCATATTTGCAATCACCTTGGGAATAGTTGAATTTTCACTTACGTTTTCCACTTTGTTCTTTGACCCTGACTTCAAATACTGTCTCTGTCTCTTTTCAAACCAGTCGTTACGTCTTTTTCTAGCGGTTGCACTGTGAGAGGGCCAGTCCCATGATTTCCTTGAAAGGTTTCTCTCACGCCCATTTTTGTATTTATAACTAGTATACCAGTCCGACCTTTCACTATTTCGTCTGTTCTCACTGTCTTTCACTCTATAAGCATTTGGCCTTGGTTCGTCATAACCATATTGTCTTCTGTCTTTATTAAGCAATGGCTGTCTCCTATTATTCTTTCCTACTCCATTACAGTCTACCATAATTCTATAAGGGTCTTGTCTAACCGTTCTGTTCTTTAACGTTTCCAGAAATTTCTCTACTTCCGTAATTGACATCTTTAATTCCCCCAACCATGTACTAACACGTTGTAATTCTCCACACAAGTAATTCATATTAACTTCCTTTGAAATATCTATCAACCTGAAACAATATTTCTTATTTAGTTTACACAAGAGAATTGTTCAATTAGTCAATTGTACGTGAAATAACATTTAAAGTTCACCAATTACCTATTTTCGTTATCAGGTAGAATTCACACGCCAGGAGTCTTGTTCCGCCATGCCTTTTCTTGTTGTCTACTGAGCCTGAGAAAGTTGGTACTCGAGTACTTGAACTAAGATCAACAAAATGGGTTCTGTAAGGACCAAAATATGCTCGACTGTAGTCCACAGGCCTCGATAGGGCTTCACAAGGCTCGATATGGCTCCACAAAGCTCGATAGGGCTTCACAAGACTCGATATGGCTCCACAAAGCTCGATAGGGCTTCACTAGACTCGATATGGCTCCACAAAGCTCGATAGGGCTTCACAAGACTCGATATGGCTCCACAAAGCTCGATAGGGCTTCACTAGACTCGATATGGCTCCACAAAGCTCGATATAATACGAACTGATTGATTGCTTGATTGATTGATCGATTGATTGATTGACTGACTGATCGATTGCTTGATTAGTTGATCGATTGGTTAATTGATTGATCGATTGCTTTACTTTAAGCGTTGTCTAAAAATTTTGGAGTTTACCTTCCGACAAGCAAGGTCACCTTCACTGTATTTCAACCGACAACATTTAACGGTCTCAGCAAAACCAAATTTTCACGATAGCATTTCTGGAACTTCTATACGGAGAAAAAACGAGCAAGTCAACAATGGATGGATTTAAGCCTGACGATGGCCACTCCGTTTCAGCACTCGGAACATTACTTGTTATGTGGCGTTCCAACAACAGTCAGTTTCAATTCACTTGAAACAACTTTGACTTGAGACAAGTTAAACAGACCTAATGTCTTCACTCAGCTGAAGTGACGGTTGACGACCTTGATTCGAGAATTTCAGAAAGTAAAAATCAACCTTGATTTAACCTCCAACAGTCCAGTGAGCTGAGATCGTGCTCATAAATTTTATCATTCTCGAGATTTCTCGGTTCCAATTTGAGCTGATCATTCAGTTGTATACATAATTTAATTTATTTCTTGTACCTCGGGACTTTATAAGTTGTAAGATGTATCTAGTGGTGACTACATCATTACATCATTTATGAACTTCAATGTAAAATAGCAATTCTTGACTTCTACAAAAGAAACAGCGTATATCAGCAATCAAGGCTCTATATACTGGTGAGTCAGGTATATAAAAAATTAATCAGTCTCTATAAATCAAGATTATCAAACCCTCTGACCTTGACTGAGAATCCCCTAACAAACACTGAGAAATCACAACAACTACCCCTGGGCGGGCTTTCAGTTGTTGCGTCTCTCATAATCTACTTGAGAACTTCCATAACATCCGTCTCCAGACGCAGACAAAACTCTTCGCTTTAGTCAACAATCTCCGCGACATCCCATGTTTGAAATCTTGAGGTCGACGGCACCAAAACAGCCTATATAACAGTGTAGTGATGATATGATACGGCTGTGTGTAGAAGGCTCGTGTCAATATAGTGGACAAGTCTCGTCTGTTATATAAACATTCGTTTATTCATTGAAATCGTACATCTTCTGACTGATGATGGTAAACACCCACATCTTTCCTAGTTGAATCTCCAGTCTCCCAGTCCTCTAGTGACGTGTGTGCAAGCCCTGGATACGTCTACCCATTCGTGCATACACGTTCACTAACTAATGACTTCCCAATAGTTAATGAATGCGCAGCATCCATTAACTCTCTACTCCTAAGCTCCCTTTACTGTTACACAGCCTGTGCTTGCCCCTTAGCACTTGTGGTCGTGAGGAGCTTTCTTCATCCCCAGCCACGGCCTCTATCGCCTCCTTACGTCTCCGTTGCCATGTTCCTTCTTCGTTCCCCGTTCATGGCGCCGCAATCTACTAGGAAGCTTGTTCTTCCGTTTGGTTCCTTGACTCACCTCTTGGTCTCTGCAGCTGGGTGCGACTTACGGCCGATTACCTCTCTGTTATGGAGATTGGACTTCGGCCGACATTTGCATGATTTGACTTCACTCATATTCACCACCCTCGCTCGGAGGAAAGGCTATAGAGTTGACACGAGACGTTGCAAGTTCGTGTTCTTAGATGATGAGATGTGAGGCGTTCTGCAGTTATCGCTTTTAATGTTACTTGTTTCGAGACACGTTCCACTTCAGATTCCGACAATTCCATAGCCAGCACGAGGCCTTTTCGGCTGCCTCACCCAGTTGTTTTTGTGCCAGAGTTCTTGCTTGTCCTTTAATGCATAATTGCTTTAGCATATCATACACGGAGTGGGAGACTAGGCCTCTGGCGTCTACCTCTACGGTGAATAACCTGGCGGTGTACCCTTGCCGTGTGTCAAGTCTTTATCAAATATGACTGAGCTACCGTATGACAGTAGACGGTACTACCTGCTTTCTGTCAGCACCGAATGCTAGGCGGCGCTTACCAAACCCGACACCTCACATTGTGCCAACGGCTTCGGGCCGAAGAGCGCTATTGGGAGAGTAGTAGTATACACTGTGCAAACTAACACCCAAATAAGGATCCGGATCTGCCTGGTGACGTAGTATTTTACTATATAAAAAGTCATGATCCTATGCTCTGACGTCAAAAACGGATACTACGGGGACCTAATTTTCAAGGGATGCAACCCATGAATAAATAATCGAACTTACGTTTGTACTGTTACTTCCCTTTTTGGGAGAAATTTAATTTTTAAAATGTAATAAGTGCTGCTATTAGTAGTTGTAGTGGGTAATGCTTAAAAAACTATCATCATACTAGTGAGGGTGTGTTAGGGTACAGTGCTCTTCCTCCTCATTGTCACCCTTCTTGTTTTTCTCGCTTTCTTTCTTTATCTGTATAGGGCTGGGCGTAAATATTATCACCACTCCATTGGTGCTGTGTAATGGATAAGGCTACAGTACATTTCCTTGATGTTATCTAGGGGCGGGCCGGCGTGGGGATGGGGGATCAGAGGTGGGCGTGGGTGTCAGCGTGTAAGGTAGGTCTAGGTGGTTCGAACCTCGAGCCATGACATGTGTCATATGAAAAACGTAATAGTTAAGCATGTTTATATGGCATTTATATAGTCTATAGGGGGTCGTAGTGGTGTAAACACTATCATCATATGGGTTGCAAATGAAAACCATAAACAGTCAAAGTGACCGATATTATTGATTGTAGATAGTATGGCTTAGTGAAATTCGCTGGTAAGGGGTGGTTAGTGGTTATTAGTGGTCTGTAGAGAGTCACAGTGGCCTTTTCACTATCATCATACTGGTTACAAATGAAAACATTTAAAAGTAAAAATGGCCGATATTATTGAAGGTAGCGGGTATAGCTTAGTTAAATTCGTTGGTAAGGGGTGGGTAGCGGTTATTAGTTGTCCGTAGAATGTCGTAGTGACATATACAGTATCATCGTATGAGTTACAAATGAAAACCTTTAAAAGTAAAGATGGCCGATTGTATTTATTGTAGTGGGTATGGCTTAGTGACATTCGTTGACAAGGGGTGGGTAGCGGGTATTAGTGATCTGTAGAGTGTCGTAGTGGTGAAAACACTATCATCACACAGGGTACAACTGAACATCTTAAAATGTAAAGATGGCCGACATTATCAACTGCACCGGGTATGGCTTAGTGAAATTCGTTAGTAAGGGGTGGGTGAGTGGTGGAGTATGTTGATACGTGCTTCCTTACACTATCTGTCATTTAAACTGTCATTTACTGCCAATATAGTACCTTGCGGTGTATGGCAGAGGGGTCTTTGAGGGGTCTTTGAGCCTGAGGAATAAAGGCCGCCTGGCTAGTGCAGTCACCGCGAACTGTGCAGGTTAGGATTTTCTTTTTGCCCCAGACAGAAAAAAATCCGACACCTTACCGAGGGATCGAACCCGGGCCTCCCGAATGAGAGTCCGGCGTTCTAGCCTCTCGGCCAGCCGCTCCTAACACTATCATCACCCGGTTTTCAGAGCTTCAAATGAAAACCTTAAAAAAGTTAAAAAAATGCCCGGCATTATCGACTATAGCCGGTATGGTTTAGTGAAATTCGTTAGTAAGGGGTGGGTGAATGGAGGAAAGACTAGATAAATCTTCTAAACACTATCATCATACGGTTTCAGAGCTTCAAATGAAAACCTTAAAAAGGTAAAAATGTCTGGTATTATCGGATGTTACGAGTATGGTTTAGTGAAATTTGTTGGTAAGGGGTGGGTGAGTGTAAGAGTAGATAGATAAGTGCATCTGATCGTTATTCAGGGGTGAGCGAGTGGTGGGGTCGCTAGATAAATACGGCTGGTCCTTGATAAGAGCCGGAAGAGGTGATAGAAAAAAATTATAGGTAGTTGGTAAAGGGTGTGTGAGTGGAGAAAAGGCTAGATAGGTGCCTCTGATCACTGTTAAGGGGTAGTCGAGTGGGGGGAGTGTGACTAGATAAATACGTCCGTTCCTTGATAAGTTCCGGAAGTTAAGTCTCATATTAAGTCTAAAGACTGAACTCACAGTTGGCTGATCTGCGTGCCTCATCACGGGGCTATGTCGGCGGGGGTGAACGTACGTGAACGTGTTTAGACATGTCTTTGGGGGAAACCGGAGGATGACTCAGAGCGTACCGACAGCGGAAAACCTGCTTGAACATGTTTAGACATGTTTTTCTATGTTCCATCAGCCGCACAGCCTGTACAAAAAGGACCGCAAAGGCGTGTTAAATACACTACGTTTGCAACACGACCTATCGAAAACAGCTCACCGAAGAGACCACAGTGGTAAGTACGCTGTGTGTAGTATACATTCTCGTTACACGCCGTCAAGTCGGTATAGTGTTGTCGCTGATGTATTTCTCAGAAAATAAGGTACATGGTGCTACATTCGGATTTACACTTCGAGTTATATCAGATGCGCATGATATCAAAATACTGTCTGGTGTATATATCCCTTCACACTAGGTCAAAACTGGTCTGCATAAAGGTCATATGGATGGTGTCACACTATGTAAAATTCAGTATGTGCAAATTTATTATATACATATGATGTCACTTGTTATATCACGACTAATTATTGCTCACCAGTGCTCAGTAACTGTCCATCAGTGCGTGTATTCGCCTGCTTTGCTCACTAATATGGTACATAAAACAGTTCTATGTCAGTAACACAAAGTAAGACAGCTTTACAGAATTACGAAACATACAGGACGTTGCTAGCCTTCATCACCAAACACAAAAATATACTCACGTTGAAGACCCTCAGGTGACGTAAGACATCAGGTATAAGAAGAACAAATATGCAGAGAACAAGCATTGTGTTACTACATATGACGTCTTGGTGCACCCTAATAATTCGCAAATGTCAAATGGGTACTATTGTCTGTTGATATATCATAATTAAAAAGATAATACTTTTGATTTGAAAACATTTTGGTTATTATTTTCTGTAGATGATTTAAAAACACTAGTATCAAAATAATATTGGTTGTCGCATGTTTTGAAATACAAAATAAAAGTCATGTAAAATATAGACGGTGGACTGTAATGGTTTGTATTTTCTTCACAGCTGTATGACGTTCGGCGGTCAGTACTTACACAGGAACGACCTGTGAAAACGTGGAACTACAGAAATCTATACAAATCATAGTGTTGGATCTCTCCTGAGATCTCTCCACCGAATTTCTCCTACGTGCGTCGCAACGCGCACGAGAGTTTAGTGTACCACGTTATGTCCCAAACTCTCGAGAACCATGCATTCTCCGCACTGGAGACTCTATATTCTCCTTGGACGTAATAATGTGACTGCACGGAGTTACCTTGTCACGCAAGTCAAGATGTTTCAAGAACTTTCTCGACATAGAAACTTGCTCGACTTTCCCAGTCTATTAATAACTTGGAAGTCCCTAATGACGCGCCGAGGTCAAGCGAAACCTCCAACGACACAGCACAGATACTGCATCGTTTCGTCACATAGGCCTCTTCTTAAGAGGATCGACCCCGTCGTTCCACTTCTATGTCAGAAGCTGTCTACGTCGTTCACTCTTCTCTTTCAGAGACCGGATGGCAGGTGAGGAAGTCTACCCCGACAATATTTCATAGGATACTTTTACCAAAAGTGGTGGGGTTGCAAGCCACCAAGTATCACGGGTGATCAACGCCTAATCCGCTACCACTATCGGTCATCTCGCGGTTTCGTGAGAGCTCCCGTCTCAATCTGATTTAACAATCGTCGTCGCCAGAGTTTACTGGACTTCTGCAATTCCAGCTTCCCCTTTCGAGGACCCAGCTGGACTGCAGTCGGTCGGTTTGAGGAACCAGAGGTCTGTGTACCTGCCGACACAACCTACCTCTTCCGACCACGGTTCTCAGTGTAGCTAGCATTGCGGGTGTTCTTTTGGCCGGTCATGTTCTCCCTATCCCCGGGCAAAACCGAAGAAGTTACCTGCACATACATATAGGACTTTCTATGGTGTGACATATTTTCCGCTACCTGACCTGAACCCCGAACCGCATTCTCTGCGACACGCTGCGCCCAATTACGGGCTTCTCCTCATGACTCATGAGGAGAGTGGAATGGAAAGTAGCAGACTTTCCCAGGATCTCCACTCCATAGTGATTGTGGGTCCCCACTTTATCCACTAGGCATGAGCCCTGCCACCCGATTTTGAATTCTTTCCCCTCGATTGGGAGTAGTACTTGAACTCGGTCTCCTACCGCCAAGGATATCTTCGGCTTAGTCCATTTTCCTGGTGTGCATTTACGGCACTCTGGACAAGCCCTGATATATCTGCGCACGTCGCCTGTCATTCCCGGCCAAGTGTAATGGCGGGAAAGACACTTACCGGTTGCCCCTACAGTCAGATGTCAGGTTGGGGACCTGACATGTACTTTCTGCAGCAGATTAGCTCTATAACTCCCAGGAACTACCACTACCGCTTCTCTGTTCCGGCCCGTATGCACTGCGACCGGTTGTCAGAGCAGAACTGACCCGGTTTTAGCGGGTTCATCTCGTTGGACAACCTACCTGAATAAGAACACTCCGTCGCATCCTTATTCCGAGCCGTACTTATCTCTTCCGGCTGAGGATTCGGGAGACTTACCTTTTCTAGACCATCTTCCACTGTAGACCTGACCTGCCTAGACTTACCGTTGCTAGGATGCTTGGGGTCCCCCAAAACACGTACTTCCGGCCCAGGATCATGGGATAGATTGGGTCCGGTACTACTGCCGCCTGAATGATTCCCGTAATGTACTTGCTCCAAATCTCCACATTGGCAATCGGGCAACGTAACGCTACAACACTCTTAATGGCTGGCTGTATTTCCGTTGTCTCACCGGTGAGTTGCTCTGGGCATGTCAGGTGGGATGCAATTACCACAGGAAATTGCAACCCTGTGTCATATAGGCACATTACATGTTGCCCGTTCACTTCGACTCTCTCAACTACTGGTGGTCTCTCTGGTTCACAGTTCACCTTACCCGCCTTCACTTTCCTGCTTGGTCTACCTTTAACCTCTGCAAGACAAGCAAAGTGCAAGTCCTTGGGTTTACTTCTGCACTCACTGGTGTTGTGGGTGCTGGACTTGCAGAATTTGCACCACCTTTCACTCCACTTCCTCCTTGGAGAGCCAGGTGGGCTATTCTTACCGGGTTTACGGTTAGAGTTCTCCTCTAAAGTGTTTACCTGTTCTGCCTGCTTCTTCGAACCTTTGGCCTTACCTGACTTACCTTGATCCTTGTCTTTCGACCCCGGATCGGTTGGACTGGTGTCTCCAATCTCGCCATAGACCTCAACATACCGTTCAGATAACTTGGTAACTATATCTAACCTTTCAGCTCCATTCTCACCTAAGAAGTTTTGCAACGGTTTGGACATTTGCATTCGCATCTGATCTACAACCATCAACTCACACAAGCTGTCATACTCAACTTTAAATCCGACCAAGGCCATCCACTTGAGAAGGTATGAGTTTAGCCTCACACTATATGCTGAAAACAATTCACCAGATTCCCGTTTAGAAGTTCTGAACTTCCGTCGGTACGCGTGCGCTGTGATTTCAAATCTCTTCAAGAGCGCAGCTTTTAACGCTGGCTAATCATTCTGCATTCCCGGTGGTAAGCGTGCATAGACTTCGTAACCGGCACCGCGAAGTCCCTGGGATTGTTTCAAACACCATTTCTCTTTGTCTAACCACATTGCAATAGACATCGCTTCATATTTCTCTAAGAACTGGTCTATACGTTCTTTCTCGGGTTCGAATGGATGTAACGGCCATTTCATGGTATGGTAGTCACGTCTACTGGTTGCTTCTGAGATAGGAGGTGCCACTCCTCCAACAACTCCCTCGGTTCCGCCAGTAGCAGGCGTCTGTGCCTCAAGTAGCTTCAACCGATACTCGTGTTCACGTCTCTCTCTGTCAGCTTCCATCTCAGACGTTTCATCTCGCTGTCAGCTGCTATCTTCTTTTCTTCCAAAGCCACTTTACTAGCTTCAAGTTCTCTTTCTGCTCTTCTCCTCTCTCATTCTTCTTGGCGAAAGTTTCTTTCCACCTCTTGAACATAGGATTTCAATTCAACTCCCTCTAGTCCTAACTCACGAACAGTTGCATGAATCTTGAACAAGTCTAACTCTCGAGTACCCATGTTGACTATGAGATGTGGTTAACTAAGTGTATGTGTGTGCCAATTAATACAATCGATAACTAATTAATGGTATTAACTAAAGCAACATCACAACACATATGTCCGTCAGACTGAGTAGTGAGATAGGCAGATTGTCAGGGTCTCGCGTAAGGCAAGTACTAAGGCTCGTTTGTTGACAAGTGATAAACTAATTACAGTTATTAAATCACTTGACGTGACCCACGGCAATAACGATTCACACACTTTATTCGCGCAACGCACACGTTACAATCAATGCATACATCGCGCAATCATAATTCATAATGTCATCATATAATATATCAATGCAATACATCAATGCAATACACTTACAAGTCAAGCACACAGGCACTCGGTCTCCAACACTCGTACAGGCTAGCTCTCGGTTCATGCTCAAACTCCATTCATTACCAGCAACCATTCAAACCCGTCTGTCCAATACGACATCTCAAGCCAGTCTCCTGGCAGTTCAGTATTCTAGCCAGACGGTGTACAGTCCCCCTGCTTGAGCCACTAGTTTCACGCAGTGTTCCGACTGACCCGTCACAGGCTTAGCGTTGCTCAGGGCTGAGCCTGGCTGACTCTTGCTGGCGTTGTCGAAGACGCTGCGTAATACCTGCTTGTCTAATCATCGCTCAAAGTTGAGCCGGTTGCTTTCGTCTGGTGTTGGTACAGACGACGCGTCGCAACCCTGGGTGAGAATCTGACACAGATAAGTAGTAGAATCTTATGTAGACTGAAGTAAGAGGATATAGAATAATTCAGTATCCCTATAAGAGGTCAGAACAACAGACAGAGTCTGGAATAATCCCGGACGGGCCCCTACTCTTCTATAGTGTACCGGGATGGCCTCGGTTATTGGGAATGAACACAAGCCCCGAGGTATCCCTAACATTATCGTGCATTCTGACCCCAGGGGCTGGACAGGTAGATACACTGTTTCACTCCGCTGTTGACGTCGGTTAAGTTTAATGAGTCTTCACGCCCTCCCAGATTCTAGACCTCTACTATCTACCTTCTACCTTGGGACAATGAACACTTAGGCATCGTCCGGGACCACACTCAATAACTGTAGGAAAGAATAAGTCAACATAAATAAAGTTTATTCTACCCTAAAGACAAAGGAAGGAAATGAACACCCTGATAGAATATAATCTATGTACAATAAAGAGAATAGAGTAGAGACAGAATCAGAGAATCAGAGAATCAGCCATCTTCGTCATCGGCTGAAAGGTAGATTTGCTGTGTGTGTTCAGTCCAGTCGGTCCGGCACTCACCCGGCTCCCTCCCAGTATGGTTTACTGGAACCTTGGAGACCACTCCGTCCCAAGAGCTCAGATCGGCAGTAAATGGACTTAACCACTCAGACCTCCACTGACTAAAAGAACTATAACTCAGCACTGTCCCTATGAGTCACTGTCGCAGGAAACACTGACAGTTCCTATTCAGCTTTGCTGGGAGGCCCTCTACCCTGAGGTGTCCATAGGAAAATAATCTTGACATCCATCGTTGACCAGAAGACCAATCTCATGCTCATGGAATATAGTCGATTACCCCTGGTTGGGTAACAGATAGTTGCTGTATCAAGTTCACAACCGGTCATACGCTGCTTGCATATAATCTCTGACAGAAGATGTTAGAACACAGCTACACAGTCACAATTGACCTGACTCCCTCGGAGTCGAGTCCCACAAGATAATCATGTTATGGAAACCTTGGTTACCGAAAATATTAACAATGTTCATTACGCAGTTGGCAAACAAGTTTGGTAACACCACTAAGTCTGATCTTAACACAGCCATGTTCATTACTCAGCTGGCAAACAAGTTTGGTAACCCCACTAAGTCTGATCTTAACACAGCAATGTTCCTTATTCAGCTGGCAAACAAGTTTGGTAACACCACTAAGACTGATCTTAACACAGCCATGTTCATTACTCAGCTGGCAAACAAGTTTGGTAACCCCACTAAGACTGATCTTAACACAGCCATGTTCATTACTCAGCTGGCAAACAAGTTTGGTAACCCTACTAAATATGATCTCAACACAGCCATGTTCCGTAGGTCCGGGATGAGTGGACCTTAGTCTACCTGAGAATTATCAGTAACATTTATACGTCCAACTGGTGTAGGTCTAGTATTGACCGGGCACAATTGCAGACGTAGTTTCCGCACAGAGATTCGTGCCAATCTATATCTGGTAGCTCCGACGGTTAGGAGGCTAAACAAAGTCAGTGGAACTGATGTGCTCCCAGAGCTGTAACTCTACCCCAACTTGGTAATTCTCCCCGGCATAAGCATACCATCACTTTTACAAAGTACTTCACTTGTAACTTAACATACACATGCATGATTTCTCAGGTGGATGAACATTTCACTTGCCAGATAGTGGTTATCAAGCGTCGATAAGAGAAACAAACCTGTCGAACAAAGTGCTGCTTCAGGGTTCACGAACCAACCTGGTGGTTCTTATTCAGCTTGTAGCATGATGTGGCGCAGTCAGGTGTGGTAGGTGTGTATCCCAATCACTCGCCCTTCCAGACGTAGTGGTTTCCGTAAACAACATCCTGGTTCATAACCTGGCAACCTAGTTCACCCACAGGCAACTTAGTTCACCAAACACAGGCTTTAGTTCACAAAACACAGGCTTTGGTTCACAAAACAGGCAACACCTGAAAGGAAGAGCGGTAGGTGAGAGTATTCGGCCCCACATTGGAACACATGCATCAAATCATGGAATACACAGCCATCCGGTATGCTAATTGGTTTACACCTAATTAGGGCATCATCTCTATATGCATAGATTAGAAGCATGGATAGCAGTCCAATGTCAGATGGCTCACAGAACATCCCGTCGGGTCTGATCAGATGTCTCTCCTACCACTATTCATAAGTCGCTGTTGCTAAATGAATAGCTATACTAGTTCTATTATTTAGAGAGAAACTAAACAAGGAAAGACGGTCCCTGGACCCCTACCTAACATCGTACATATATTATATGTACACACTCCACTGGCAGCGAACCTCTTCTGAGTCCCTCTTATCTAGAGGCCAGAAGTCCTCCTGACGAAAACATGTTATCTCCAACACGTTTACAGGTGACGCTCCAGTTCTGATCTCTTCCCAAGCGGATTAGCCTTGGGATAAGACCGAACTTCACGGCTGGCCTGGTTTGGACATTTGGAAGTCTGAAGAGATGAAACCTGGTACCAACCTTTTAATATTTAACTCTATGACTGATATCTGAACTTGTCAATTGTCAGCGGGCAAAAAGAAATTATCTGGTACCGAGGCAGCGGCAGAGCAGAAGTCTACCATTGCTGGTAATTAAACCAGGAACACTGTGTTGGCAGGCAAGCATGCTAATCACTATTCTACTTCAGCTTCTGAGGATCAAAAGAAAACATTTTATTGAATAATGCACCAGAACAATTGTGCCCATGTAAATTGTAATGGTAAAATACATGATAACTCTTAATGGCGTGACCGTTACATGCATTTTGATACTTGCAAATTGTGTTGTTTGCGCGTTGTATCTTGCTGCGTGCAAAATGTTTTTAATGATGTCAATCACAGTCGATCTTTCTCACTATATCTGAATTTATGCATTGAAAACGTTTGATTGTAATAAGCATTTTTGAATGTCATACATCCATTCCTTCGTACAGATGTATTGTATGTATTTGATGATGATTAAACACAACACATTTGCTTTCAGATGTTTCTGTTCATTGTATTTCTGTTTCCAGGAAAAGGTTTCCATGAAATAATTGTATTTATTGTGTTTTTGTTTCCTTGAAATGGTTTCCCTACCATATTTCTATTCATTTTGATCCTCTCTCTCTCTCTCTCTCTCTCTCTCTCTCTCTCTCTCTCTCTCTCTCTCTCTCTCTCTCTCTCTCTCTCTCTCTCACTCCCCCCCCCCCCCGCCCACTGAAATGGTTTCTCTCATATATCTCTTTTTCACATCTACCCTTCATTGTCACTGTTAGCTCCGCCACATCTTCCCTTCCATATCACTATTATCTCTGCCACATCTTCCCTTCCATGTCACTATTATCTCTGCCACATCTTCCCTTCCATGTCACTATTGTCTCTGCCATATCTTCCCTTCCATGTCACTGTTATCTCTGCCACATCTTCCCTTCCATGTCACTATTATCTCTGCCACATCTTCCCTTCCATGTCACTATTATCTCTGTCACATCTTCCCTTCCATGTCATTGTTATCTCTGCCACATCTTACCGTCCATGTCACTGTTAACTCCGCCAAATCTTCCCTTCATTTTCACTGTTATCTCTGCCACATCTTCCCTTCCATGTCACTATTATCTCTGTCACATCTTCCCTTCCATGTCATTGTTATCTCTGCCACATCGTCCCTTCCATGTCACTGTTATCTCCGCCAAATCTTCCTTCCATTGTCACTGTTATCTCCGCCAAATCTTCCCTTCATTGTCACTGTTATCTCTGCCACATTTTCCCTTCATTGTCACTGTAATCTCTGCCACAATTTCCTTTCATTGTCACTGTTATCTCTGCCACATCTTCCATTCCATGTCACTGTTATCTCCGTCACATCTTCCCTTCATTGTCACTGTTATCTCTGTAACATCTTCCCTTCATTGTCACTGTTATCTCTGTCACATCTTCCCTTCATTGTCACTATTATCTGCGCCACATCTTACCTTCATTGTCACTGTTATCTCTGTCACATCATCCCTTCATTGTCACTGTTATCTCAGCCACATCTTCCCTTCATTGTCACTGTTATCTCTGCCACATTTCCCTTTCATTGTTACTGTTATCTCTGCCACATCTTTGCTTCCATGTCACTATTATCTCCGCCACATCTTCCCTTCATTGTCACTTATATCCCTGCCACATCTTCCTTTTATTGTCACTGTTATCTCTGCCACATCTTCCCTTCCATGTCACTATTATATCCACCACATCTTCCCTTCATTGTCACTGTTATCTCTGGCTTATCTTTCCTTCATTGTCACTATTATCTTCACCACATCTTCCCTTCATTGTCACTGTTATCTCTGTCACATCTTCCCTTCATTGTCACTGTTATCTACGCCACATCTTCCCTTCATTGTCACTGCTATCTCTGCCACATCTTCCTTTCATTGTCACTGCTATCTCTGCCACAACTTCCTTTCATTGTCACTGTTATCTCTGCCACATCTTCCCTTCCATGTCACTATTATCTCCGCCTCATCTTCCCTTCATTGTTACTGTTATCTCTGTCACATCTTCCCTTCCATGTCACTATTATCTCTGCCACATCTTCCCTTCCATGTCACTGTTAACTCCGCCAAATCTTCCCTTCATTGTCACTGTTATCTCTGTCAAATCTTCTCTTCCATGTCACTATTATCTCTGTCACATCTTCCCTTCCATGTCATTGTTATCTCTGCCACATCGTCCCTTCCATGTCACTGTTATCTCCGCCAAATCTTCCCTCCATTGTCACTGTTATCTCCGCCAAATCTTCCATTCATTGTCACTGTTATCTCTGCCACATTTTCCCTTCCATGTCACTGTTATCTCTGCCACATCTTCCCTTCATTGTCACTGTTATCTCTGCCACATCTTCCTTTCATTGTCACTGTTATCTCTGCCACATCTTCCCTTCCATGTCACTATTATCTTCGCCTCATCTTCCCTTCATTGTTACTGTTATCTCTGTCACATCTTCCCTTCCATGTCACTATTATCTCTGTCACATCTTCCCTTCCATGTCATTGTTATCTCTGCCACATCTTCCCTTCCATGTCACTGTTAACTCCGCCAAATCTTCCCTTCATTGTCACTGTTATCTCTGTCACATCTTCTCTTCCATGTCACTATTATCTCTGTCACATCTTCCCTTCCATGTCATTGTTATCTCTGCCACATCGTCCCTTCCATGTCACTGTTATCTCCGCCAAATCTTCCCTCCATTGTCACTGTTATCTCCGCCAAATCTTCCCTTCATTGTCACTGTTATCTCTGCCACATTTTCCCTTCCATGTCACTATTATCTCTGTCACATCTTCCCTTCCATGTCACTGTTATCTGCGCCACATCGTCCCTTCCATGTCACTGTTATCTCTGCTACATCTTCCCTTAATTTTCACTGTTATCTCTGCCACATCTTCCCTTCATTGCCACTGTTATCTCTGCCACATCTTCCTTTCATTGTCACTGTTATTTCTGTCACATTTTCTCTTCTATTTCACTGTTATCTCTTCCACATCTTCCCTTCATTGTCACTGTTATCTCTGCCACATCTTCCCTTCATTGTCACTGTTATCTCTGCCACATCTTCCTTTCATTGTCACTGTTATCTCTGCCACATCTTCCCTTCATTGTCACTGTTATCTCTGCCACATCTTCCTTTCATTGTCACTGTTATCTCTGCCACATCTTCCCTTCATTGTCACTGTTATCTCTGCCATATTTTCCCTTCCATGTCACTATTATCTCCGCCACATCTTTCCGTCATTGTCACTGTTATCTCTGTTACATCTTCCCTTCATTGTCACTGTTATCTCCACCACATCGTCCCTTCCATTTCACTGTTATCTCTGCCACATCTTCCCTTCATTGCCACTGTTATCTCCACCACATCGTCCCTTCCATTTCACTGTTTATCGCTGCCACATCTTCCCGTCATTGTCACTGTTATCTCTGTTACATCTTCCCTTCATTGTCACTGTTATCTAAACCACATCTTCCCTTCATTGTCCCTGTTATCTCTGCCACATCTTCCCTTCATTGTCACTGCTATCTCTGACACATTTTCCATTCATTGTCACTGTTATCTCTGCCAAATCTTCCCTTCATTGTCACTGTTATTTCTGTCATATTTTTCCTTCATTGTCACTGTTATCTCCACCACATCTTCCCTTCATTGCCACTGTTATCTCTGTCACATCTTCCCTTTATTGTCACTGTCATCTTCGTCACATCTTCCGGCTGTCACTGTTAATTGTGTCATATTCTCCCTCCAATGTCACTGTTATCATTGTTGCATCTTCCCTTTGGAGTCATATCTTCCCTCCGATGTCACTGTGCCACAATCTTCTTCATCAAATGCCTTGCCAAGTGGTATTAGCCATTATGCGTCTCCATATCTCGTGATCTGCAACATAATTTTGTAATTCGTGTACTGCTATTTTTCCATGCTATCATGAAAGGTAGTAAAGAGTTTTCTCTCACTGGTTTTCTGTAACTCTTTTCCCATGAATTTTTCCAGTTTTTATATAGATTACCTGTCTGTTCCTATAACGTGGTAAAATAAACATTCATTGTCTCCTTGTCATGCCTACTATGAGGCATGTTTTAGCCTCTTTCAAAACAATTAGATGACTCAGTTTGGCTGCCCTCCCTCTCTACCCTGTGTTACTTGAACTCTGAGGGGAAAGTAAAGAATAGTAACGGGCAGCCTCCATGGCTAAGTAGTCAAACTGTCTGCCTCACGATCCGAAGGTTGTGGGTTCGATTCCAGGCTACGTCTTTCAGTTCACGGGTGCATTTTTCTCTGAGACTCCTGAGGGTCGTAGCTGGAGCTAAAGAGTTAGTGCTTTGTGCGGCGCTTTCGGCAGCCCACCCTGCGGAAAGAGACCGAGCCATATGTGGTTGCAATAAAGTCGATCCTCTCAACTTTAAAGACTTTAAAGAATAGTAACACTGCAACCTACCAGGCATGTCCTAAAAAGGCGGCTAAAGAGGAAATCCGCCCTTGTGTTACCGGGGTCCGCAAGGGCTGCAAAGAATATAACACTGCACCCTATCAGACATATCGTAATAGGCGACTATAGAAGGGTTGTGCCTAGGGGAGGCTAACTCATCATGTAGAAAGAAAAATTCAGCTACAAAATACCACCAGCTATGAACAAGTCATGTAATGAAAGAAGAATTACTCGGCCAATCTTTCTGACAATGTCTTTCTTTGTTTTTCAGCCCAGTTTGTTGTTTTTAATTCTACAAGAGCACCACATCTCGAGTGTCTTTTAGCAACCCCAGTCGCTTATGTTGCTTATCCTTGTTTCTACACCGTTCCAATCAATCACTGGGGATATTGGCATCCTTAACACTAACATGGGGAGGGGCAGCAAGTAGCACACTTGTCTTGTGGCCATGTGTTCAAATCCCCATCGAGGTGGATGTTTTGAAAATTGACATTGGATGCAATATCGACCACACCTAAAGTGAGAACCAGCAAATGTTCTGGGAATCAGAAGTGACCATTGCGTTATTTTAACCGCATCACTCATTGAGAGTCAATCCGTCTATAAAAAATATGGGGCTAGCAGTATTATACCCAACCCGCCTCAACGCGTGAAAAAGGGTCATTTACATATACCAGATGCACATACGCTGAATGTTTGTCTGTAGATTTTCTTATTTGAAACTGAGCCTGGGAAACAGCCAAGTCAGCTCTTTTGTTGTTCCCAACTGCCAATATGTTTTTAGCGTGAGCAACTTGCACACAGATTTTATTCATGCTAATTGTACTGGGTCAGATAGAGTTAATGGTGGACGTTCTTTCTCTAAGCAATTATAGTATACCCTCATGAGACCTGTGTCTTACCTCCAAGCAGTTACATCCCCTAGAGCAGGAGTAACTAAATTACGGCCCGCGGGCCAGAACCGGCCCACGACGTCATTTCACCCGGCCAGTGGACAGTACTCGAGCTTGCATGATATAACGTACGGAACACGAGACGTTGTGATACAATCTAAATGTAAATATTATGTTTAGAATAATAGGAAATCTTTTACATGTGCAGAGACCTCTAGGCTTCTATTTGTCTTAAATTTACTATTTTCAATTATAAATTATTGTATCTAGATTTTCTTGTTTATTGTAATGTTTGCTTATTTCGTGCCATCCCAAGTCCCCCCCCCCCCCCCCCCCCCTTCGCCAACTCGTGGTAGCGACGCCTACGCTTTGACGTTACCATGGTTTCAATTGCAACACACACACATATATACACACACACACACACACGCGCACACACACACACACACACACACACACACACATCTTTCCCTCCCCCAGATGCGTCGGGCTGTCAACGCAGGTCCGATGCTCCAGAAATATTTACTTCTGTTTGCCAGTCATCCATTTGATAGGTATGTAACAAGGATTTCTTTGTTTGACAATGATAGGTAAGTGGACAACAAGTGTGAATAGAGGCAATAAAGTAGCAAACATAGCATACAAATGCCACAGAAGCCTCGTGTTATTACGAAAATATTATCCCCAGCCCAGAAGAATTCCCCGGTCAAGGTGTTAATCGAGATGGCCTCTAGGCCAGTGTTTTTCAAACTTTCTGCTGGAGCAGATCCTTACGCAAATGTCTACGTTGCTCAAGGAACTCGGTGCGATGATCCAAGTGCCTGTCATACTTTATGTAATAAACCAGACGGGCAGAAGTGTTGCCTTTAGGCATCCTAGGCGGAACCCCTGGCTGCCACTCGAGGAACCCCGGTTGAAAAACTCTGCTCTATGCTGTTTATTTCGGCTGGTCCTATTTATATATTTTGCAAACCTAATTATGACATATATTCTATTATCAAAGGTACCTATAAACTTTATATGACCTTTGATGAGCCGTAGCTTCACCAGTCACCCATAGTCCTCTGCTTTTCTTGTGTTTCAATAGGAGTTTAATTATGTTTCCAATTCAATTCCTTTTTTTCATTTTCAGATCCCGTGTACTTCACCCTTCATTACTACTGCTTAGAAAAGAAAAGTAGACGCCGAGTGTCACGTGTTCATTGAAGAATGGGGAGTAAAGTACTTCTTTGTGGAAGCAAAGGACCAGAAAGTGTTGCCGCTTTGAAAGAGTACAATCTTCGGCGCCACTACAAAACAAATTATCTATCAACATATTCAAAGTATTGTACATAATGAGTATCCGGCCCACGCTCGTCATTATGTCAGTTATCCGGCCCGCCATGAAAAAGATTGTTGACACCTGGCCTAGGTGATTGGAATGAGAGAGGTGAAAGATTAATAAGCCAAGTGAGCAGAAGAAAACCTAGTCTGGCACAGTCAAGGCCTGCACGCACTTATTTTCGCGCTGGCGAAAGGCCGTGCAAGTTTATCGAATTTAATTAGTTAGTTAGTTACTCGTGTCGACCCCTCCTCTATCCTCTTGATCATGTTCATTGAGTCGCTAAGAAAACATGCCCTAGTGTATGTCTGTATCTCGAGCCATGTTATTGCTTTCCTTACTGCCATGACTTCCATAGTCAGGCTACTTGTGGTCTCAGTGAAAGCACCAGAGTCCTCCTTCACAATTCTCCCTCCGGCCCGAGCTGTAAAGGCCCGTGAGCTTCTCACATGTCGGACGACCGACCCATCTGTGTAGATGTCCGCGTCACCGTCTAGCGAATTCTCGAAAATCAACGCTTGTACTTCAGCCTCCACAGCTTCCGGATTTTCTTGTCTGCATTTTCTATCTAGTTGGATGCAAACTGAAAAGGATGTGGAGAAATCTGTTGGCATTTGTACCCACTCCACGCCAGGTTTTAAGTCCTCAAGTGAACACACCTGTTGAAGAATGTCTTCTGCTTGACCCATCCACGACCGTCCTCTTTTTAACCTGCTGCCCTTCACCTTCATAATTTCACTATGCAGTGGATGTTGTGTGTTTGCGTTAACACTGAGGTAGGCGCGTGCTCTGCAAACTTGTATTCTCTCTTCAATGGTTGGAAAATCAAGGAGGTAGCGCATCGCCCTGCATACTGTATCTCTTGTACATCCAAGAATAATGCGCATAGCTTCATTCTGTATCCTTTCCATCCTTTCTATCTGCTTACGGCTGAGAGTCAGGATTGCCATTGCATACTCAAAAACAGACATGACCAGCCCCTCGTACAGAAGACATAGATGGCGCTGCTCACAGTTTGCTGCCGCCATCACCCGCATCGCAGCCAAACCCCGCTTGGCCTTTGTTATCGCCTGGTCTATGTGCTCATTATAAGCAAGGCTTCGATCAAACCGTATCCCCAGGTAATTCATTGCCTGCGTTCTTTCCACCGTCTCTGAACACAGCTTTACAGTTGGTATTGGAGTGTTGACAATATGATTATTCAACGAGAACCAAGTTACTGTTACCTTTGTTGGGTTGACCATTTCCCCCACTTCATCACACCAAGTACTTATGCGATTGAGTTCGGTTTGTAGTTCCACAGCAACCTGCTCTCTATCCTTACCCTGACGATACACTAAAACATCATCGGCATATGACAATGTACTGCCAGGTCCAGTGATCTGCTCACTGGTGATTCTCACTGTGTAGGCGTTGAACAGTGCCGGAGATAATGGTGATCCCTGTGGTAGGCCAGGATATATTGTTGTTGGTTCCGACGTCCAACTGCCACATCTAAAAACTACTTTCCGTTGGAAGAGCGCTGCAGCGATCCAACTAAGGAGGAATGGACTTACTGTCGCAGAACTCAGTGGGTCCGCCTCGTGATGTTTCTGCTGAGGAAAGGTCCGGTGAGACATCGGAGATTCAGGTGACGAAAATTTAACAGTGAAAGGGAAGTAACCAGTAAATTGACTCAACCCGACCCGAATCGTTGCTCGCCCTTTAAGATTAGTCCAGTAGGTTGGCGGCGGAACAGATGTCCGGGCAAGACCGACTGCGCATGTCTAACTGCGCAGTCGATTGTCCCGGAACACCTGATCAGTTGGAGACAAAGGTTGCCGGCAGGCAGTCGACATTTTGGCCTAGGGCTAAGAGAGAGAGAGAGAGAGAGAGAGCAAGACGCCGTTTCTTGACGAGGGTTAAAGACTTCCGACATCATGTCCAGTTGCAGTGACAACGCTTCTCGTCTCCACTGTCGTGCTGTTTGTGTGAAGGTATGTGTACAACCGTTTTCTTTAACTAGTGCGGTGTCGGTGATTCAAATTATGAGATTTCGCTAACGCGTGTACTGACCGGCGCGGGAAAGGAGGTCACGTGTGAACAGTGGCAAGCTTGTAGTTTACGACTGTAAAATTAAGCCTGTGGCAAACGCGTCTGTAGCAGCATTGTACTGCTAAGATATTTCATAGGTTAGCAGCGCGCGGCTTATTTACAGCCCCTGTTGATCGGGGAAATCGGGGTCAGGGAAGTGAGACCTATAATTCGAGTTCACACATGGCCAACTTGATATCCTCGAACGTCGGCGGGGCCAGCGCGGCCGATCCGTTACTCACCGCGCTAACGGAAGTAGATTAAGGAGTCGCTTCGGATATATCGAGTGAGATATCGATGAAATCGGGCAAGTGCAACGAATCGAATGCACCGGTCGGCCGAACCCTCCGAGGTCGTTTCAAGGTTGTGCCGGGAGTTGAGCGTCTGATCACCTGGTGGCCGACCACTGACTTTCTTCTTGGCTTTCCTCACATCTGTCTTGTAATTAGTTCCCTCGATGGAAGGCCAGCTTAATATAGTGGTGTCCGGAGAGGTTGACAGAAGGAGAAGGGACCATTGCGACAGAATTGTTCATATTGAACATGACACCGTTCTAAATGCCCCGACCTGGGACCAGGGAGGGGGGAACGGGGTGTGGATTTCTGCTACAGGGGGATCACCCTGTATAATTATTTGGAGTTCTTGGATGGTGCCTACGGCCTGGTACGACATCAGCGTTGGCGGATAACAGGAAGGAGGTGAGGGAGTACTGCCATTAGCCCTCCTTAAGGGCGCTTCTATCTTTAAGTACAACTAACTCACTAACCACATGTGTTGTCTAGCTATGTTGCAGCAGAGACCCATATCTCCGACACCAACCTTGACCCAGTCCTACGTTCGTCTGAGAAAGAGGATGTAGGTGGACAGCTGCCACTTTGGTACTAGGTCCAGTCTGTCCTCGACCATTGGAGCAGCCAGTGAAAGAGTGCGGCCCTTATGGGAAGGGTCCACACGTCTGAGTAATGGGGACTTAAGTGTATCTGCTGTGGGTAAGTCTGATTCATGGTGCTCTCACTGAGTGTTATCCTCCACAGATTCTATCTTGTTGAGAGCAAAGCGATGATCTGGGGACGAGTCCAGTGATCCGGACTAGGGCGAGAGCCGGTGGGAACAGCTAGGGAGTCCAACAACTCCGCGAGCAGTACTTACAATCGAGAGTACGTCTCAGGATGGGCTCCAGCTAACTCATCGCCCACTCCACGTCTGATAGCCCAGGTTGTTCGCCATTACAGCACCTTATTACCTTGTTCACTACCTCAGCTGGGCAAGTATCTGGTTGTTGTTAGTGTCCCAATTGTGAGCCGAACTGACTGCCTTCATGCCGAACTAGTTCTGATGTCTCCGCTACCAAATGCCTGGTACCCTGTGGTGCCTGATATTGTGGAAGAACTTGTGTCTGTTTTGAACTCTATCTAACGTGACACGTTTCAGCGGGAGAGGTATCTGTGCTGTGATATCTGCGCTATGAGTTGGAAGATCTGCGCGGGTTGCATAGACAGTTAGGACTGCTACTACCATTGAGTGAGAGATCATCCTCTTGCTATACCCGCAGTACCATCAGACTTTTCCAGACGCTTCAGAGGAGTGTTCTAGTTCCTCAGCTTCCGAGAGACAGTCTTTATCCCTACTCTAAGGTGATACAGACTTCAGGGACGTCATCCACCGAAGGTCCCAAGTACCAGTGAGTCAACTCGCCAGCCATCCTATCCAAGTGGAGAAACCTATACCTGGAGGGAGACCTGAGAGACTTGGTGAGCGTGTCTGACTTACCCAATAGTGTGACTTGAGGCCTTGACGATGATGACATTTCCTCCAGGAGGCTGCTCGATCCTTGCCACGTCTTATCTCGCATAGATACTGCAAGGTCTATCTCAGAATCATCATCATCCTCATTCATCCATTCATCTTGTATAATACACCATATTGTTAACATAGTTAGCTGCCAGAGTTGCGTCATGAGTTCAGGACGAAGTTTGAAAGGGGTAACGTCCCTTGGTTGAGAGTGAGGGAGATAGGGTTCCAAGGGTCGAAGGGGTTTGTGGACTGAGGTCACCTATGTCCCAGGGCTAAAGGTATCCCGTTGTTAAAGTGTGATAGCAGGTTCCCCTCACCCCAGGGAGTGCTACGACACTTACTTTGAGTTCAAGAAGCTGAAGCATTAAAAAATCCAATGGTACTCTGTTGTATGCGTCCTCAAGATCAATCACTGCAGCAAAGGTTTCAATGCTTGAGTGGAAACCTTCATAGACATCATGGGCAAAAACCGCTGCATTGGTCCAGGTTTCTCTTTTTGGGCGGTTTTTATTTCGAATCTATGTAGACAAACATTAATATGTTTGGAGGAAATGTCATTTATATTGTTTGTAAATATCATTCATTTTGAACAAATAGTTGTTCTCTCTCTCTCTCTCTCTCTCTCTCTCTCTCTCTCTCTCTCTCTCTCTCTCTCTCTCTCTCTCTCTCTCTCTCTCTCTCTCTCTCTCTCTCTCTCCGTGTGCCAAATGGTGCATTGCTTTCTAATGGTCAGACCCGACCCCCCCCCCCCCCCCCATTTCTTTAACATAAATATTTCTTATAATAATAAATCATGCAATTAAACTGCGATTGCGTGTTCCCAGTTGCTTAGAGCATATTTAAAACAGCATTCTGCGGAATTACCAGATAGCTAAAAGAAAGACAACTAGATCAGCAATGAAAGGGGGGGGGGGGGCATAAACATCTAATATTGTTATAAGGGAGATTACTGGAATTTAAAAAAAAAGAAATCATATATACTTAGCTATAATATTAATGCCTTGATTGCTCACCACACTTATTAATAATTATGTTCAAGCATTCTGCGGAATTACCAGATAGCTATTTAAAAAAAAGCCGTCTCCGTGGCCAAAGTTTGCGAACGCGGTTCGAGAGCCGCTTACTAGGCGTTCGAAACGCAGCCGCGACTGATTTGGGCAGCAGACCGTGACGCGTTGAGTTATAACGCGTTGGTATGGGAGCCAGTCGATCAGAAAGCACTGGAAAACTATGGAACGTAAAATATTGCCTAGTGCATCAACAGGAACTGAAAATGCTGGTGTTGACTGCAACGTCCTGCAAGAGACATGAAAAAAAACCCACCTAGATCAACAATGTGTAGGGGGCATAAACAACTAACATTATTATAAGGGAGACTACTAGAATTTAAAAACAGAAATTATATCTGTAGCTACAATATTAAAATCTATCTTATATATCTTCTCCCTTATATCTTGAAATTAAAACTACAAATATTAAATTCAAATATAATAAACCAAGAATATTATTTTGAATAATACTTATAAAAAATTGTTCCTCATCTTTATGTACTTACATTTTATAACCCACTTCTTGGTTCTATACGTATTTATTAAATACTAAAAGTATACTTTTAATGTAAGGTTCACCCGTTAAGATTTGAATTTAAATTTTTTACTGGCTCTCTTAGGGCCACATAAAATTTAAGACAATTCTGTCCTAGAGGTTAGCGACTTTTCACCGTAATTTCGTATACTCTCGTAAGTAACGTGACGACGGTGAGAATCAGCAGTGGTTCGAATCGAGTCGGTAACTTACGGTGTATGTGAGCCGGCCGCTCAGAAAGAAATGGCAAACTACTGAACGTAAATCTTGCCAAAGAAATCAACAATCAGCTGAAAGATGTTGATGTTGACAGCGATGTCCTGTAAAGGATATGCAAACATTATTACATAAATAAACACACATAGTATTATTTGGCGCTCACAGAAGGAGAAGAAGGAAGTAGAGACTAGACGACAACATAAATTTTGAATGCTATAGTTACCGACTAGGGGAAATAAAATAAAATGTGAGGGAAATTAACCACACACAACCCAAACTTTGATAGAAAAAGAAAACCTCGCCGCGGAGCAAATACGGCTAGGGTCTTCTGATCGTCAGAAGTGTATCTTCTTCCCCAAGTGTTTCGGACCATTACACTTTTGATACTCTAGGGGCGATCTCCGTACGGGTCATGACTTCGGGCGTCTTTTCCCTGTCGTAGAGATGTCTCCAGATCTTTTTTATTCACTAAACAGTGAACATATTTTCAGAAATGTAGAAGATATAAATGGAATCGTCATTGGAGAACGAAACATCAATAACATTAGATATGCAGATGACACAGTATTGATTGCAGACAATGAGCAGGATCTGCAACAATTAGTAGATGCGGTTGTTATACACAGTGAACAACTGGGGTTAGAATTAAATTGTAAAAAGACACAGATTATAGTCGTCATTGGGAAGAAATAAATACCACAATGTAATATACAAGTAAGTGGAAATATTCTCCGCCAAGTGAATCGGTACAATTATCTCGGAACAGTCATAACATCTGATGGTAGATGCCTTGAACAGATTAGAACAAGAATCGCCATGACGAAAGTAGCCTTTAGCAAGATGAAAAGCATATTGACCAATAAAAATATATTAATTGAATCGAGAAAAAGAGTGTTTAGGTGCTACATAGAGCCTGTACTTTTGTATGGAGGTGAAACTTGGATAACGGGCTGTCAAGCTGAAAAACATAGAAATGTGTTTTCTGAGGAGAATGCAAAGAATACCATGGACAGACAGAAAAACCAATGACCAAGTATTACAGGAAATAAATGAAAATCGTAAATTGATTAGAGAAATTAGACGTAGACAGTCAAAATTTATTTGGACATGTTATGAAAAGAAATGAGTTGGAGAACTTGGTGACAACTGGCAAGATCGAAGGGAACAGACCAAGGGGAAGACCGAGAAGTAAATACCTGGATGGCTAGGCCACATGGCATGGTCGAGACAGGAACATTGAGCTTATCCACGACTCTGGTGATCGAGTGAAATGCCGAGTCATGACCGCCCGCGCTTTCCGCCATGGCACATAATAGATGGATGGAGACGTTCGGTCACTTTCGTTGTCCTTGTGTTTTTCCCATAGCTGTTACCATGTCCACTCTCAAGCCTCCTCTCCCTCAGATAGGAGAGTCTGTGCAGCCTGTGCTTGCCCCTTAGCACTTGTGGTCGTGAGGAGCTTGCTTCATCCCCAGCCACGGCCTCTATCGCCTCCTTACGTCTCCGTTGCCATGTTCCTTCTTCGTGCTCCGTTCATGGCGCCGCACTCTACTAGGAAGCCGGTTCTTCCGTTTGGTTCCTTGACCCACCTCTTGGTCTGTGCAGCTGAGTGCGACTTACGGCCGATTACCACTCTGTTATGGAGGTTGGACTTCGGCCGACATTTTGCATGATTTGACTTCACTCAGATTCACCACCCTTGCTCGGAGGAAAGGCTATAGAGTTGACACGAGACGTTGCAAGTTCGTGTTCTTAGATGATGAGATGTGAGGCGTTTTGCAGTTATCGCTTTTAACCTTACTAGTTTCGAGACTCGTCCCACTTCAGATTTCGAACAATTTCTTAGCCAACTCGAGGCCTTTTCGGCTGCCTCACCCAGTTGTTTTTATGCCCGAGTTCTTGCTTGTCCTTTAATGCCCAATTGCTTTAGCATATCATACACGGAGTGAGAGACTAGGCCTCTGGCGCCTACCTCTACGGTAAATAACCTGGCGGTGTATCCTTCCAGCATGAGACACGCGACCATGTCATCGTACTTCTCTATCTTGTACATATGCTGCTCCTCAATATTAGACTCGAATGGGACTGTCAGCTCAATCAGCGTTAGCTGCTTGGCTGACGAGGAGCTGAGTACGATGTCAGGTCGCAAGTCAAACTTTTGGATCACCACAGGGTATATGCCACGGCCCTTTAGATCCACGGTCAGTCCCCAGTCATCCACAAAATCGAGAAAGGTTGGAAGCGGCAAGTCGGCAGCGCTGCCTTCATTGTCTCTGAGTTGCTGCCCGGCTCGCACGAAGTAAATATCCATCGGCCTCGGCCTGCCCCCCTTATTCGCCTGCATGCTAGCTACATCCACTATGGCCGCCAACTCAGTAAGGATTTTCTTGTGACGCCAAGGGAATCGGTTTTGTGTCAGGGCGACTTTACATGCGGACAATACGTGCTCCGCTGTCTGAACCCTTTTACAGAGGGGACAGACTGGGTCGGTGACCTTACCCCACTTGACCAAGTTGGCAGCTGATGGCAAGACATCGTAGATGGATCGGACGGCGAAACTTAAGCGCAGTGGTACCATCCGCCATATTTCATTCCAGTAAAGAGATCTCTGCACTATCTCTTCCCATGACATCCACTGGCCCAGCTTGGCAGCCACACGGACTCTTTCGTCATCCTCTCCCTTGAGGATCTCCTTAACCACCGTGTCTCTGCGTTCCTTAGTCGTCACCTTAGACAACATCGGATCTCTGTCATGGTGCCCGAAGCCCCTTTTGTCTGACTGGGTGTGCCCCATGACCTCCTTCAACCGGAATGCTGCCTGGGCATCTTCGACCGCGCTGACGACTTTCCACTTTCTTCCCGTTCTCAGGACGGGAACCGAGACACTGACCGTTTTATCTGGAGACACGCGCAGCGTCTTAGCGAGTCTGGCTTTTCCGACTTTGAGTTCTTCCATGAGGGACCGGAACGGGAGGACGAACTTGCTCTGCTTGCAATATAGTGCGACAGTCGTGAGGCAGGGTGGTGCTCCAAGCCACTTTCTTATGTTCTTGCTTATCTTCCCCTCCATGATGCCCACTGTGGTCGTAAATTACAAGTGCCTCAGAAGTCGAAGTGGGTTTTGCCTGATGGTGAGGGACACTGGTAATAGGGAAAACTAATCCACGCACAAAGATCAGTCAAGTTCACAAGAAGTAGTAGCACATGTATGGACTACGCTTGAGTTCAAAGCAAGTGAACAAAGAAAAAAAAATTAACATATAATCAGGTTTAGTTGAACTTGTTTGCTTTTGTCCATGTTTTGCTGGGACCCATCTGGGAAGTGGAGATTAGTATATACTGTAATCTAGCAAGTCGTCATAGACAATAGAGGATATTTGACCATCACATGTGATCGCTGTCTGGAAAATACCTTGTGGTGTTTGTAGAAATGGGTCTTCCCAGTCAATGAAATGTAGTCAAGCAGAGCATCTTTCATTTATACCACTAGAAGGTAAATTCTGTTGGAAAGAGATGATTTTTTTTCACCTCCCCGAGGTTCATGGTCTCATCTGTGATGAAACCTCTCAAGGATCACACATCGTGTATGCTTATAGACAGAGAGTTACAGCACATCCCCACGATGATGGTAGGCATTTAGCAGCCAAGTCTTGTTTTTGCTCTCGAAGATCTCACATACATGATCAGAATGATTGTGCTGCTTGCTTACCGAGATGGAACCAGTTATTACCATTTTCCACATTTTTCATGCCATTTAGGAGTTAACTCAAACTATCCAGTTAGCAAATAAGAGTTAACAGCTCGAACAACATAGTTGGCATAATATCTTGTTTATTTGTGTGTCCCTTGTTGCCAAAGAGGACCACATTGTCATCTGTCAGTTCTAGAGTGGAATTGTAGGTGGTTGATTTGACCTGTTTGAGTCTGGAAATGTCTGTTACAATAAGGGTAATGTCTGTTACAATAAGGGCACTGTCTGTTATAGTCAGGATGAAGAATGTTGACTGTCTCAGCAGGCAGAGGTAACTCACTGTTGATGTTTGTATGGCCTCTGCATAGCTTCCTCAATTCTAAACTGTTCCACAGTCACCATGCTGGTAGACATTTACACAAAACAGAGCTATCAGAAACATTGCTTTACAAGTCAGTATCATGGTTTTACTTTGAAGCTTTCAGGGTGTCTTTGTAATATCAGTTCATGCTCACCTTAGAATATTTTCTTTAGAAGCCGCTCATTTAACATGTGAAGAATATGATCGGATCATCTATGCTGAGATTTGTACTGCATTATCTGGATGCTTGTCATGCCGGCCCTTGAGAGAACTTCACCGCTACCTGATTTGAAAGTTCTCTTGGTCTTACCTCTCAGTTTTGAGATTCTTCCAGAATCTCTGCCGAACCCCCGCAATCTGATTATTTCGACATACAGGTTCTCAATCTGTTCCCCTGCCTTCTCCACCTGGTCCCACAGGCGCACGAGGAGGTAGAATGACTGCTGCGTAAACCTCCAGTTTGGTAGTGAGCATGGTTCCTTGACTGCCTGCATGCATACCTGTGGGAGTCTCCATGGACAAGTGGTCAAGCTGTCTGCCTCATGCTTCGAAGTTTGTGGGTTTGATTTCAGGCTACGTCTTTCGGTTCATGGGTGCATTTTTCTGGGGTTCGTCGCAAGTGCTGCGGAGTTCATGATTTGTGCGATGCTTTCTGCAGGTCGCCCCGCGGAAAAAGACTGAGCCATATGGGATAAAAGCCAGTGCAATGAAGGCGATCCTCTCGACTTTTATTACTTTCTTTTTTAATGCATACATGTATATATGTGTTTTATTTTTGGGTGGGAGTGTATGAGAGAGTGAGAGAGAGAGAGAGAGAGAGAGAGAGAGAGAGAGAGAGAGAGAGAGAGAGAGAGAGAGAGATAGCATGGCTGTAATGCCATATTGTGTATTTCCTCATCGCTCAGTTTATGTTTACTGCCACGCTAATTTTTTTGTGTAATACAGAACATATAATTGCTGTATAATTGATGAATGGTTGATAGGACCGAATGTAAACCAATTTTATCATTTGTTTCCCAAATTGTGGATCTCAGTGTCCCAAAAACCAACACAACCTTTGACATGTCTGATCTTCACTTCATCATCAATATGGACTACATTGGAAAGGGTGCTGCTGAGATAAACAAAGCATTCCACAGACTTCAGTTTCTGGCCTCTAATGGCTGACTATGCTATGTTGATCTAGCTGCTTGGTGCTCCACTTCAGGTTTGTTGGTGGAGATGGCGCTACTGTAATTATTACCAGCTGCAGCAGCAGTACACTGCATTTCACATTCTGAGTTATGTGACGCATGAACACTTCTGCATCGGATACAGAACTCCTTTTCGTTACAATTGTGTGCCGCTGTTATCTTGCAGAAATTAATTGTAAAAAGTATGTTTTGTTAATTCACAAATATCATGCCTCGTGTAATATTCCACATGTGCAATCGGAATAAATGATGGAATATTGTTTTAACCTCTTGAAATGGCCGAAATGTTCTGTTATCATCAGCCGGTTACTGATTGGCTTTGAATATTCATTATATTTGCTGTGTTTAACCATTGTGATGTTTAACTTTTGTTACCACACCAATACATTTAATAAATATGTTTTTTGTTTTTTTTTGGATGGCAACATGAAAATGGATCAGTGGGTAACTGTAGTTTCAGATTGTTACGTTGTACATAATTATCATCCGTCATCACAGGCTCAGTTTCAATTGCCGAATTTTTCACAGCATCGTGCTCATGATTGAGGCAGACTTAAGACTTTGTTATGTTCTCCTTAGCAAATTATCTCTTTGAAAAATATATTGTGTTAACTGTTAAATGACATAAGGGTGTAAATGCCAGTGTTAATAGTAATAGGTCAGTTATTTCCAAAGTCGTGTTAACTTTGAAATGACATGAGGGTTTGTCCATGTTAAATGCATAATTTTTCTGGGGTGCTTTTGAAGCCATACATTGTTCAACACTGCATTAATATGCACTTGCCTGGTGGTCATAGTTTTGAACTTGCATCCAGGAAGATAAAATAGAAATTTGACCCGAGCTTCCACATAGACCCAGCCTAAAATAGAACCAGGAAATGTCTCTGAATGTAAAGGCGGCCAACATGATGTTCAACACATCACCCATCAAGTTCCAGGTGGTCTATAAAGGCGGCCAACATGATTTTCAACACATCACCCATCAAGTTCCAGGTGGCCTATAAAGGCGGTCATAATGATGTTAACCACATCACCCATCAAGTTCCAGGTGGTCTATAAAGGCGACCAACATGATGTTCAACACATCACCCATCAAGTTCCAGGAGGTCTATAAAGGGTGCCAACATGATGTTCAACACATCACCCATTAAGTTCCAGGTGGTCTATAAAGGCGGCCAACATGATGTTCAACACATTACCCATCAAGTTCCAGGTGATCTATAAAGGCGATCAACATGATGTTCAACACATCACCCATCAAGTTCCAGGTAGTCTATAAAGGCGATCAACATGATGTTCAACACATCATCCATCAAGTTCCTGGTGGTCTATATAGGCGATCAACATGATGTTCAACACATCACCCATCAAGTTCTAAGTGGGTCTATAAAGGGGGCCAACATGATGTTCAACACATCACCCATCAAGTTCTAAGTGGGTCTATAAAGGGTGCCAACATGATGTTCAACACATCACCCATCAAGTTCCAGGTGGTCTATAAAGGGGGCCAACATGATGTTCAACACATCACCTATCAAGTTCCAGGTGATCTATAAAGGCGATCAACATGATGTTCAACACATCACCCATCAAGTTCCAGGTAGTCTATAAAGGCGATCAACATGATGTTCAACACATCATCCATCAAGTTCCAGGTGGTCTATATAGGCGATCAACATGATGTTCAACACATCACCCATCAAGTTCTAAGTGGGTCTATAAAGGGGGCCAACATGATGTTCAACACATCACCCATCAAGTTCTAAGTGGGTCTATAAAGGGTGCCAACATGATGTTCAACACATCACCCATCAAGTTCCAGGTGGTCTATAAAGGGGGCCAACATGATGTTCAACACATCACCCATAAAGTTCCAGGTGGTCTATAAAGGCGGCCAACATGATGTTCAACACATCACCCATCAAGTTCCAGGTGATCTATAAAGGCGGCCAACATTATGTTCAACACATCACCCATCAAGTTCCAGGTGGTCTATAAAGGCGGCCAACATGATGTTCAACACATCACCCATCAAGTTCCAGGTGGTCTATAAAGGCGGCCAACATGATGTTCAACACATCACCCATCAAGTTCCAGGTGGTCTGTAAAGGCGGCCAACATGATGTTCAACACATCACCCATCAAGTTCCAGGTGGTCTATAAAGGCGGGCAACATGATGTTCAACACATCACCCATCAAGTTCCAGGTGATCTATAAAGGCGACCAACATGATGTTCAACACATCACCCATCAAGTTCCATGTGGTCTATAAAGGCGGCCAACATGATGTTCAACACATCACCCATCAAGTTCCAGGTGATCTATAAAGGCGGCCAACATTATGTTCAACACATCACCCATCAAGTTCCAGGTGGTCTATAGAATACCTGTGGAAGGAGTTAATTTGACGTGTCACGGAAGAGAAGATTTTTATGCCCTCCTGACATATTGGAGATGGAGATATTGGCCATATTTCTTTCACTCAATGGATGATAGTGTCATCACTATGCCATGTGTCTTACCGCCTAAAAACGTGTTCTGGTTCTCCACAATAAGCTCAGCCTGACCTTGGAGCCATGTGAGCAGGGAAATATCCAACTTCAATGGGGATTTAAACCCACATTATCTACATGTGACCTGGTGACAGCCCAGCCTCATAAATTGTATGAAAGTTAAAGATGGCCCCTTTAGTAACTTTTTCTAAATTTCTTTTTAATTATATGACTTGCTTAGTTGGATAGCTCTTGAAAAAAAAAAAAAAAACATCCAACGGTACCTTATTCAAGTCTGTAGGTCAATTTTAAGCCAAGATATTAATGTTTGTGTAAGCTTATCATTTAAAAGGGACATATAGAAGAAATACGAGTTTGACCTTTTACTTTTTGTTACCCTACCTACACATTCACACAACTATCGGTTTACACTGTCGCCAAGGGAGATTAACACAGTGGCCTCTCTAACTCAAGGAAAAATAACTCTGCCGGTTTATATATATACTCACACTCAGACAGATATATACATCTTCACGTCATCTGTGTGACGTTAGACCGCGCATGGACTGCACGCGAGTCTTGTCAGCCAGCTTAGATAGATGCATTTTGACAAAAGAAATCCCGTTGGAAAAATGCAAAATTATCAATGATCTTGTCCTTGAAGAGTGATGAATAATTACACATACATACAATAATGGGTGTTGAATGTCCATATGCATTCATTATCATGTTAATCGCTCTGAATACTCCATAACAATAATTAAATTGAGTATGGCAACGAAAACTGCCATTCCCCTGCCATTTAAATACCACATTACAGCATGTGATCTTCATAATTTTAGTGTGAGATTGAATGCCAACTTAAATGGTCAAAAATTACAACATACACGTAAAAATGGATGCTACATTTAATAATACATAGCATAACAATGTAATACATCTTATAAAACTGTATTTATGGGTTTACTTACCACTTAGAATAGGCAGCCTGGCTCTCCAATATAACAAGGGTTCCCGACTTGCCAGAAATGCAGAACGCAAAATGGGGTGGCAAAAACTATATCAAGTAATTGGTATCTGTTTTAACTCGATCTTGAAATAATCGTGGAATTTAACATCATGAGTACGCTTACCGTCCCCATATCAGAGACACAAAACTAATATCCGAACGTAACCGCAAGAAATATTCCGGTAAAATACGACAAAATGAACCGCAGTACCTAGCTAAAGATAGTCACATAACAGATACTGTGTTGGGCCTTCACATATACTAGGTCGTGACATATAGGGTGGCCATTTCCCTTTCTTATCATCTTTCCTTCCTAGACAATTCTTAAAATTTTCTGGTACCCATTTGTATACGACTTGGTTGACCCCAAATCCCTACTGGTAAAAAAACATAATTCTGCCTCTGTTTGGGGATTGAATCCAGACCAATGTCTCGACAGGCAAGAACACAAACCACTATGCCATAGCAGCTCATGAACTGAGGACCAGAGATTATTCCAGGTAGCAAAATGAGACTAAGGAATGGATTAAGCAACTGTGAGATCCTGTCACTGCACACCCCTAGAGCATATTAGATTATTTTATACCTAATGTACAATGTCATATGTTCATTGCAAAAAGAAAACTCTAAGCTGCAGTTTGTGGTGACTGCACTAGCCAAGCGGCCTTAATTCCTTAGGCTCAAGACCCCCCCCCCCCCCCCACCTGCCATACACCGCAAGGTACTATATTGGCACTAAATGATAGTTTTTAAATGACATTTCATTGTCCTAGAGACCGTGTGATTCTCTTACACACTTTTTCATATGTGTGTGTGGGGGGGGGGGGGGGGGAGTTCAGAACTATTCATTTCCCTGGTTATTGTCCAGAGTCTGGTATACAGTTTCTAAGCATGTCACAACATCATTCCAGGTTTGTGGCATATAAATAAACACATTCTTTGGAAGATATTGTGCCAGTTTTCCCTTGGCTTCTACGTCTACACAAGTGGTTCGTGTCCTCTGCCTTTTCATAGCAATTTCCTCCCACCAGAACAAGTGACTACGCTACTCTACCCAAGTGTTTTCACTTATTGTGGTGGATATCTGGTTCACTAAACTGCATTAACTCTTATGTTGTCTGCCTTCAACCTAATTGTACGAATTATATCATTATATGTGGCTTGTTAATGAATTAGGGGAAAAGAAAACTGAAACGACCCAATTCCATACCTTGAGGCTTACAGTGTATATGGTGCCAGGCCCGTATTTGTATAGACCAATCAGAACTCGGTGGATGATGTGGTCAGTATCATGCCATTTGCCTTTACTTCCCTCCCACATTTCCTCCTGGGCGGCCAAGTCAGTCCCAAAAAATGCCCTCCTTGATGGGGATTCAAACAAATGACCACCTAGCCGGGGGGTTAATGATGTTATGACATGAAGTGAGTACTTTACTTACCTTACATGAGACTTGCAACCTGTAACCGGGTTATCAGACCAGTTTACTATAGTGCGTTCACAAATGTTTGCCCCTGTATAAAAATCCATAACACAGTAACCAAGTGAGAGAAAATTATGAGATTTAGCATTTAACCTTATCATTATTTACACCCAGCAAATATTATGTTGTTCTGGAGATTGTACAGATTGTGCAACAGATATCAATGTTTCTTTATATGCGGTATATAATTTACGGGTTAGAGATGAAGTGCATATTATGAAATGTATTACATTTTCACACGGAAATATCAGTGTTCAGTAATGAATATTCTCCATGGTGCACAGGAATTTCCTTATGAGAAGCACATCATATAGTGCAGTGGTTCTCAACCGATGGGGAATTCCCCTCAGGGGGGAATTTTAGAGTTTCCGGGGGGGGGGGGGGGGAATGGAGATCATTTCAAGATCGCGTTAATACAATAACCGATTACTTGATATTGCTTTTCCCTTCATACTTTACAGTTATGTACGTCTCATCCTTCTAAAATTCATTTTATAAAGTAAGTAGACCCACAAATCACGTTTTATGTGGATATCTAGACCTGTTTTAACATATTTACTTTCCATTTTCACGTATACTGTGTAGGGGGGGGGGGAATTTTTAGGTAGGAAATATGAAAAGGAGGGGGGGGGGGAATGACGTTCTGAAAATATGGTGAAGGGGGGCACGGGCCAAAAAATGTTGAGAACCACAGATATAGTGGAACGGAAGTCGTTACCCGAATTGACGTGCATTACTGTAAAACAAGTTTGTTAGCGTGAATTCAATACATTTTCGCCAAAACATTAGAAATTTTGCCGCCTTCCATGATATTAATTGCCTTTGGACCAGTCGAAGACATATTCCTTGGGTGGGAATAAATATAAGGCGGCAGGAAAAGTTTCATAACGATGCAACAAATACGTTTTAAAAAATTGAACTTGAATGAGGGCAAACATTTGTGAATGCACTATAGCTACTCAGTCAGATACTCATTTCATTGTTAACCTTCCTGATAGATTTCATTGTTAACCCTCCTGATAGATTTCATTGTTAACCCTTCTGATAGATTTCATTAACCCTCCTGATAGGCTCATACTGTGGTGCAAAGTTTCAGTGTGATATAATGATAGTTTTCTTCTTTTGAACAGGTTGATATTGAGGTGTACACAGTCTGTGCTGTTTTCCCTCATGTGTAATTTGACGAGTATGTGAATGCATTGGGCTTTGATCACTGTGATTCTGTTTGCATTTGTTTTTGCATTATCCACTCTGTTTGTGATAGATAACTTGTGATATGCTAACTCAGTAGAAGTCTGGGTTCAACGTTTGTGGGCCATGTGAATACATGTAGTAAAACAAGTAGCAGTAGAACAAGTAGAAGCAGTAAAACAAGTATTTTAGTCCATTTGTGAATAGTTGCAGCAGTAACACAAGTATTTTAGTCCCTTTGTGAATAGTTGCAGCAGTAACACAAATAATTTAGTTCCTTTGTGAATAGTTGCAGCAGTAAAACAAGTATTTTAGTCCATTTGTGAATAGTTGCAGCAGTAACGCAAATAATTTAGTTCCTTTGTGAATAGTTGCAGCAGTAACACAAGTATTTTAGTCCCTTTGTGAATAGTTGCAGCAGTAACACAAATAATTTAGTTCCTTTGTGAATAGTTGCAGCAGTAAAACAAGTATTTTAGTCCATTTGTGAATAGTTGCAGCAGTAACACAAATAATTTAGTTCCTTTGTGAATAGTTGCAGCAGTAAAACAATGAATAAAATTTGGTGGAACTGCGGTGAAGCTGTGAAAATGTAAACAATATAAAATGACACAAAGTAGTGCAGTTTTACATAACAGAATTACGACACATACAAGACTTTGCGGCGATTAGCCTTCATCAGCAAACACATTCACAAACACAACATATAGTCAAGGAGATCTCCTGTGACTGCATCAAAAGGTGATGACAGGACGAGAAGAACAAAAGGATGAAAAAATGAAAGCAATGAAGAGAAAATGAGAATTGGAAAAAATGTTCATACTTACCTCACAATTCCGATCTGTGTGTAACTCAGAATATCGATGATGTCTTCTATTTATACCCAACCGAGGGAGTGAGATGTAGGACGATGACGGGGTGATAGGTGTAACGGTTCAGTGAACACATTGAATGGGGGGGGGGCGCGGGCAGGACGGCAACCTGTGATAGTAGTCTGAGAATGGTATCTGAGCAATCTCAGTTGATGTACTAACTTAGCATGAGTGGGTGCCAGTGAATGGGTTGGCCCCCGGTGGACGAATATTGACGAGCAATGGAGTGTGCACCCAAGCATGATGGTGGTGCTAACCATGCATTACACCATTGCAACGTCCTGTATGTGTCGTAATTCTGTTATGTAAAGCTGCACAAAATGGGAAATAAAGAGTTTTGTTACGAACAGATAAAGCTAGGAGTACGACAGGGGTGTGTCTTGTCACCCGATCTCTTCTCCCTGTATAGCGAAGTAATAATGAGAGAGATCAAAGAGAAGCCAGGAATACTAATCGGAGGATATAATATAAATAATATACGCTATGCAGATGACACAGTATTGGTAGCGGATAATGCAACAGACCTACAACAATTGTTGGACAGTGTAGTAACAGAGAGTGCACAGAAAGGACTGTCCTTGAATATCAAGAAAACAGTAACAATGGTGATATCAAAGAAAATGGGGACACCAAAATGTGACATAGAAATAGAAGGGAAAATTCTCAACCAAGTGGATAATTTTAAATACCTAGGGGCACTTATAACATAAGATGGAAGATGTACAAAAGAGATTAAGAGCAGAATAGAGCAGGCAAAGACAGCATTTCAGAAAATGAAGAGTATCTTATGCAATAAGTCGCTATCAATGAATGTAAGAAAGAGAGTACTGAAATGCTATATAGAACCAGTTTTGCTGTATGGCAGCGAATCTTGGAATGTAAATGAACAAATTAGGAAGAACTTAGAAGCAACAGAGATGTGGTTTTTGAGACGAATGTTGAGAATTTCTTGGACTGCCAGAGTAACCAACAACGATTGCCTGAAAGAGGCTAATGAAACTAGCACACTATATACAACAATAAGAAAGAGACAAACATCTTTCTTTGGTCATGTGATGAGAAGAGAGGCATTAGAGAACATCGTGACAACTGGAAAGATCGAGGGGAAGAGAGGCAGAGGCAGACCAAGAGAAATGATGCTGGACGGACTGAGACGGTGGCATGGAGGAATAACATCAGCAGAGTTGATCCAGAGCACCAAAGACCGAGATCTGTGGAGAGCCATGAACGCCTACGCCAGCCGGCACGGCACTTGATGATGATGAAAGCTGAACAACTTTGTGTCATTTTATATTGTTCACAGCAGTAAAACAAGTATTTTAGTCCATTTGTGAATAGTTGCAGCGGTAAAACAAGTATTTTAGTCCATTTGTGAATAGTTGCAGAAGTAAAACAAGTATTTTAGTCTATTTATGAATAGTTGCAGCGAAAAACAAGTATTTTAGTCCATTTGTGAATAGTTGCAGCAGTAAAACAAGTATTTTAGTCTATTTGTGAATAGTTGCAGGAGTAAAACAAGTATTTTAGTCCATTTGTGAATAGTTGCAGCAGTAAAACAAGTATTTTAGTCCCTTTGTGAATAGTTTCAGCAGTAAGAGATTTTGTAGTTACCGTTTTAAAAGTTGCAAGTATAAGAAATGTTGCCATGACTGTGTGAAGAGTTCAGGCAATAATTAGTATCTTTTATGTATATAGAGGTATAAATAAAAAGGTATAAATACAGAGGTATATAGAGGTATAAATATAGAGGTCAGCATGGCTAAATGGATAAGAAAGCTTGCTCTTAGACTTTGGTGTGCTGATGGCGAGGTAGTGAGTTCAACCCCTACACTGATCTGTTGTACTAAAATGTTGACTTCTCGTCCTTAATTTGGGTGTGTAAATTACAAGTACCTCAGAAGTCGGAGGGAGTTAGCCTGGTGGCGAGGGACACTGATAGTAGGAAAAGCGAATCCACATGCAACAATCAGTCCTGTACGCCAGAAGTAGTCAGATATGTATGGTCTACGCTTGGGTTCAAAGCGAGCGAACAGATTATGTTTATTTTGCGCCCGCTCGCATTGAACTCAAGCGTAGTTCACGCACACTATTTATAGTAGTGATGGACTGAATTTTGCTTTCCCTATTAACAGTGTCCCTCGCCATCAGGCAAACCCTCTTCGACTTCAGAGGTACTTGTAATTAACGTCCTGAAGTCAAGGATGACAGGGCAACATTTTAGTTCAGCTGTCTGGTGTGGGGATTGAACCGCTTACCTCGGCATCAGTGCACCGGATGTTTGAGAAAACATGTTCTTATCCATTCAGCCATGCGGACCTGCGCAAACAGAGTAGAAAAATTGGTTTAAAAAAAAAATTACATATAATTTAGGAGCCAGCACATTTGTGTGCAAATACGGAAAAGAAAACAATTAAACATTCAGATACCGGGTAACAACTATGACCACAGGGTGTCCTGGATTTGTCTACACCTCTATATATAATGTTGCAGCAATAAAATGGGTAGTGTAGTTCATGTGTGAAGTGTAGCAGTTAAAGAGATTTTGAGGTTGCTGTTTTGAATGTTGCAGAAATGAGTGTTGTCATTACTGTTTAAAGAGTTGCAGCAGCAAAAGAGATGTTAGGGTTGCTGTGGCGAAGAGTTGCATGAATATAACAATTACTTGTTCTGTGGAGAGTTGCAGCATCAGAGTAAGCTTTTTTTTAAAAAAAAATGTTGCTGTTATACAGTTACAGAGATAATTTTTTGTTGCTATTTGCATAGTTCCAGCAATAATGATAAGTATTGTAGTTGTATTAAATAGGTGTTGTAGTTTATGTGTAAAAGAATTTTCAGCAATAAAATAGATTGTTGATAACCATTCTAAAAGTTTTTTTCGTTGGCTCTGCCACATTCTGAGATATAAATAAACGTCAAGGAGGATACTAGAAAGAAATTACTGGACCAAATAGGAAGAAGTAGAAAGAAGAGAACATTTATAAAGCAAGTAGGCACAGATGTACCAAACCAAGTATATATGGAGTTAAAGCGAGTGCAACAAAAGAGACATCTATGAAATAGAATGATCTAGAAGCTTCACGTTTAGACCAGACTTCATTATGGTTATTTTTAAAGTCCTTCTCCTCCTCATCCTCTCTAACGGAACTGAAGTCCTCAACCAACACATGACAACCATTTTGTAGACTTGCTCATGCATGCTTGAATTTTGCAGCTAAAGTTTTTTTTTTTCTGATAAGATAGTCAGTCTCAAGCCAACCCTCCTTAATTGCTTCTTGTGACATGCTTAATAGGTTAAAGCGTGTGCAGTTTTACAGCTGTAGTCAGTAACGCTGTAACTGATCTTTGTATAGTTGCAGTACAACATGGATTTCAGTTGTTTTATGATTGTCATTTACTGTGATAACATGGTTTGTAGAAAGGATTTGAGTTCTTAATTAGTCAAGTGTCTTATCCAAGATTAAAGTTGTCTGCTTTAAATTTCCTATATTTTCTCTCTCACTCTTCGTTGTACACTCTAGCAGACTGCTGTTCATCCAGCTCTTAATGTTATCTTTCCACTTGTATTGATGCCAGACTTTTGCTCATCTGTCTCTGACTTGTCCCTCCTGTATGGTTTTTAATAATACTGTCTTGTTTCTTTATTTGACCAAAATGTTCTACTTGTCCCTCTCTTTATTTCTTCCACAAACTCTATTTTATTTGATCTTTAATGACACATTTTGCGGTAATTAAAGCAGTTTTAAGTACCTAATATATGAAGGAAAATTTGTGAAAAACAATAACATAAGTGTGTGAATAGCCTTTAAATTTGTCAAATAATAAAGATACAGAAAATTAGTTGTTTGATTGTTAAGTACCCATCATTTCTGTCGTATTATGGCATTGTTGTAATATCAAGTTCCTTGCTGACTGGCATGGGCAATCATGGTTTTCCTCATTTTGTGATCTCCGACAGCATGAATCAATTCATGCACTGTCACCCACCCATGCTTTGACACAAGGCTGTTAAGAATCTTCTTTCACTGTCTTGTATTTCTCTTTCTACAAATCTTTCAAAACATTTCCTCCTTAGTAGATTTTAATCTGATCTGTTATGCGAATTTAATTTGTATTTCTGTCGACACAACTGCATAACAGTTGTTCCCAGTTTCATAAAGTGGTCAGTGGATGCTGCCGTCCTGCCTCGTAGACAGATCCAGTGGGGTGGTCGGGTAATTGTAGTAGAACTCTGTATCTGTATCTATGGGGTTGCTAAGAATTTGGCCTAGAAGATACATAAAGATCGGAATGTGGTCCAGTAGGCAAGGGAGGCACTAAGGATGTGGCCTAGTAAGCAAGGGGCACACAGGAAGTGGCTGAGTAGGCAAGGACGTGCAAGGAATGTGTTCAGGGGGAGCACGGGATGTGGCCGAGTAGGCAAGGGGCACACTGGATGTGGCTGAGTAGGCAAGGACGTGCAAGGAATGTGTTCAAGGGGGGCACTGGGGATGTGGCCTAGTAGACAAGAAGGCACTAAGGCAGTGGTCAGGGAGACAAGGTGAAAGTGATGTAACCTATTAGGCAAGTAAGTGCTATAAATGTGGCCTAGAAAGCAAGGGAACGCGTAGGGGTGTGGCTTTGTAGGAAAGGGGGAATTAGTCATGTAATTAGGAGGCAAGGGGGCATTAGGCATATGGGCCTATGAAGCAAGTAGTGGCTAAGGATGTCACCAAGGTGGCAGTAAGGATGTCACCAAGGTGGCAGTAAGGATGTCACCAAGGTGGCAGTAAGGATGTCACCAAGGTGGCAGTAAGAATGTGGCCAGTGAAGCAAAGGGACACTAGCATTTGGTCAAGGATGCATTAGTAATGTGTTCTAGGAGTCAAGTAAATGCAATACAAATGGCATCGACAGAAGTGAGTATCCACTCAAGAAAGTTTGAAAACTTCTGCTACAACATAAAGAAATGTTGTATCAGATGTGTCTAGGTTGAAGTTTTCATTTTACTCTGTATATGACTTCTTTGGCTTTGAACCTATGTATTTGTGGAACATCAGATTTTGTTATGTGCCCCTCTTTGTTATGTCAAAAGCAGAAGTAATCAAATTCTGCTCACTTCACCGTGTTTCTTGTGTTCACAATCTTACCCTTGTTATTTTTATTTTTTTTTAAAACTTTGGTTTATTTTATGAAACTTCAGCTAGTCAGTCATGAGATTGTGTAGTCTCAGGATCTATGTTGTTAGAGTTAATTATTTTGTTTGGATGTCACAAATCCAACTGTGACTTCGGGTTTCTGCAGTCATGGAGTTACATCTTCCCTTCATAGTCACTGTTATCTCTGTCAAATCTTCCCTTCATTGTCACTGTTATCTCTTCCACATCTTCTCTTCATTGTCACTGTTATCTCTGCCACATCTTCCCTTCATTGTCACTGTTATCTCTGTCACATTTTCCCTTCATTGTCACTGTTATCTGGCCTAGAGGTTAGCTACTTTTCTCCGTAATCTCGCATACTGTCGTAAGTAACGTGACGACGGTGAGAATCAGCAATGGTTCGAATCGAGCCGCGCGCTCAGAAAGCAATGGCAAACTACTGAACGTAATCTTGCCAAAGAAATCAACAATCAGCTGAAAGATGTTGATGTTGACAGCGATGTCCTGTAAAGGATATGCAAACATTATTACATAAATAAACACACATAGTATTATTTGGCGCTCACAGAAGGAGAAGAAGGAAGTAGAGACTAGAGGACAACATAAATTTTGAAAGCTATAGTTACCGACCGGGAAAATAAAATAAAATTTAAGGGAAATTAACCACACACAACCCAAACTTTGATAGAAAAAGAAATCTTCGCCGCGGAGCAAACACGGCTAGGGGCTTCTGATCGTCCACAAACCTTAGCTCAGCTGTGTCTTTCCTGCACTGATGGTAAACATTGTAAATAATGAAATACTACATTTGATGTCTTTTTGATGTTTACTGATAAGTGAGTTGCTTTAGTGTTTTCCTCGACCCATAGTGCCTTGTTTTATTGAAGCATTGCACTAAATTGATCATTATGAACGTTCATTTTTGCCATGTATATACTTATGCGTGTAATGAAATGTGTATATACCTCTAAAAATTAATGTATTGAGTGGTTTTATTTCTATGCTGGTCTTTGTACGAACCCATACCAGTTTTAAAATGTTTCATTTGTCTCTTCTTTGGGCCTTAATTTATTGAAACAATCATAGCTGTGTATGTGATACTGAAATGTGCATGCCATCACTGTGGCCACCTGGTGTGTGTATGTGACTCCCCAATCATCTAAAATAGCTCTCGTACATTTGTGCCAGTTTGCACAATTTCTTGAGTATTCAGCTGCTGGTACTCTATGCAAGTAATTAGTCCTAGCGGTGAGCAGAATATGTATGCCAGGTTTATGAGCTATTAGATACTTCACAGACTAAGGATGAAAAGAGAATAACTAAACAAGATCACATTTTTACAAATCAAACACCTTGGGCGTATGAAAAGACATGAACACTAAGTTGGAAGGAAAGGTGTGTGTGAGGGAAGAAAGAAGAAGACAAATATTGAAATAGGAAGATAACATCAATATTTGACAGGACAGGAAGATGTTAGAATGCGCCATCGTGACCAATGTTAGGTCATTCTGGAGATTTATTGCCACCAGCCTTTAGTGTGAAGATCGCCACTTGTCTGATCTCAGCTGAGGTAACAGCTGAAGGTAGTAGATCACTTAATGCCCGGGAATGCTAACCCGGTCAACAAACGCCCGCTAAAGTCGTATGTGCTGGCCTACGGATCCATAACCGGGCACAGTGCAAATATGTTTGATAAAACACTCCGGATGAACGCAGAAGAAGAAGAAGAAGAAGAAGAAGAAGAAGAAGAAGAAGAAGAAGAAGAAGAAGAAGAAGAAGAAGAAGAAGAAGAAGAAGAAGAAGAAGAAGAAGAAGATCACTTAATGTACCTACCTCAACACTTTATTGTTTGGTGAATACATTAATGACAAGACACACAAGTCCTGTAGCTGTGGTGTGGGTATGTGAAGTGTTCGAACCATCACATTTTGTAGGCATGATTCATCAGTGCCAGGCTTTCACTCCCATAGCGAACGTAGAGAGCGGACATAGAACCCTTGTCAGACCCTTCTCTTGCCATTATCTTCTTAACATCCTAACCATTACACCAACGCGCCGGCTTCATAGTTCACAATATTGTTAGTAACTGTTGCCCCGGCTTCATAGTTCACAATATTGTTAGTAAATGTTGCCCCGGCTTCATAGTTCACAATATTATTATTAAATGTCGCCCCGGCTTCAAAGTTCACAATATTATTAGTAAATGTCGCCCCGGCTTCATAGTTCACAATATTATTAGTACATGTTGCCCCGGCTTCATAGTTCACAATATTGTTAGTAAATGTTGCCCCGGCTTCATAGTTCACAATATTGTTAGTAAATGTTGCCCCGGCTTCATAGTTCACAATATTGTTAGTAAATGTTGCCCCGGCTTCATAGTTCACAATATTGTTAGTAAATGTTGCCCCGGCTTCATAGTTCACAATATTGTTAGTAAATGTTGCCCCGGCTTCATAGTTCACAATATTATTAGTAAATGTTGCCCCGGCTTCATAGTTCACAATATTGTTAGTAAATGTTGCCCCGGCTTCATAGTTCACAATATTGTTAGTAAATGTTGCCCCGGCTTCATAGTTCACAATATTGTTAGTAAATGTTGCCCCGGCTTCATAGTTCACAATATTGTTAGTAAATGTCGCCCCGGCTTCATAGTTCACAATATTGTTAGTAAATGTCGCCCCGGCTTCATAGTTCACAATATTGTTAGTAAATGTTGCCCCGGCTTCATAGTTCACAATATTGTTAGTAAATGTTGCCCCGGCTTCATAGTTCACAATATTATTAGTAAATGTTGCCCCGGCTTCATAGTTCACAATAATGTTAGTAAATGTTGCCCCGGCTTCATAGTTCACAATATTGTTAGTAACTGCTGCCCCGGCTTCATAGTTCACAATATTATTAGTAAATGTTGCCCCGGCTTCATAGTTCACAATATTGTTAGTAAATGTTGCCCCGGCTTCATAGTTCCCAATATTGTTAGTAAATGTTGCCCCGGCTTCATAGTTCACAATATTGTTAGTAAATGTTGCCCCGGCTTCATAGTTCACAATATTGTTAGTAAATGTTGCCCCGGCTTCTTAGTTCACAATATTATTAGTAAATGTTGCCCCGGCTTCATAGTTCACAATATTATTAGTAAATGTATTGATTGATAATGTTAACAGTGTTGACAGTTCATTAATATGGGTAAGAAAGTGAGTTCAAAGCCGTACATTGATAGATTTCTTGAGAACAAGATTAGTCGGTTATTATCATCATCATCCAGTGCGATGCCGACTGGCGTTGGCAATCATCCTCCTCCACAAATTGCGATCTCTGACGGCATAGATCAATTCATGTGCTGACTCCCTAGAGTGCCAAGGCACAAGACTGTCAAGAATTGTCATATGTTGTCTTCCTCTATCTCTCTTTCCACAAATCTTTCTGGTCACACGTTCTACTTTTTGTCCTATAATGTGGCCAACAAATGATGACTGCCTTTTCTGATGTTTTTGTTAAGTTGTCTTTGCAACTTAGCCTCTCTCAAAATGTCCATATTACTCTTATTGGCTGTCCAAGGAATTGTCAGCATTCTTCTATAAAACCAAATCTTCAAGGCTTCAAGGGATTTTTTTTAGCTTGTTTACTAATTATCCAGGAATTGCAGCCATATGTAACATGCAATAATTCTTTTTCTAACTTCGAATGACAAGGACATATTGCATAAAATGTTCTTCATTTAATAGAATGTACGAGGGGAAGTCAATAAGGAAGGCACAAATGGCTGTGGAAAATAACTAAATATGATAACAACTTGAAACCAGTTTATTTTTATACATACATTGTCCCTTTATTTCTCAACATAATTTCCATCAATATTGATGCATTATCCCATCGTTTTATCAGTCCTCCCAAACCGGCTGCAAAGAACTGTGTGCTCTGTTTTCTAAACCACGCTTTCACTTCACATTCAACTTCGGCGTCATTCGCGAAATGTCTCCCGCCATCCACTTTACAGCCCTGACTTAGCCCCTTGTGATTTCCACCTTTTTGGTCCACCGAAAATCCACTTTGGCGACCTTGAGAAATAAAGGAACAATATATGTATAAATATAAACTGGTTTCAGGTTGTTATCATATTTAGTTAGTTTTCGACAGCCATTTGTGACTTACTTATTAACTTAGCCTCGTAGTTTTTGCTTGTCCTATTCTGTTCTTTATCTTTGTGACGCATCTTCCATCTGATGTTATCCATATGCCTATATAATTGAATTTCTGCACTTTCCATAAAATAACATCATTTACTTTAATTGTCAATTTAGGCATGGCCGCATGATCTCGATCATTTAAGATCCCACTGATTCTTTAGGCATGGTCTGTTTCTTTGAATTCACCATGACTTCTGTCGACTCACTATCAAATAGAGTTATGGCTCTGGGGCGATTCAGTATCCTCAATAGAGGTACACATGATGGCCTGGGGTCAACTCACTATACACAAATAATGGTACCAGAGATGACTTTAGGGTCAATTCAGAATCCTCAATAATGTTATCAGCAATGACTCTGATCGACTCATCATAAAATGGAGGTTCAGATATAGCTATGGGACTGTATTAATTATGCCATGTCACTTCGCATGCTGTTTGGTTGCAGAGAATGTTTTTTCTTTATTGTTTTATTTCATGTATTAATTTTCTCATAATAACCCTGAAGTTAAATGTAGAGAGAAACACATACATGTATTAAGGTAGCAATGTAGGCAAAAATGGAGGATAGAGATATTAAAATAAGAATACAAAAGGCAAGAGAGCTTTCATGGTGTTATTACATTTGGAAGTCTGAAGAGATGAAACCTGGTACCAACCTTTTAATACTTAACTCTATGACTGATATCTGAACTTGTCCATTGTCAGCGGGCAAAAAGAAATTATCTGTTAACCAGGCTGCGGCAGAACAGAAGTCTGCCATTGCTGGGAATTAAACCAGGAACACTGTGTTGGCAGGTAAGCATGCTAACCACTATTCTACTTCAGCTTCTGAGGATCAACAGAAAACATGTTAATGAATAATGAACCAGAACAATTGTGCCCATGTAAATTGTAATGGTAAAATACATAATAACTCTTAATGGCGTGACAGTTACATACATTTTGACACTTGCAAAGTATGTTGTTTGCACGTAGTATCTTCCTGCGTGCAAAATGTTTTTAATTATGTTAATCACAGTCGATCTTTCTCACTATATCTGAATTTATGCATTGAAAACACTTGATTGTAATAAGCATTTTTGAATGTCATACATTCATTCCTTCATTCAGATGTATTGTATGATTTGATGATGATTAAACACAATACATTTGCTTTCAGATGTTTCTGTTCATTGTGTTTTTGTTTCCAGGAAATGGTTTCTCTAAAATATTTATATTCGATGTGTTTCTTTCTCTCTTTCTCCCCCCCCCCCACCCCCCCCCCCCACCCCCGGCCGCCCGAAATGTTTTCTCTCAAATATCTCTTGTTCACATCTTCCCTTCCATGTCACTATTATCTCCGGTACATCTTCCCTACATTGTCACTGTTATCTCTGTCACATTGTCCCTTCATTGTCACTGTTATCTCCACCACATCTTCCCTTCATTGTCACTGTTATCTCTGTCATATCTTCCTTTCATTGTCACTGTTATATCTGCCACATCTTCCTTTCATTGTCACTGTTATCTCCACCACATCTTCCCTTCATTGTCACTGTTATCTCTGCCACATATTTCCTTCATTGTCACTGTTATGTCTGCCACATTTTCCCTTCATTGTCACTGTTATCTCTGTCACATTTTCATTTCATTGTAACTGTTATCTCTGTCACATTTTCCCTTCATTGTCACTGTTATCTCTGTTACATCTTCCCTTCATTGTCACTGTTATCTCCACCACATCGTAACTTCCATGTCACTGTTATCTCTGCCACATCTTCCCTTCATTGTCACTGTTATCTCTGTCACATTTTCATTTCATTGTCACTGTTATCTCTGTCACTTCTTCCCTTAATTGTCACTGTAATCTATGTCACAATTTCCCTTCCATGTAACTGTTATCTCTGCCACATCTTCCCTTCATTGTCACTGTTATCTCCGCCACATCTTCCCGTCATTGTCACTTTTATCTCTGCCACATCTTCCCTTCATTGTCACTGTTATCTCTGTTACATCTTCCCTTCATTGTCACTGTTATCTCCACCACATCGTCCCTTCCATGTCACTGTTATCTCTGCCACATCTTCCCTTCATTGTCACTGTTATCTCAGCCACATCTTAATTTCATTGTCACTGTTATCTCTGCCATATTTCCCCTTCCATGTCACTGTTATGTCCGCCACATCGTCCCTTCTATGTCACTGTTATCTCTGCCACATCTTCCCTTCATTGTCATTGCTATCTCTTCCACATCTTCCCTTCATTGTCACTGTTATCTCTGCCATATTTCCCCTTCCATGTCACTGTTATGTCCGCCACATCGTCCCTTCTATGTCACTGTTATCTCTGCCACATCTTCCCTTCATTGTCATTGCTATCTCTTCCACATCTTCCCTTCATTGTCACTGTTATTTCTGCCACATCTTCCCTTCATTGTCACTGTTATCTCTGCCACATCTTCCCTTCATTATCACTGTTATCTCCGTCACATTTTCCCTTCATTGTCACTGTTATCTCCGCCACATCATCCCTTCATTGTCACTGTTATCTCTGTCACACCTTCCCTTCATTGTCACTGTCATCTTTGTCACATCTTGCGTCTGTCACTGTTAATTGTGTCATATTCTCCCTCCAATGTCACTGTTATCATTGTTCCATTTTCCATTTGGAGTCACATGTTCCCTCTGATGTCACTGTGCCACAGTCTTCATCATCAAATGCCTTTCCAAGTGGTATTAGTCATCATGTTTCTCCATATCTCGTGATCTGCAACATCATTTTGTAATACGTGTACTGCTTTTTTTCCATGCTATCATGAAAGGTAGTAAAGAGTTTTCTCTCAATGGCTTTCTGTAACTCTTTTCCCATAAATTTTTCCAGTTGTTACATTAGTTTACCTGTCTGTTCCTATAACGTGGTAAAATAAACATTCATTGTCTCCTTGTAATGCCTACTATGAGGCATGTTTTAGCCTCTTTCAAAACAATTATATGACTGAGTTTCGCTGCCCTCCCTCTCTACCCTGTGTTACTTGAACTCTAAGGGGAAAGTAAAGAATAGTAACGGGCAGCCTCCGTGGCGAAGTAGTCAAACTGTCTGCCTCACGATCCGAAGGTTGTGGGTTCGATTCCTGGCCACGTCTTTCAGTTCACGGGTGCATTTTTCTCTGAGACTCTTGAGGGTCGTCGCTGGAGCTAAAGAGTTAGTGCTTTGTGCGACGTTTTCGGCAGCCGACCCTGCGGAAAGAGACCGAGTCATATGTGGTTGCAATAAAGTCGATCCTCTCAACTTTAAAGACTTTAAAGAATAGTAACACTGCAATTTACCAGGCATGTCCTAAAAAGGCGGCTAAAGAGGAAATCCGCCCTTGTGTTCCCGGGGTCCGCAAGGGCAGCAAAGAATATAACACTGCACCCTATCAGACATATCGTAAGAGGCGACTATAGAAGGGTTGTGCCGAGGGGAGGCTAACTCATTATGTAGAAAAATTCAGCTACAAAATACCACCAGCTATGAACAAGTCGTGTAATGAAAAAAGAATTACTCTGCCAATCTTTCTGACAATTTCTTTCTTTGTTTTTCAGTCCAGTTTGTTGTTTTTAAATCTACAAGAGCACCACATCTCGAGTGTCTTTTAACAATCCCAGCCGCTTATGTTGCTTATCCTTGTTTCTACACCGTTCCAATCAATCACTGGGGATATTGGCATCCTTAACACTAACATGGGGAGGCGCAGCAAGTAGCACACATGTCTGGTGGCCATGTGTTCAAATCCCCATCGAGGTGGATGTTGTGAAAATTGACATTGGATTCAATGTCGACCACACCTAAAGTGAGAACCAGCAAATGTTCTGGGAAGCAGAGGTGACCATTGCGTTATTTTAACCGCATCACTCATTGAGTGTCAATCCGTCTATAAAAAATATGGGGCTAGCAGTATTATACCCAACCCGCCTCAACGCGTGAAAAAGTGTCATTTACATATACCAGATGCACATACGCTGAGTGTTTGTCTATAGATTTTCTTATTTGAAACTGAGCCTGGGAAACAGCCAAGTCAGCTTTTGTTGTTGTTCCCAACTGCCAATATGTTTTTAACGTGAGCAACTTGCACACAGGTTTTATTCATGCTAATTGTACTGGGTCAGATAGAGTTAATGATGGACGTTCTTTCTCTAAGCAATTATAGTATACCCTCATGAGACCTGTGTCTTACCTCCAAGCAGTTACATCCCCTAGAGCAGGAGTAACTAAATTACGGCCCGCGGGCCAGATCCGGAACACGACGTCATTTCACCCGGCCCGTCGACAGTACTCGAACTTGCATGATATAACATAAGGAACACGAGACGTTGTGATAAAATCTAAATGTAAATATTATGCTTAGAATAATAGGAAATCTTTTACACGTGCAGAGACCTCCTGGCTTCTGTGTCCTAAATTTACTATTTTCAATTATAAATTATTGTATCTATATTTTCTTGTTTATTGTAATGTTTGCTTATTTCGCGCCATCCCAAAGTCCCCCCCCCCCTTTCCAACTCGTGGTAGTGACGCCTACGCTTTGACGTTACCATGGTTTAAATGGCAACACACACACATACACACACGCACACACACACACACGCTCGCGCGCACACACACACACACACACACACACATCTTTCCCTCCCCCAGATGCGACGAGCTGACAACACAGGTGCGATGCTCCAGAAATATTTACTTCTGTTTGCCAGTCATCCATTTTATAGGTATGTAACAAGGATTTCTTTGTTTGACAATGATAGTGCCATACATCAACTTTGTAGTGGCTCGTTACTGATGCTGGACACCAACACGGAAAACCATCACATGTAGGACGTGGAAGAGAGTCACAACTTAGCGTCATTGTGCAAACAACAAGTTTATTCATAGAGTTTTATCAGCCAGCCAATCACCGCCCTCATGCTCAAATAACAGAAGAGGGTAGAGGGCGCCATAGATTTAGTTGCGAATTTGCTGGTCTTACTAATTACATAAATATATATCTTGTGTCAGCCCAATCGTCTAGAACAGTGGTTCTCAACCGGTGGGGAATTCCCCCCCCCAGTGGGGAATTTCAGGGTTTCCAGGGGGGGGGGGGAATGAAGACCATTTCAAGATCTTGTTAATACAAGAACCGATTACTTGACATAGTTTTTCCCTTCATACTTTACAGTTATGTATATCTCGTCCTTCTAAAATTCATTTTATAAAGTAAGTAGACCCACAAATCATGTTTTATGTGGATGTCTAGACTTGTTTTAGTATATGCTATTACATTTGCCTTCCACTTTTACGTATACTGTGTAGGGGTGAGGGGATTTTTAGATAGGAAATATGAAAGGGGGGAATGACGTTCTGAAAATACGGTGAAGGGGGGAACGGGCCAAAAAAGGTTGAGAACCACTGGTCTAGAAGAAGCACCTTCTCAAACCACTCCTACAATATAAATGTTAAATGTTAATTATGGGTCAACTTACGACAGTCCGCTCGCCATTTTGCTGGAGTAACCACAATAGGCCAGTCGGCAGACGAAACTTGAATCACTTTAAACTGCCATCATTTTCACTCAGGCTGTAATATTATAATTCGACGCCCAACATCTGTGCTCAGCTGATAGCAATGTTAACTTGGCTTCTTTGTTGATTTATGATATCGGCAATCATTTCATTTCTTGCGTCTTTCTCACACGACAACCTTGGCTTAACTGAAGGCCTCACGTCCGCCGCTCCGTGTCACCGGTTGTGTGTCACGTGATCTGGTGAACTCGTAACTTTTAGAGTTCACTCTGTTTTTATACTGCCAAATGGTTTTCACTTATTCGCCTTGTCTCCCTTATATCAGGCTGTGGTAGAGATTAACTCTATTCTCCTATTCATTGTGTCCTTGTCTGTTTCCATTGACTATTCATGTCCTCCCTATACGAGTTGTTGCATGGCAGATAGGTAAGTGGATAACAAGTGTGAATAGAGGCAATAGAGTAGCAAACATAGCATACAAATGCCATAGAAGCCTCGTGTTATTACGAAAATATTATCCCCAAACCAGAAGAATTCCCCGGTCAAGGTGTTAATCGAGATGGCCTCTAGGCCAGTGTTTTTCAAACTTTCTGCTGGAGCAGATCCTTACGTAAATGTTTACGTTGCTCAAGGAACTCTGTGCGATGATCCAAATGTCTGTCCTACTTTATGTAATAAACCAGACGGGCAGAAGTGTTGCATTTAGGCATCCTAGGCGGAAACCCTGGCTGCCACTCCAGGAACCCCGGTTGAAAAACTCTGCTCTATGCTGATTATTTAGGCTGGTCCTATTTATATATTTTGCAAACCTAATTATGAGATGTATTCTATTACCAAAGGTACCTATACATTTTATATGACCTTTGATGACCCGTAGCTTCACCAGTCACCCATAGTCCTCTGCTTTTCTTATGTTTCAATAGGAGTTTAATTATGTTTCTAATTCAATGTCTTTTTTTTTTCATTTTCAGATCCCGTATACTTCACCCTTCATTACCACTGCTTAGAAAAGAAAAGTAGACGCCGAGTGTCGCGTGTTCATTGAAGAATGGGGAGTAAAGTACTTCTTTGTGGAAAGAAAGGACCAGAAAACCAGTTGCGTAATATGCAGCGAAAGTGTTGCCGCTTTTAAAGAGTACAGTCTTCGGCGCCACTACAAAACAAATTATCTATCAACATATTCAAAGTATTGTACATAATGAGTATCCGGCTCACGCTCGTCATTTTGTCAGTTATCGGCCCGCCGTGAAAAAAGTTTGTTGACAACTGGCCTAGGTGATTGGAATGAGAGAGGTGAAAGATTAATAAGCCAAGTGAGCAGAAGAAAACCTAGTCTGGCACAGTCAAGGCCTGCACGCACTTATTTTCTCGCTGGCGAAAGGCCGTGCAAGTTTATCGAATTTAGTTAGTTAGTTAGTTAGTTAGTCGACAGATCATCCTAATTGCACACCGCACCATTAAGTCCATAAGTGCTCGGATCCCCTCCTCAGCAAATCCCGCAACGTGTAGCGGCTAACGACACCAGTTCTGTGTTGGTTTATCAATCTTCTTTGGCTTCCTGCGTAGTGTTCTTGTTTGGCCACCCCTCTTTTAATTTGCTGTTCTCGCAGTCTCTCCATGGTTGTAGATTCACAGTCATCACTTGGTTCACGCAAAAGTCTTACTTCTCATAGAGCATTCAGAATGTCAGCCTGGTCCATGGCGCACCCGCCCTCCACCGTACCCTCACCTGCGAGCTTGTCAGCCTCTCTAATTTCCTTGTACTCCCGCATGCCCTGGCACGAAGATGAAACTAATCTTTTCCAGCCGAGACCGCTCCAGAGGCAGCAACCATTCTCTTCGGATCGACCCCTCCTCTATCCTCTTGATCATGTTCATTGAGTCGCTAAAGAAACGTGCCCTAGTGTATGTCTGTGTCTCGAGCCATGTTATTGCTTTACTTACTGCCATGACCTCCATAGTCAGGCTACTTGTGGTCTCAGTGAAAGCACCAGAGTCTTCCTTCACAATTCTCCCTCCGGCCCGAGCAGTAAAGGCCCATGAGCTTCTCACATGTCGGACGACGGACCCATCTGTGTAGATGACAGCATCACTGTCTAGCGAATTCTCGAAAATCAACGCTTGTACTTCAGCCTCCACAGCAGCCGGATTTTCTTGTCTGCATTTTCTATCTAGTTGGATGCAAACTGAAAAGGATGTGCAGAAATCTGTTAGCACTTGTACCCATTCCTCGCCAGGTTCTAAGTCCTCAAGTGAACACACCTGTTGAAGAATGTCTTCGGCTTGACCCATCCACGACCGTCCTCTTTTTTACCTGCTGCCCTTCACCTTCATAATTTCACTATGCAGTGGATTTTGTGTGTTTGCGTTAACTCTGAGGTAGGCGCGTGCTCTGCAAACTTGTATTCTCTCTTCAATGGTTGGAAAATCAAGGAGGTAGCGCATCGCCCTGCATGTTGTATCTCTTGTACATCCAAGAATAATGCGCATAGCTTCATTCTGTATCCTTTCCATCCTTTCTATCTGCTTACGGCTGAGAGTCAGGATTGCCATTGCATACTCAAAAAGCCCCTCGTACAGAAGACATAGATGGCGCTGCTCACTGTTTGCTGCCGCCATCTCCCGTATCGCAGCCAAACCCCGCTTGGCCTTTGTTATCACCTGGTCTATGTGCTCATTATAAGCAAGGCTTCGATCAAACCGTATCACCAGGTAATTCATTGCCTGTGTTCTTTCCACCGTCTCTGAACACAACTTTACAGTTGGTGTTGGAGTGTTGACAATATGATTATTCAACGAGAATCAAGTCACTGTTGCCTTTGTTGGGTTGTCCATTGCCCCCGCTTCATCACACCAAGTACTTATGCGATTGAGTTCGGTTTGTAGTTCCACAGCAACCTGCTCTCTATCCTTACCCTGACGATACACTAATACATCATCGGCATATGACAATGTCCTGCCAGGTCCAGTGATCTGCTCACTGGTGATTCTCACTGTGTAGGCGTTGAACAGTACCGGAGATAATGGTGATCCCTGTGGTACCACCTGCCACATCTAAAAACTCCTTTCCGTTGGAAGAGGGCTGCAGCGATCCAACTAAGGAGGAATGGACTTACTTTGCGTTCAAGAAGCTGAAGCATTAAAAAATCCAATGGTACTCCGTTGTACGCGTCCTCAAGATCAATCGCTGCAGCAAAGGTTTCAATGCCTGAGTGGAAACCTTCATAGACAATCATGGGCAAAAACAGCTGCATTGGTCCAGGTTTCTCGTTTTGGGCGGTTTTTATTTCGAATCTATGGAGACAAACATTAATATTATGTTTGGAGGAAATGTCATTTATATTGTCTGTAAATATAATTCATTTTGAACAAATAGTTGTCTCCCCCCTCTCTCTAGCTCTCTCTAGCTCTCTCTCTCTCTCTCTCTCTCTCTCTCTCTCTCTCTCTCTCTCTCTCTCTCTCTCTCTCTCTGTGCCAAATGGTGCATTGCTTTCTAATGGTCAGACCTCCCACCCCCCCCCCCCATTTCTTTAACATAAATATCTCTTATAATAATAAATCATGCAATTAAACTTCGCATGCGTGTTCCCAGTTGCTTAGAGCATATTTAAAACAACATTCTGCGGAATTACCAGATAGCTAAAAGAAAGAAACCTAGATCAGCAATGAAAGGGAAAGGGGGGGGGGGGGGATAAACATCTAATATTGTTATAAGGGAGATTACTAGAATTTAAAAAAAGAAATCATATTTTTTTAAATCCGCATATCCTTTACATGACATCGCTGTCAACATCAGCATCTTTCAGCTGTCTGTTGATTTCTTGGCAAGATTACGCTCAGTAGTTTGCCATTGCTTTCTGAGCGGCCGGCTCAGTTATTCCGCAAGTCACCAGCGGGGGTCGAACTGCTTCCAGCCCTCCTCCGCTACGAGACTCTGCGTGATAAACGGGATTACGGAGAAAGTGTTGTAACCCCTCGGCCAGAGTGACCGGCACTTAGCTATAATATTAATGCCTTGATTGCTCACTACACTTATTAATAATTATGTTCAAGCATTCTGCGGAATTACCAGATAGCTATAAAAATAAAAAAATTAAAAAACAAATAAAAAAAACAAAAAAAAAAACAAAGCCGTCTCCGTGGCCAAACTTTGCGAATGCGGTTCGAGACGCAGCCGCGACCGATTTGGGCAGCAGACCGTGACGCGTTGTTTTATAACGCGTTGGTATGGGAGCCGGTCGATCAGAAAGCACTGAAAAACTACGGAACGTAAAATATTGCCTAGTGCATCAACAGCAACTGAAAATGCTGGTGTTGACTGCAACGTCCTGCAAGGGACATGAAAAAAAAACACCTAGACCTACAATATGTAGGGGGCATAAACACCTAACATCCTTATAAGGGAGATTACTAGAATTTAAAAAAGGAATTATATCCGTAGCTATAATATTAAAACGTATCTTATATATCTCCTTCCTTATATCTTGAAATTAAAACTGGCATTTGCAAACTCAAATATAATAGATAAGGAATATTACTTTAATAATACTTATAAACAGATGTTATCATTCTTTATTTACTTACAATTTATAATCCACTTTATGGTTCTACAGGTATATTAAAAATATTAAAAGTATACTTTTAATGTAACGTACTCACAATAATCTTAAATGTAAATTTTTTACTGGCTCTCTTAGGGCCACATAAAATTTAAGACAATTATGTCCTAGAGGTTAGCGACTTTTCTCCGTAATCTCGTATACTCTCGTAAGTAACGTGACGACGGTGAGAATCAGCAGTGGTTCGAATCGAGTCGGTAACTTACGGGGTATGTGAGCCGGCGGCTCAGAATGCAATGACAAACTACTGAACGTAATCTTGCCAAAGAAATCAACAATCAGCTGAAAGATGTTGATGTTGACAGCGATGTCCTGTAAAGGATATGCAAACATTATTACATAAATAAACACACATAGTATTATTTGGCGCTCACAGAAGGAGAAGAAGGAAGTAGAGACTAGAGGACAACATAAATTTTGAAAGAAATAGTCACCGACCGGGAAAATAAAATAAAATTTAAGGAAAATTAACCACACACAACCCAAACTTTGATAGAAAAAGAAAACCCCGCCGCGGAGCAAACACGGCTAGGGCTTTCTGATCGTCAGAAGTGTATCTTCTTCCCCAAGTGTTTCAGACCATTACACTCTTGATACTCTAGGGGCGGTCTCCGTACGGGGCATGACTTCGGGTGTCTTTTCCCTGCCGTAGAGATGTCTCCAGATCTTTTTTTTTTTCACTATACAGTGAACATATTTTCAGAAATGTAGAAGATATAAATGGAATCGTCATTGGAGAACGAAACATCAATAACATTAGATATGCAGATGACACAGTATTAATTGCAGACAATGATCAGGATCTGCAACAATTAGTAGATGCGGTTGTTGTACACAGTGAACAACTGGGGTTAGAATTAAATTGTAAAAAGACACAAATTATAGTCGTCATTGCGAAGAAATAAATACCACAATGTAATATACAAGTAAATGGAAATATTCTCCGCCAAGTGAATCGGTACAATTATCTTGGAACAGTCATAACATTGATGGTAGATGCTTTGAAGAGATTAGAACAAGAATCGCCATGACGAAAGTAGCCTTTAGCATGATGAAAAACATATTGACCAATAAAAATATATCAATTGAATCGAGAAAAAGAGTGTTGAGGTGCTACATAGAGCCTGTACTTTTGTATGGAGGTGAAACTTGGATAACGGGCAGTCAAGCTGAAAAACATCTGATGGCTGTAGAACTGTGTTTTCTGAGGAGAATGCAAAGAATACCATGGACAGACAGAAAAACAAATGACCAAGTATTACAGGAAATAAATGAAAATCGTAAATTGATTAGAGAAATTAGACGTAGACAGTCAAAATTTAATCGAAGGGAACAGACCAAGGGGGAGACTGAGAAGTAAATACCTGGATGGCTTGGCCACATGGCATGGTCGAGACAGGAACACTGAGCTTATCCATGACTCTGGTGATCGAGTGAAATGGCGAGTCATGACCGCCCGCGCTTTCCGGCATGGCACATAATGGATGGATGGAGACGTTCGGTCACTTTCGTTGTCCTTGTGTTTTTCCCTTAGCTGTTACCATGTCCACTCTCAAGCCTCCCCTCCCTCAGAGAGGAGAGTCTGTGTAGCCTGTGCTTGCCCCTTAGCACTTGTGGTCGTGGAGAGTCTGCTTCATCCCCAGCCACGGCCTCTATCGCCTCCTTACGTCTCCGTTGCCATGTTCTTTCTTCGTACTCCGTTCATGGCGCTGCACTCTACTAGGAAGCCGGTTCTTCCGTTTGGTTCCTTGACCCACCTCTTGGTCTCTGCAGCTGAGTGCGACTTACGGCCGATTACCACTCTGTTATGGAGGTTGGACTTCGGCCGACATTTTGCATGATTTGACTTCACTCAGATTCACCACCTACGCTCGGAGGAAAGGCTATAGAGTTGACACGAGACGTTGCAAGTTCGTGTTCTTAGATGATGAGATGTGAGACGTTCTGCAGTTATCGCTTTTAACCTTACTAGTTTCGATACTCGTCCCACTTCAGATTTCGAACAATTTCTTAGCCAACACGAGACCTTTTCGGCTGCCTCACCCAGTTGTTTTTATGCCCGAGTTCTTGCTTGTTCTTTAATGCCCAATTGCTTTAGCATATCATACACGGAGTGAGAGACTAGGCCTCTGGCGCCTACCTCTACGGTAAATAACCTGGCGGTGTATCCTTCCAGCATGAGACACGCGACCATGTCATCGTACTTCTCTATCTTGTACGTATGCTGCTCCTCAATATTAGATTCGAATGGGACTGTCAGCTCAATCAGCGTTAGCTGCATGGCTGACGAGGAGCTGAGTACGATGTCAGGTCGCAAGTCAAACTTTTGGATCACCACAGGGTATATGCCACGGCCCTTTAGATCCACGGTCAGTCCCCAGTTATCCGCAAAATCGAGAAAGGTCGGAAGCGGCAAGTCGGCAGCGCTGCCTTCATTGTCTCTGAGTTGCTGCCCGGCTCGGACGAAGTAAATATCCATCGGCCTCGGCCTGCCCCCCTTATTCTCCTGCATGCTAGCTACATCCACTATGGCCGCCAACTCAGTAAGGACTTTCTTGTGACGCCAAGGGAATCAGTCTTGTGTCAGGGCGACTTTACATGCGGACAATACGTGCTCCGCTGTCTGAACCTTTTTACAGAGGGGACAGACTGGGTCGGTGGCTTTACCCCACTTGACCAAGTTGGCAGCTGATGGCAAGACATCGTAGATGGATCGGACGACGAAACTTAAGCGCAGTGGTACCATACGCCATATTTCCTTCCAGTTAAGAGATCTCTCCACTATCTCTTCCCATGACATAAACTGGCCCAGCTTGGCAGCCACACGGACTCTTTCGTCATTCTCTCCCTTGAGGATCTCCTTAACCACCGTGTCTATGCGTTCCTTAGTCGTCACCTTAGACAACGTCGGATCTCTGTCATGGTGCCCGAAGCCCCTTCTGTCTGACTGGGTGTGCCCCATGACCTCCTTCAGCCGGAATGCTGCCTGGGCATCTTCGACCGCGCTGACGACTATCCACTTTCTTCCCGTTCTCGGGACGGGAACCGAGACAGTGACCGTTTCATCTGGAGACACGCGCAGCGTCTTAGGGAGTCTGGCTTTTCCGACTTTGAGTTCTTCCACGAGGGACCAGAACGGGAGGACGAACTTGCTCTGCTTGCAATATAGTGCGACAGTCGTGAGGCAGGGTGGTGCTCCAAGCCACTTTCTTATGTTCTTGCTTATCTTCCCCTCCATGATGCCCACTGTGGTCGTAAATTACAAGTGCATCAGCAGTCGAAGTGGGTTTTGCCTGATGGTGAGGGACACTGGTAATAGGGAAAACTAATCCACGCACAAAGATCAGTCCAGTTCACAAGAAGTAGTAGCACATGTATGGACTACGCTTGAGTTCAAAGCAAGTGAACAAAGAAAAAAAAAATTAACATATAATCAGGTTTAGCTTGAACTTGTTTGCTTTTGTCCATGTTTTGCTGGGACCCATCTGGGAAGTGGAGATTAGTATATACTGTAATCTAGCAAGTCGTCATAGACAACAGAGGATATTTGACCATCACATGTGATCGCTGTCTGGAAAATACCTTGTGGTGTTTGTAGAAATGGGTCTTCCCAGTCAATGAAATGCAGTCAAGCAGAGCATCTTTCATTTATACCACTAGATGATAAATTCTGTTGGGGCGAGATGATTTCTTTTCACCTTCCAGAGGTTCATGGTCTCAGCTGTGATGAAACCTCTCAAGGATCACACATCGTGTATGCTTCTAGACAGAGAGTTACAGCCCATACCCACGATGATGGTAGGCATTTAGCAGCCAAGTCTTGTACTTGCTCTCAAAGATCTCACATACATGATCAGAATGATTGTGCTGCTTGCTTACCGAGATGGAACCAGCTATTACCATTTTCCATATTGTTCATGCCATTTAGGAGTTAACTGAAACTATCCAGTTAGCACATAAGAGTTAACAGCTCGAACAACATAGTTGTAACATAACATCTTGTTTATTTGTGTGTCCCTTGTTGCCAAAGAGGGTAACAATGTCATCTGTCAGTTCTAGAGTGGAATTGTAGGTGGTTGATTTGACCAATTTGAGTCTGGAAATGTCTGTTACAATAAGGGTAATGTCTGTTACAATAAGGGTACTGTCTGTTACAGTCAGGATGAAGAATGTTGACTGTCTCAGCAGGCAGAGGTAACTCACTGTTGATGTTTGTATGGCCTCTGCATAGCTTCCTCAATTCTAAACTGTTCCACAGTCACCATGCTAGTAGATATTTACACCAAATAGAGCGATCAGAAACATTGCTTTACAAGTCAGTATCATGGTTCTTCTTTGAAACTTTCAGGGTGTCTTTGTAATATCAGTTCATGCTCACCTTAGAATATTTTCTTTAGAAGCCGCTCATTTAACATGTGAAGAATATGATCGGATCATCTATGCTGAGATTTTTACTGCATTATCTGGATGCTTGTCATGCCGGCCCTTGAGAGAACTTCACCGCTATCTGATTTGAAAGTTCTCTTGGTCTTACCTCTCAGTTTTGAGATTCTTCCAGAACCTCTGCCGAACCCACGCAATCTGATTATTTCGACATACAGGTTCTCAATCTGTTCCCCTGCCTTCTCCACCTGTCCCACAGGCGCACGAGGAGGTAGAATGACTGCTGCGTATACCTCCAGTTTGGTAGTGAGCATGGTTCCTTGACTGCCTGCATGCATACATGTGGGAGTCTCCATGGCCAAGTGGTTAAGCTGTCTGCCTCATGCTTTGAAGTTTGTGGGTTTGATTTCAGGTTACGTCTTTCGGTTCATGGGTGCATTTTTCTGGGGTTCGTCGCCAGGGCTGCGGAGTTCATGATTTGTGCGATGCTTTCTGCAGGTCGCCCCGCGGAAAGAGACTGAGCCATATGGGATAAATGTGCAATGAAGGCGATCCTCTCGACTTTTATTACTTTATTTTTTAATGCATACATGTATATATGTGTTTTATTTTTGAGTGGGAGTGTATGAGAGAGAGAGAGAGAGAGAGAGAGAGAGAGAGAGAGAGAGAGAGAGAGAGAGAGAGAGAGAGAGAGCAAGGCTGTAATGCCATATTGTGCATTTCCTCGTCGCTCAGTTTATGTTTACTGCCACGTTAATTTCTTTTGTGTAATACAGAACATATAATTGCTATATAATTGATGAATGGTTGATAGGACCGAATGTAAACCAATTGTATCATTTGTTTCCCAAATTGTGGATCTCAGTTTCCCAAAAACCAACACAACCTTTGACATGTCTGATCTTCACTTCATCATCAATATGGACTACATTGGAAAGGGTGCTGCTGAGATAAACAAAGCATTCCACAGACTTCAGTTTCTGGCCTCTAATGGCTGACTATGCTATGTTGATCTAGCTGCTTGGTGCTCCACTTCAGGTTTGTTGGTGGAGATGGCGCTACCGTAATTATTACCAGCTGCAGCAGCAGTACACTGCATTTCACATTCTGAGTTATGTGACGTATGAACACTTCTGCATCGGATACAGAACCCCTTTTCGTTACAATTGTGTGCCGCTGTTATCTTGCAGACATTAATTGTAAAAAGTATGTTTTGTTAATTCACAAATATCATGCCTCGTGTAATATTCCACATGTGCAATCGGAATAAATTATTGAATATTGTTTTAACCTCTTGAAATGGCCGAAACTTTCTGTTATCATCAGCCGGTTACTGATTGTATTTGAATATTCATTATATTTGCTGTGTTTAACCATTGTGATGTTTAACTTTTGTTACCACACCAATACATTTAATAAATATGTTTTTTTTTTGGATGGCAACATGAAAATGCATCAGTGGGCAACTGTAGTTTCAGATTTATAAGTTGTACATAATTATCATCTGTCATCACAGGCTCAGTCGAATGTTTCAGAGCATTGTGCTCATGATTGAAGCAGACTTAAGACTTTGTTGTGTTCTTTATAGCAAATTATCTCTGAAAATATATTGTGTTAACTGTTAATAGCCAGTGCCAGTGTTAATAGTAATAGATCAGTTATTTCCAAAGTCGTGTTAACTTTGAAATGACATGAGGGTTTGTCCATGTTAAATGTATAATTTGTTTTGGGTGCTTTTGAAGCCATACATTGTTCAACACTGCATTAATATGCACTTGTCTTGTGGTCATAGTTTTGAACTTGCATCCAGGAAGATAAAAAAGAGATTTGACACGGGCTTCCACATAGATCCAGCCTAAAATAGTACCAGGAAATGTCTCTGGAAGTAAAGGCAGCCAACATGATGTTCACCACATCACTGATCAAGTTCCAGGTGGTCTATAAAATACCAGGGGAGGGGGTTAATTTGACACATCACGGAAGAGAAGATGTGTATGCCCTCCTGACATATTAAAGATGGAGATATTGGCCATATTTGCATCACTCAATGGATGATAGTGTCATCACAATGCCAGGTGTCTTACCGCCTATAAGCATGTTCTGGTTCTCCACAATAAGGTCAGGCTGACCTTGGAGCCGTGTGCGCAGGAAAATATCCAACTTCTAATGGGATTTAAACCCAAGATGGCTACATGTGACGTGGTGACAGCCCCGCCTCATAAATTGTATAAAAGCTAAAGATAGTCACATAACAGATACTGTGTTGCGCCTTCACATATACTAGGTCGTGATATATAGGGTGGCCATTTCCCTTTCTTATCATCTTTCGTTCCTAGACAATTCTTAAAATTTTCTGGCAACCATTTTTATGACCTGGTTGACCCCAAATCTATACTGATAAAAAATTTTTATTCTGCCTCTGTTTGGGGATTGAACTCAGACCAATGTCTCGACAGGCAAGCACACACACCACTATGCCATAGTAGCTCATAAATTGAGGGCCAGAGATTAGCAAAATGACACCAAGGAAGGGATCAAGCAACTGTGAGGTCCTGTCACTGTACACTCCTAGAGCAGTGTCTGTCATATTAGATTATTTTATACCTAATGTATAATGTCACATGTTCATTGCAAAAAGCTAAAAGAAAACTCTAACCTGCACAGTTTGTGGTGACTGCACTAGCTAGGCGGCCTTAATTCCTCAGGCTCAACCCCCCCCCCCCTCCCCCCAAGTGTTTTCACTTATTGTGGTGGATATCTGGTTCACTAAACTGCATTAACTCTTATGTTGTCTGCCTTCAACCTAATTGTACGAATTATATCATTATATGTGGCTTGTTAATGAATTAGGGGAAAAGAAAACTTAAACGACCCAATTCCATACCTTGAGGCGCACAGTGTATATGGGGCCAGCCCCGTATTTGTATAGACCAATCAGAACTCGGTGGATGATGTGGTCAGTATCATGCCATTTGCCTTTACTTCTCTCCCACATTTCCTCCTGGGCGGCCAAGTCAGTCCCAAAAAATGCGCTCCTTGAGGGGGATTCAAACAAATGACCACCTAGCCGGGGGGTTAATGATTTTATGACATGAAGTGAGTACTTTACTTACTTACACGAGACTTGTACCCTTTAATCGGGTTATCAGACTAGTTTACTATAGTGCGTTCACAAATGTTTGCTCCTGTATACAAATCCACAACTCAGTAACCAAGTGAGAGAAAATTATGAGATTCAGCATTTAACCTTATCATTATTTACACCCAGCAAATATCTTTTTGTTCTGGAGATTGTACAGATTGAATAGAAAATATCAATGTTTGTTTATATGCGGTATATAATTTACGGGTTAGAGATGAAATGCATATTATGAAATGTATTACATATCAGTGTTCAGTAATGATTATTCTCCATGGTGCACAAGAATTTCCTTATGAGAAGCACATCGTATAGTGGAACGCAAGTCGTTACCCGAATTGACGTGCATTACTGTAAAACAAGTTTGTTAGCATGAATTCAATACATTTTCGCCAAAACATTAGACATTTTGCCGCCTTCCATGATTTCAGTTGCCTTTGGACCAGTCGAAGACATATTCCTTGGGTGGGAATAAATATAAAGCGGCAGGAAAAGTTTCATAAAGATGCAACAGATACTTTTTTAAACAATTGAACGTGAATGAGGGCAAACATTTGTGAATGCACTATAGCTACTCAGTCAGATACTCATTTCATTGTTAACCTTCCTGATAGATTTCATTGTTAACCCTCCTGATAGATTTCATTAACCCTCCTGATAGGCTCCAGCAGTGGTGTAAAGTTTCAGAGTGATATAATGACGGCCTTTTTCTTTTGAACAGGTTGATGTTGAGGTGTACGCAGTCTGTGCTGTTTTCCCTCATGTGTAATTTGACGAGTATGTGAATGCATTGGGCTTTGATCACTGTGATTCTGTTTGCATTTGTTTTTGCATTATCTACTTTGTTTGTGATAGATAACTTGTGATATACTAGCTCGGTAGAGGTCTGGGTTCAACGTTTGTGGGCCATGTGAATACATGTAGTAAAACAAGTAGCATTAGAACAAGTAGAAGCAGTAACACAAATATTTTAGTCCATTTATGAATAGTTGCAGCAGTTTAACCAGTATTTTATTCCATTTGTGAATAGTTGCAGCAGTAAAACAATTATTTTAGACCCTTTGTGAATAGTTGCAGCATTAAATCAAGTATTTTAGTCCATTTGTGAATAGTTGCAGCAGTAAAACAAGTAATTTAGTCAATTTTTGAATAATTGCAGTAGTAAAACAAGTATTTTAGTCCCTTTGTGAATAGTTGCAGCAGTAAAACAAGTATTTTAGTCCATTTTTGAATAGTTGCAGCAGTAAGAGATTTTGTAGTTGCCGTTTCAAAAGTTGCAGATATAAGAAATGTTGCCATTACTGTGTGAAGAGTTCAGGCAATAATTAGTATTTTTTATGTATATAGAGGTATAAATACAGAGGTCAGCATGGCCGAATGGATAAGAGAGCTTGCTCTTAGACTTTGGTGTGCTGATGGCGAGGTAGTGAGTTCAACCCCTTCACTGATCTGTTGGACTAAAATGTTGACTTCTCGTCCTTAATTTGGGCCCGTAAATTACAAGTACCTCAGAAGTCGGAGGGAGTTAGCCTGATGGCGAGGGACACTAATAGTAGGAGAAGCAAATCCATATGCAAAAATCAATCCAGTGCACTAGAAGTAGTAAGATATGTATGGACTACGCTTGGGTTAAAAGCGAGCTGACTGAGTATTTGTTTTGTGCGTTGCTCGCATTGAACTCAAGCGTAGTCCATACACACTATTTATAGTAGTGATGGACTGAATTTAACAGTGTCCCTCGCCATCAGGCGAACCCTCTCCGACTTTAGAGGTACTCGTAATTAACATCCCGAAGTCAAGGACGACAGGTAAACATTTTAGTCCAGCTGTCCGGTGTGGGGGTTAAACCGCTTATCTCGGCATCAGCGCACCGGATGTTTGAGAACACACGTTCTTATTCATTTGGCCATGCGGACCTGCGCGAACAGAGTAGAAAAATAGGTTTAAAAAAAAACAAACAAACAACTACATATAATTTAGGAGCCAGCATATTTGTGTGCAAATACGGACTAAGAAAACAATTACAAATTCAGATGCCAGGTAACATTGTTCAGGTGCCATGACAACAAAGTGTCCTGGATTTTTCTACCCCTCTATATATTCATGTTGCAGTAATACATTGAGTAGTGCAGTTCCTGTGTGAAGATTGAAGCTGTTAAAGAGATTTTGAGGTTGCTGTTTTGAAAGTTGCAGAAATGAGTGTTGTCATTACTGTTTAAAGAGTTGCAGCAGCAAAAGACATGTTAGGGTTGCGGTGTGAAGAGTTGCATGAATGTAACAATTACTTGTTCTGTGGAGAGTTGCAGCATCAGAGTAAGCTTTTTTTTTTTACAAAAAATGTTGCTGTTATACAGTTACAGAGATAATGTTTTGTTGCTATTTGCATAGTTCCAGCAATAATGATAAGTATTGTAGTTGTATTAAATAAGTGTTGTAGTTATGTGTAAACGAATTTGCAGCAATAATATAGCTTTTTGGTAGCCATTCTAAAAGTTGTTTTTTCTTTGTTGGCTCGGCCACATTCTGAGAAATAAAGAAACATCAAAGAAGGTACTAGAAAAAAATTACCGGACCAAATAGGAAGAAGTAGAAAGAAGAGAACATTTATAAAGCAGGTAGGCACAGATGTGTCAAACCAAGTATATATGGAATTATAGCGAGCGCAACAAAAGAGACATCTATGAAATAGAATGATCAAGAAGCTTCACGATTAGGCCAGGGGCTGAAATACTTCATGATGGTTATTTTTAAAGTCCTCCTCCTCATCCTCTCTAATGGAGCTTAAGCCCTCAACCAACACATGACAACCATTTTGTAGACTTGCTCATGAATGGTTGGATTCTGCAACTAAAGTTTTCTCTCTGATAAGATAGCCAGTCTGAAGCCAACCCTCCCATGTTTCCTCCTGTGACATGCATAATTGGTTGCAGTGTGTATGCAGTTCTACAACAATAGTCAGTAACGCTGTAACTGATCTTTGGAAATTTGTAGTAAAACAAATATTGAAGTTGTTTTATGATTGTCATTTACTGTGATAGCATGGTTTGTAGAAAGGATTTGAGTTCTTAAGTCAAGTGTCATATCTACCATTAAAGTTGTCTGCCTTAGATCTCCTATACTCTTGCTCTCACTCTTCGTTGTACACTCTAGCAGACTGCTGTTCATCCAGCTCTTGATGTTATCTTTCCACTTGTATTGTTGCCAGACTTTTGCTCATCTGTTTGACTTTTCCCTCCTGTATGTTATTTTAATAAGACTGTCTTTTTTTTTTTATGTGGCCAAAATGTTTGTGGCATGGTCGAGACAGAAACATGGAGCTGTTCCGTGACTCTGGTGATTGAGTGAGATGGCAAAACACAACCGCCCACGCTTATCGGATGGCACATGATGGATGGAAAATGTTTTACTGTCGCTGTCTTATTTCTTCCACAAATTCTATTTTATTTTATTTTTAATTATACATTTTGCGGTAACTAAAGCAGTTTTAAGTACTTAATGTTAGAAGGAAAAAATTGTGAAACACAATAACATAAGTGCGTAAATATTTGCTAAATTTGTCAAATAATAAAGATACAGAAAATTAGTTGTTTGATTGTTAAGAAGCCATCATTTCTGTCATATTGTTCCTAGCTGACTGGGAAATCATGGTTTTTCTCATTTTGTGATCTCCGACAGCGTGAATCAATTCATGCACTGACACCCACTCATGCTGTGACACAAGGCTGTTAAGAATTATCTTTCACTGTCTTTCTCTATTTCTCTTTCCACAAATCTTCAAAACATGTCCTCCTTGGTATATTTTAGTATGATCTGTTATGGGAATTTGATGTTTTATTTCTGTCGAAACAACAGCATAACAGCAGTTCCCAAATTCATAAACTGGTCAGTGGATGCTGCCGTCCTGCCTCCTAGGCAGATCCATTGGGGAGATGGGGTATAGAACTCTATGTATCTGTTTTTATGGGGTTGCTAAGAGTTTGGCAAATGAATATCGGGAATGTGGACCAGTAGGCAAGGGAGGCACTATCGATGTGGCCTAGTATGCAAGGGGCACACGGGATGTGGCAGGGTAGGCAAGGAATGTGTTCAAGGGGACACTGGGGATGTGGCCAAGAAGGCACTAAGGCTGTGATCAGGGAAACAAGGTGCCAGTGATGTAACCTAGGAGGCAAGTGAGTGCTAGAAATGTGATCCAGAAAGCCAGGGAACACTTAGTGATGTGGCCTTGGAGGAAAGGGGGTATTAGTGATGTGATTAGCAGGTAAGGGGGCACTAGGCCTGTGGGCCTATAAAACAAGTAGTGGCTAAGGATGTCACCAAGGGGCAGTAAGGATGTGGCCAGTGAAGCAAAGGCATTTGGTCGAGGATGCATTTGTAATGTGGTCTAAGAGGCAAGTAAATGCAATAGAAATGGCATCGATTGAAGGGAGTAACCACTCAAAAAAGTTATGTCAAAAGCAGAAGTAATCCAATTCTGCTCACTTCACCGTGTTTCTTGTGTTCACAAGCTAACCCTTGTTATTTTTATTTTCTTTAAACTTTGGTTTGTGTTATGAAACTTCATCTAGTCACTAATGAGATTTGTGTAGTCTCAGGATCGATGTTGTTAAGAGTTAATTATTTTGTTTGGTTGTCACAAATCCAACCATGTCTACGGGTTTCTGCAGTCATGGAGTTGCTACACAAACCTTAGCTCAGCTGTGTCTTTCCTGCACTGATGGTAAGCCTTGTAAATAGTGAAATGCTACATTTGATGTCTTATTTGATGTTTACTGATAAGTGAGTTGCTTTAGTGTTTTCCTCCACCAATAGCGCCTTGTTTTATTGAAGCATTGCACTAAATTGATCATTATGAACGTTCATTTTTGCCATGTATATACTTATATGTGTAATGAAATGTGTATATACCTCTGAAAATTAATTATGGAGTGGTTTTATTTCTATGCGAGTCCTTGTACGAACCCATACCAGTTGTAACATGTTTCATTTGTCTCTTCTTTGGGCCTTAATTTATTGAAACAATCATAGCTGTGTATGTGATACTGAAATGTGCATGCCATCACTGTGGCCACCTGTTGCGTGTATGTGACTCACCCATCATGTAAAATAGCTCTCATGTATTTGTGCCAGTTTGCATAATTTCTTGAGTATTCAGCTGCTGGTATTCTATGCAAGTAATTAGTCCTTGCGGTGAGCAAAATATGTATGCCAGGTTTATGAACTATCAGATACTTCGCAAACTAAGAATGAAAAGAGAATAACTAAACAAGATCACATTTTGATAAATAATATACCTTGGGCGTATGAAAAGACATGAACACTAAGCAGGAAGGAAAGGTGTGTCTGTGAGGGAAGAAAGAAGAAGACATGTATTGAAATAGGAAGATAACATCAATATTTGACAGGACAGAAAGATGTTAGAATGCACGTCATGACCAGTGTTAGGTCATTCTAGAGATTTATTGCCACCAACCTTTAGTGTAAAGATCGCCACTTGTCTGATCTGAGCTGAGTTAACAGACAGCTAAAGGTAGTAGATCACTCAATGCCCGGGAAAGCTAACCTGGCCAATAAACGCCCGCTAAAGTCGTACGTGCTGACCTACGGGCGCATAACCTGGCACAGCGCAAATATGTTTGAAAAAACACTCCGGATGAATGCAGAAGAAGAAGATCACTTAATGTACCTACCTCAACACTTCATGAGCCAATTTATTGTTTGGTGAATACATTAATGACAAGACACACAAGTCCTGTAGCTGTGGTGTGGGTAAATGAAGTGTTCGAACCATCACATTTTGTAGGCCTGACAGATCAGTGCCAGGCTTTCACTCCCATAGCGAATATTGAAAGCTGACATAGAACCCTGGTCAGACCATGCTCATGCCATTATCTTCTTAACATCCTAACCATTACATCAACGCGCCGGCTTCATAGTTCACAATATTATTAGTAAATGTATTGATTGATAATGTTAATAGTGTTGATAGTTCATTAATATGGGTAAGAAAGTGAGCTCAAAGCCGTGCATTGATAGATTTACGAACCTACTTGAGAACAAGATTAGTCGGTTATTATCATCATCATCCAGTGCCTTCGGCGTCATTCGCGAAATGTCTCCCGCCATCCACCTTACACCCCCGACTTAGCCCCTAGTGATTTCCACCTTTTTGGTCCACTGAAAATACACCTTGGCGTGAGACATTTTGCGAATTACGCTGAAGTTTAATATGAAGTGAAAACGTGGTTTAGAAAAAGAGCACGCAGTTCTATGCATCCGGTTTGGAAGGACTGATAAAACGATGGGATAAGTGCATAAATATTGGTGGAAATTATGTTGAGAAATAAAGGAACAATGTATGTATAAATATAAACTGGTTTCAAGTTGTTATCATATTTAGTTGTTTTTCGACAGCCATTTGTGACTTACATATTAACTTACCCTCGTAGTTTTTGCTTGTCCTATTCTGTTCTTTATCTTTGTGACCTATCTTCCATCTGATGTTATCCATATGCCTATATAATTGAATTTCTGCACTTTCCATAAAATAACATCATTTACTTTAATTGTCCATTAAGGCATGGTCGCATGATCTCGATCTTTTAAGATCCCACTGATTCTCTAGGCAATGTCTGTTTCTTTGAATTCACCATGACTTCTGTCGACTCACTATCAAATAGCGTTATGGCTCTGGGGCGACTCAGTATCCTCAATAGAGGTACACATGATGGCCTGGGGTCAACTCACTATACACAAATAATGCTACCAGAGATGACTTTAGGGTCAATTCAGAATCCTCAATAATGTTAAAAGCAAGGACTCTGATCGACTCATCATTAAATGGAGGTTCAGATATAGCTATGGGATTGTATTAATTATGCCATGTCACTTTGCATGCAGAGAATACTTAACACCACCCCCCCCCCCTCCCCCACAAAACAAAAAAACAAAAACAGTGGCAAGTGAATAGAATAAGAAAAATAATAATACATTAAGCCCAAACTTAACACCTTTTTGCCATTTAAAAACATGTCACTTGAGAATTTAGTACACTAGATTTGTGTATTTTGTCATTTGATGTTTGATTCACATTGTAACAGCACTAAAACCATGCTTTGTAACAAACGCTGGATGTAACCACAGTTTATCTGAACATGCTGGCTCTTTGTATGGATTGCGTTTGATTTCTTGAGTTATTTTTAATTATCTGTGTGTTTATTTTCCATCAATTTATGTCATGTGTTCATTTTTCAATAATAACCTTTAGTTAAGTTAAAGGTATGTTCGAGTATTTAGGGAAAATATGTGTATTGTCTTAATTATTTATTTGATATGGCTAAGGTTGGGACATTCTTGATGCCATAATAGTAATAGTTAATATGCACATTCGAAGGGGGGAGGTCCATTTAAGGTCTTGACCCAGATTTCCCATCTACCTAAGTGGGTGCTGTTGTATAGAGCATATCCACATTGCCATGGGAGCTACCGGTTACTCCAATGGTTAGCTTCTATGACTGTGGCACAAGTGTGTTGTTTTTTCTTCATTGTTTTATTTAATGTATTAATTTTATCATAATAACCCTGAAGTTAAATGTAGAGAGGAACACATACATGTATTAAGGTAGCAATGTAGGAAAAAATGGAGGATAGAGATATTAAAATAAGAATACAAAAGGCAAGAGAGCTTTCATGGTGTTAGGACATTTGGAAGTCTGAAGAGATGAAACCTGGTACCAACCTTTTAATATTTAACTCTGTGACTGATATCTGAACTTGTCAATTGTCAGTGGGCAAATAGAAATTATCTGGTACCGAGGTTGGGACAGAACAGAAGTCTGCCATTGCTGGGAATTAAACCTGGAACACTGTGTTGGCAGGCAAGCATGCTAACCACTATTCTACTTCAGCTTCTGAGGATCAACAGAAAACATGTCAATGAATAATGCACCAGAACAATTGTGCCCATGTAAATTGTAATGGTAAAATACATAATAACTCTTAATGGCGTGACAGTTACATGCATTTTGACACTTGCAAATTGTGTTGTTTGCGCGCAGTATCTTGCTGCGTGCAAATTGTTTTTAATGATGTCAATCACAGCCGAACTTTCTCACTATATCTGAATTTATGCATTGAAAACACTTGATTGTAATAAGCATTTTTTAATGTCATACATCCATTCCTTCATTCAGATGTATTGTATGTATTTGATGATGATTAAACACAACACAATTGCTTTCAGATGTTTCTGTTCATTGTGTTTTTGTTTCCAGGAAATGGTTTCCATGAAGTATTTGTATTCATTGTGTTCCTTTCTCCTCCCCCGCCCACCCCCCCCCCCCCCCTGAAATGGTTTCTCTCAAATATCTCTTTTTCACATCTTCCCTTCATTGTAACTGTTATCTCCGCCACTTCTTCCCTTCCATATCACTATTATCTCTGCCACATCTTCCCTTCAATGTCACTATTATCTCTGCCACATCTTCCCTTCCATGTCACTATTATCTCTGCCACATCTTCCCTTCCATGTCACTATTATCTCTGCCACATCTTCCCTTCCATGTCACTGTTATCTCCGCCACATCTTCCCTTCATTGTCACTGTTATATCTGTCATACCTTCCCTTCATTGTCGCTATTATCTTCATTGTCACTTATCTCTGTCACATTTTCCCTTCATTATTACTGTTATCTCTGCCACATCTTCCTTTGATTATCACTGTTATCTCTGTCACATCTTCCCTTCATTGTCACTGTTATCTCTGCCACATCTTCCCTTCCATGTCACTATTATCTCCAACACATCTTCCCTTCCATGTCACTATTATCTCTGTCACATCTTCCCTTCATTGCCACTATTATCTCTGTCACATCTTCCCTTCATTGTCAATGTTATCTCTGCCACATCTTCTCTTCATTGTCACTGTTATCTCTGCCGCATATTCCTTTCATTGTCAATGTTATCTCTGCCACATCTTCCCTTCCATGTCACTATTATCTCCGCCACATCTTCCCTTCATTGCCACTGTTATCTCTGTCACATCTTCCCTTCACAGTCACTATTATCTGCGCAACATCTTCTCTTCATTGTCACTGTTATCTCTGTCACATCTTCCCTTCATTGTTACTGTTATCTCCGCCCCATCTTCTCTTCGTTGTCACGGTTATCTCTGTCACATCTTCCTTTCATTGTCAATGTTATCTCTGTCACATCTTCCCTTCATTGTCACTGTTATCTCCGCCACATCTTCTCCTCATTGTCACTGTTATCTCCGCCACATCTTCCCTTCATTGTCACTGTTATCTCTGTCACATCTTCCCTTCATTGTCACTGTTATCTCCGCCACATCTTCTCTTCATTGTTACTGTTATCTCCGTCATATCTTCCCTTCATTGTCTCTATTATCTTCATTGTCACTTATCTCTGTCACATCTTCCCTTCATTATTACTGTTATCTCTGCCACATCTTCCCTTCATTGTCATTGTTATCTCTGTCACATCTTCCCTTCACTGTCACTGTTATCTCTGCCAAATCTTCCCTTCATTGCCACTGTTATCTCTGTCACATCTTCCCTTCACTGTCACTATTATCTGCGCAACATCTTCTCTTCATTGTCAATGTTATCTCTGTCACATCTTCCCTTCATTGTCACTGTTATCTCCGCCACATCTTCTTTTCATTGTCACTGTTATCTCTGTTACATCTTCCCTTCATTGTCACTGTTATCTCCGCCACATCTTCCCTTCATTGTCAATGTTATCTCTGTCACATCTTCCCTTCATTGTCACTGTTATCTCCGCCACATCTTCTCTTCATTGTCACTGTTATCTCTGTTACATCTTTCCTTCATTGTCACTGTTATCTCCGCCACATCTTCCTTTCATTATCACTGTTATCTCTGTCACATCTTCCTTTCATTCTCAATGTTATCTCTGCCACATCTTCCCTTCCATGTCACTATTATCTCCGCCACATCTTCCCTTCATTGCCACTGTTATCTCTGTCACATCTTCCCTTCACTGTGACTATTATCTGCGCAACATCTTCTCTTCATTGTCACTGTTAGCTCTGTCACATCTTCCCTTCATTGTCACTGTTATCTCCGCCACATCTTCTCTTCATTGTCACTGTTATCTCTGTTACATCTTTCCTTCATTGTCACTGTTATCTCCACCACATCTTCCCTTCATTGTCACTGTTATCTCTGCCACATGGTCCCTTCCATGTCACTGTTATCTCCGCCACATCTTCCTTTCATTGTCAATGTTATCTCTGCCACATCTTCTCTTCATTGTCACTGTTATCTCTGCCACATATTCCTTTCATTGTCAATGTTATCTCTGCCACATCTTCCCTTCCATGTCACTATTATCTCCGCCACATCTTCCCTTCATTGCCACTGTTATCTCTGTCACATCTTCCCTTCACAGTCACTATTATCTGCGCAACATCTTCTCTTCATTGTCACTGTTATCTCTGTCACATCTTCCCTTCATTGTCACTGTTATCTCCGCCCCATCTTCTCTTCGTTGTCACGGTTATCTCTGTCACATCTTCCTTTCATTGTCAATGTTATCTCTGTCACATCTTCCCTTCATTGTCACTGTTATCTCCGCCACATCTTCTCCTCATTGTCACTGTTATCTCCGCCACATCTTCCCTTCATTGTCACTGTTATCTCTGTCACATCTTCCCTTCATTGTCACTGTTATCTCCGCCACATCTTCTCTTCATTGTTACTGTTATCTCCGTCATATCTTCCCTTCATTGTCTCTATTATCTTCATTGTCACTTATCTCTGTCACATCTTCCCTTCATTATTACTGTTATCTCTGCCACATCTTCCCTTCATTGTCACTGTTATCTCTGTTACATCTTCCCTTCATTGTCACTGTTATCTCCGCCAAATCTTCCCTTCATTGTCAATGTTATCTCTGTCACATCTTCCCTTCATTGTCACTGTTATCTCCGCCACATCTTTTCTTCATTGTCACTGTTATCTCTGTTACATCTTTCCTTCATTGTCACTGTTATCTCCGCCACATCTTCCTTTCATTATCACTGTTATCTCTGTCACATCTTCCTTTCATTGTCAATGTTATCTCTGCCACATCTTCCCTTCCATGTCACTATTATCTCCGCCACATCTTCCCTTCATTGCCACTGTTATCTCTGTCACATCTTCCCTTCACTGTGACTATTATCTGCGCAACATCTTCTCTTCATTGTCACTGTTAGCTCTGTCAGATCTTCCCTTCATTGTCACTGTTATCTCCGCCACATCTTCTCTTCATTGTCACTGTTATCTCTGTTACATCTTTCCTTCATTGTCACTGTTATCTCCACCACATCTTCCCTTCATTGTCACTGTTATCTCTGCCACATGGTCCCTTCCATGTCACTGTTATCTCCGCCACATCATCCCTTCCATGTCACTGTTATCTCTGCCACATCTTCCCTTCATTGTCACTGTTATCTCTGTCACATCTTCCCTTCATTGTCACTGTTATCTCAGTCACATTATCCCTTCATTGTCACTATTATCTTTGCCACATCTTCCCTTCATTGTCACTGTTATCTCTGCCACATCTTCCCTTCATTGTCACTGTCATCTTTGTCACATCTTCCATCTGTCACTGTTAATTGTGTCATATTCTCCCTTCAATGTCACTGTTATCATTGTTACATCTTCCCTTTGGAGTCATATCTTCCATCCGATGTCACTGTGCCACAATCTTCATCATCAAATGCCTTGCCAAGTGGTACTAGCCATTATGCGTGTCCATATCTCGTGATCTGCAACATAATTTTGTAATTCGTGTACTGCTATTTTTCCATGCTATCATGAAAGGTAGTAAAGAGTTTCTCTCACTGGCTTTCTGTAACTCTTTTCCCATAAATTTTTCAAGATATTACATTAATTTACCTGTCTGTTCCTATAACGTGGTAAAATAAACATTCATTGTCTCCTTGTAATGCCTACTATGAGGCATGTTTTAGCCTCTTTCAAAACAATTATATGACTCAGTTTGGCTGCCCTCCCTCTCTACCCTGTGTTACTTGAACTCTAAGGGGAAAGTAAAGAATAGTAACGGGCAGCCTCCGTGGCGAAGTAGTCAAACTGTCTGCCTCACGATCCGAAGGTTGTGGGTTCAATTCCAGGCTACGTCTTTCAGTTCACGGGTGAATTTTTCTCTGAGATTCCTGAGGGTCGTCACTGGAGCTAAAGAGTTAGTGCTTTCAGCAGCCCACCCTGGTTGCAATAAAGTCGATCCTCTCAACTTTAAAGACTTTAAAGAATAGAAACACTGCAACCTACCAGGCATGTCCTAAAAAGGCGGCTAAAGAGGAAATCCGCCCTTGTGTTCCCGGGGTCCGCAAGGGCTGCAAAGAATATAACACTGCACCCTATCAGACATATCGTAAGAGGCGACTATAGAAGGGTTGTGCCTAGGGGAGGCTAACTCATCATGTAGAAAAATTCAGCTACAAAATACCACCAGCTATGAACAAGTCGTGTAATGAAAAAAGAATTACTCGGCCAATCTTTCTGACAATGTCAAACTGGATTTTTCAGCCCAGTTTGTTTTTAATTCTTCAAGAGCACCACATCTCGAGTGTCTTTTAACAATCCCAGTCGCTTATGTTGCTTATCCTTGTTTCTACACGTTCCAATCAATCACTGGGGATATTGGCATCCTTAACACTAACATGGGGAGGCGCAGCAAGTAGCACACTTGTCTGGTGGCCATGTGTTCAAATCCCCATCAAGGTGGATGTATTGAAAATTGACATTGGATCCAATGTCGACCACACCTAAAGTGAGAACCAGCAAATGTTCTGGGAAGGAGAAGTGACCATTGCGTTATTTTAACCGCATCACTCATTGAGTGTCAATCCGTCTATAAAAAATATGGGGCTAGCAGTATTATACCCAACCCGCCTCAACGCGTGAAAAAGGATCATTTACATATACCAGATGCACATACGCTGAATGTTTGTCTATAGATTTTCTTATTTGAAACTGAGCCTGGGAAACAGTCAAGTCAGCTTTTGTTGTTGTTCCCAACTGCCAATATGTTTTTAACGTGAGCAACTTGCACACAGGTTTTATTCATGCTAATGGTACTGGGTCAGATAGAGTTAATGGTACTGGGTCAGATAGAGTTAATGGTGGACGTTCTTTCTCTAAGCAATTATAGTATACCCTCATGAGAACTGTGTCTTACCTCCAAGCAGTTACATCCCCTAGAGCAGGAGTAACTAAATTACGGCCCGCGGGCCAGATCCGGCCCACGACGTTATTTCACCCGGCCCGTCGACAGTACTCGAACTTGCATGATATAACGTATGTAACACGAGACGTTGTGATAAAATCTAAATGTAAATATTATGCTTAGAATAATAGGAAATCTTTTACACGTGCAGAGACCTCCTGGCTTCTATGTGTCTTAAATTTACTATTTTCAATTATAAATTATTGTATCTAGATTTTCTTCTTTATTGTAATGTTTGCTTATTTCGCGCCATCCCAAGTCCCCCCCCCCCCCCAACTCGTGGTAGCGACGCCTACGCTTTGACGTTACCATGGTTTCAATGGCAACACACACTCATACACACGCACGCACGCACGCACACACACACACACACACACACACACACACACACAGACACATCTTTCCCTCCCCCAGATGCGTCGGGCTGTCAACACAGGTCCGATGCTCCAGAAATATTTACTTCTGTTTGCCAGTCATCCATTTTATTGGTATGTAACAAGGATTTCTTTGTTTGACAATGATAGGTAAGTGGACTACAAGTGTGAATAGAGGCAATAAAGTAGCAAACATAGCATACAAATGCCATAGAAGCCTCGTGTTATTACGAAAATATTATCCCCAGCCCAGAAGAATTCCCCGGTCAAGGTGTTAATCGAGATGGCCTCTAGGCCAGTGGTTTTCAAACTTTCTGCTGGAGCAGATCCTTACGCAAATGTTTACGTTGCTCAAGGAACTCTGTGCGATGATCCAAGTGTCTGTCCTACTTTATGTAATAAACCAGACGGGCGGAAGTGTTGCATTTAGGCATCCTAGGCGGAACCCCTGGCTGCCACTCGAGGAACCCCGGTTGAAAAACTCTGCTCTATGCTGTTTATTTAGGCTGGTCCTATTTATATATTTTGCAAACCTTATTATGAGATATATTCTATTACCAAAGGTACCTATAAACTTTATATGACCTTTGTTGAGCCGTAGCTTCACCAGTCACCCATAGTCCTCTGCTTTTCTTATGTTTCAATAGGAGTTTAATTATGTTTCCAATTCAATGTCTTTTTTTTTTCATTTTCAAATCACGTATACTTCACCCTTCATTATTGCTGCTTAGAAAAGAAAAGTAGACGCCGAGCGTTGCGTTTTCAATGAAGAATGGGGAGTAAAGTACTTCTTTGTGGAAGCAAAGGACCAGAAAGCCAGATGCGGTTCCAAATGTTGCTGTATGTAGCCGGGGCGCAGTGTTGGGGTGAGCACCCAACATTGCTTAAATACCCCAATGGCTCCTGAATACATAACCTATGCAGCAAAAGTCCAACTCCTGGCCTTCACGTGGCGGAACTGTTTAAACTAACAGGAGAAGGGGCGACGGCGAGTTTCGGGCGCCGGAGAATAACCAGTATGCTCTAGATGTGTATGCACGTACATGCATGCGCAGACACGTGTGTGCGCGCTTACACATCTACACTCGAGTGAGACCACAGTCTGCTCTAGCAAAGAAAGGTGCTGAAGACGGAGGCAACTAGCCAAGAGGCGCACCACAGAAATCAGGATGCCACGCAATCACGCACAATGGAATATGTCGACTACTGCTAAATGTTATGGTGCTCGCCCTGCTTTGGACACCCAGGCAGGTGCAGTGCGGGGCCCTATGTCTCGAAAGGGTCCAACCACATCTACTGGAGGTCCTTCTCAGATGTCCTGTGGAGCCAGGGGACATGAGAATAGGACGGCTGGCCATACTAAACGAAGACTTAAAATAATGCACTGGAATGCGGAGGGAGTCAGCAACAAAAAAAAAGAAACAAAAATAGAATTAGAAAACATCTTGCACCAAGAAAAAGTAAGCATATGTTGCTTGCAAGAAACTCACCTCAACGAAAATATAGCCTTCAAAATCAGAGACTACCAGTGTTACCGATCTGACCGAAAGGACAGGCGAAAAGGTGGATACTGACCCTTGTAAAAAATAACATCATTGCTTCCCAAATCGAAATCTACATGGAAGGGGCGGAGTATCAGACACTTAAACTTAAGACAGGTATTACAGACCTACATCTGATCAATTACTACTGTCCAAGTGATCGCCCACAGGCACTGGACACACTACCTTTAAAAGAAAAAAATGATTGTGTGTGGCGATTTCAACAGCCACTTGCAGAGCTCGGGCTATGATCACATGGACCAGAGAGGAGAGAGACTGGAAGACTGGCAGGATGAGAATAGATTCATCTTGATTAACAAGCCGTCCGACCCACATACTTTCATGGCACACCACAACTACACCTGACCTGGCTTTTCATTCACCAGACCTGGAGTGGAACATTACACGAATTATTGGGAAACAACTTGGTGGCAGTGACCATCGGCCAGTCTTTCTAACTGTAGAAAATGAGCTTGTAAGTGAAAGCAGCACCCTCTCGAGGTGGAACTACAAGAAAGCAGACTGGGCAATGTACAAGCATCGCACCAGCATACTGGTTAGTAACCTGAACACTGAGAAAGACATAAATAAAGTAGTTGAAGAGTTTGGGAAATGCATGCTACAGGCAGCGCGAGAAACAGTACCAAGAGGAGCCCGTAAACAATATAAACCCTACTGGAGTAGTGAACTGAAACACTTGCATAACGATGTGGAAGTGTGTAGAAAGCAAACAGAGGCCACACCCAGCCAAGAGCACCACAATAAATTCCAGCACGCAAAAGACAAATTTCAAAAGGCCAAGCTGCAGGCTACACGAAATAGCTGGCAGGAGAAAACGGAGTCTCTGAAATTTGAAAGAGACACAAGGAAATTGTGGAAGCTAATAAAACAACTTAACGATAAGGGCACAGTTAGAAACTCAAACATTGCACTACATAAAGATGGAAACATCTTAACAAGAAAGCAAGCAGCTGACCATTTTGCGGACTCATTCGCACAAGATAACAATATCAAATTTAGTCCAGAGAAACAACAAGAGATTCGAGAGAAACGACAACATAAAGGACAGAAGGAAATAGTACATGAGGTTCTGGAGGCACCCATCACAATCAGTGAACTGGAGCTAGCCATATCAAAACTGAAAATGAGAAAGTCATCAGGAGCTGATGGTATCTCCAATGAAATGATCAGGAACCTAGTAACAGAGGCGAAAGCAAAGCTGTTGCAGATCTTCAATAACAGCTGGACCTTAGGCAGTGTTCCGCAAGCCTGGAGAGAAGCAATCATGATACCTCTCCTAAAATCAGAGAAAGATGGTTCAATTGCCTCTAGCTACAGACCAATTAGCCTCACCAGCTGTCTCTGCAAAACACTGGAGCGCATCATCAACCACAGACTGCAGTGGTACATTGAAAGTAAAAACATCCTTGTGCCACAGCAGGCTGGCTTTAGGCAGTGCTACTCTACGGAAGATCAGACAACCTACCTCTCTCAAGAAATTGAGGATGCATTCCAAGAGAAGAAGCTGGTGCTTGCGGCATGGATAGATCTGAGAAAGTCGTTGACAAAGTCTGGAAAGAAGGTCTGATGAAGAAACTGAGAAACTGCAAAGTCAATGGAAGAATGTACAAATGGGTGAAAGCATACTTGCACAACAGAAGAGCCCGAGTACAGATAGACGGACACAAGAGCATGAAAGTACTACTGCGTCACGGTGTTTCCCAGGGCGGAGTCTTGACCCCCACACTTTTTCTAATCTTCATCAATGATCTTGTTGCTAATCTACCGCATGGAATTAAAGCGGAAATGTACGTCGATGACCTGGTTTTATGGAGCACAAATGAACATGCATCAGTGGCCACCAAATTGCTTCAAAGAGCTGTAGGTACATTTGCTGCATGGGCAAATAGATGGTGTGTCAGCATAAACACTGACAAGTACAGCACCACCCTATTTACCCTCTCTTCAAAACAAAAGGCAGGGATCATCCAAATAAATGGAACACCCCTAAGAGAAGATAAAGAACCAACATACCTTGGAGTAACATTTGATGGCAGGCTGACATGGAGAAAGCACATCAACAAAGCAGTAGCAAAAGCCAGAAGGAAAATAACCATCCTGAGAAAGCTAAGTGGAACCACATGGGGAGCCAGTGGGAAAATACTTAGCAAAGTTTACCAACAGAGCATACGACCACACCTGGAATATGGGTCAACTGCGTGGTGTTCAGCATAAAAAAACCACACTACAAGAGCTGGACAAGGTGCAAAATCAAGCACTTAGAGTCACCCCAGGAGGGATTAGATCAACCCCTATAGTGGAAATGGAGAAGATGTGGAGGACACAAGCACTGAGTGAGCGCAGAGATACGAAAACGCTAATACAAGCAGAAAAGTTCCTCAGCTTGCCAGGCCACCCTATGAAGAACAGATTTGAAAACCTAGCTGTGGGGCGGTTGAAAAGAAGTAGTTTTATCCACCAGGCCAAACGACTTTGCAGAGAAACCACCGATTTGCCCACAGTTGGTATCCCCCTAACAACTATTCCAGAGCGAACTCCATGGAAAGATGAGCATAGACTATAATTACAAATCCAGACAAAAGTGAGAGGAATATTTGGCAACGAAGAACAGAACAGTGTGCAGCGCAGAACAGCCACTCTCAGCTTCCTTGATGAAGAATACCCACAGGACCTCTGGATCCGAGCCTACACAGATGGGTCGGCACAAAATGCTGTTCGAAATGGAGGAGCGGGCGTGTATATAGAATACCCAAATAATACTAGGGACACAGCCAGAGTACCGACAGGAAAGTACTGCCATAACTACGATGCTGAAATTGAGGCAATCAAAATAGCAACAGAGAAATTAATAAATGCCAGCTATGGTACACAACCTGTGGTGCTACTGACAGATGCAAAATCAGTTATCGAGGCGCTCCTGTCTGGGAAATTGCCAGTACTAAGGACACTACATTCTGAACTTAGCAGTCAGCATAAGGTCACCATACAATGGATACCATCCCACTGTGGAGTACCCGGAAACGACAGAGCTGATCAATTGGCTAAGGAAGGAGCCAAAGAAGAACAGCCTGAAGTGCCCGTTACATACCACCAAAATAAAAGAATGATCAAATCAGTCAGAAAGCCACAAAAAACCTGCTCAAGATGACTACCACGTTATGGACAGACCAGAACAAGTCATTATTCTGCGTCTCAGAACAGGACACAATAGATTACGCAACCACACGTATACAAAATTCAAGATTGGCGAAACAGCCATGTGCGCATGGGGATTGGCCTCGCAGACAGCAGAGCACAGACTCCAAGACTGCCCAAAATATAACATATCTAGGCAAACCTTCTGGCCTAGAGAGACGACAGTGGAAGATAAACTCTATGGACCACTGAGTGAACTGAAAAAGACAGTTAAATTTATACAAGAGACAACATTGCAGATATAGACATATTTCAAGCGAACGAAAGAAGAAGAAGAAAAAACCAATTGCGTAATATGCAGAGAAAGTGTTGCCCGCATTGAAAGAGTACAATCTTCGGCGCCACTACGAAACAAAATATCTATCAACATATTCAAAGTATTGTACATAATGAGTATCCGGCCCACGTTCGTGATTTTGTCAGTTATCCTGCCCGCCGTGAAAAATGTTTGTTGACACCGGGCCTAGGTGATTGGAATGAGAGAGGTGAAAGATTAATAAGCCAAGTGAGCAGAAGAAAACATAGTCTGGCACAGTCAAGGCCTGCACGCACTTATTTTCGCGCTGGCGAAAGGCCGTGCAAGTTTATCGAATTTATGTAGGCAAACATTAATATTATGTTTGGAGGAAATGTCGTTTATATTGTTTGTAAATATCATTGATTGATTGATTGACTGATTGATTTAGGAACCGACATCACAGCATTCGGGACATTCCCATAAGCAAAAAATATCATTCATTTTGAACAAGTAGTTGTCTCCCCCCCCCCTCCCCTCTCTCTCTCTCTCTCTAGCTCTCCCCCCTCCCTTCACCCCTCTCTCTCTCTCTCTCTCTCTCTCTCTCTCTCTCTCTCTCTCTCTCTCTCTCACTCACTCTCTCTCTCTCTCTCTTTCTCTGTGTGCCAAATGGTGCATTGCTTTCTAATAGTCTGACCCCCCCCCCCCCACCCCATTTCTTTAATATAAATATCTCTTATAATAATAAATCATGCAATTAAACTGCGCATGCATGTTCCCAGTTGCTTAAAGCATATTTAAAACAACATTCTGCGGAATTACCAGATAGCTAAAAAAAAATATACCTAGATCAGCAATGAAAGGGGGGGGGGGGGGGCATAAGCATCTATAATATTGTTATAAGGGAGATTACTAGAATTAAAGGGGAAAAAAGGAATCATTTACTTAGCTATAATATTAATGCCTTGATTGCTCACTACACTTATTAATAATTATGTTCAAGCATTCTGCGGAATTACCAGATAGCTATAAAAAAAAAAAAGCCGTCTCCGTGGCCAAAGTTTGCTAACGCGGTTCGAGAGCCGCTTACTAGGCGTTCGAAACGCAGCCGCGACTGATTTGTGCAGCAGACGGTGACTCGTTGTGTTATAACGCGTTGGTATGGGAGCCGGTGGATCAGAAAGCACTGGAAAACTACGGAGCGTAAAATATTGCCTAGTACATCAACAGGAACTGAAAATGCTGGTGTTGACTGCAACGTCCTGCAAGGGACATGAAAAAAATCCACGAACAATGAGTAGGGGGCATAAACACCTAACATTATTATAAGGGAGATAACTCGAATTTAAAAACAGGAATAATATTTGTAGCTATAATATTAAAATTTATCTTATATATCTTTTCCTTTATATATTGAAATTAAAACTACCAACAGTAAAGTCAAATGTAATAGGAAAATAATATTACCTTAAGACTACTTATAAAAATGTGTTCCTAATCTTTACGTACTTACATTTTATAACCCACTTTATGGTTCTTTACGTACGTCTTAAATTCTGAAAGTATACTTTTAATGTAGTGTAACAATTATAACTAATACAATTAAAAAAGAATTTTTTACTGGCTCTCTTAGGGCCACATAACATTTAAGACAATTCTGTCCTAGAGGTTAGCGACTTATCAACGCAATCTCGTATACTCTCGTAAGTAACGTGACGACGGTGAGAATCAGCAGTGGTTCGAATCGTGTCGGTAACTTACGGGGTATGTGAGCTGGCCGCTCAGAAGGCAATGGCAAACTACTGAACGTAATCTTGACAAAGACATCAACAATCAGCTGAAAGATGTTGATTTTGACTGCGAAGTCCTGTAAAGGATATGCAAACATTATTACATAAATAAACACACATAGTATTATTTGGCGCTCACAGAAGGAGAAGAAGGAAGTAGAGGTTATAGGACAACATAAATTTTGAAAGCTATAGTTACCGACCGGGAAAATAAAATAAAATTTAAGGGAAATTAACCACACACAACCCAAACTTTGATAGAGAAAGACAACCCCGCCACGAAGCAAACACGGCTAGGGGCTTCTGATCGTCAGAAGTGTATCTTCTTCCCCAAGAGTTTTGGGCCATTACACTCTTGATACTCTAGGGGCGGTCTCCGTACGGGGCATGACTCCGGGCGTCTTTTCCCTGCCGTAGAGATGTCTTCAGATCTGGTTTTCACTATACAGTGAACATATTTTCAGAAATGTAGAAGATATAAATGGAATCGTCATTGAAAAACGAAACAACCAGAACACTAGATATGCAGATGACACAGTATTGATTGCAGACAATGAGCAGGATCTGCAACAATTAGTAGATGCGGTTGTTGTACACAGTGAACAACTGGGGTTAGAATTAAATTGTAAAAAGACACAGATTATAGTCGTCATTGGGAAGAAATAAATACCACAATGTAATATCCAAGTAAATGGAAATATTCTCCGCCAAGTGAATCGGTACAATTATCTCGGAACTGTCATAGCATCTGATGATAGATGCCTTGAAGAGATTAGAACAAGAATCGCCATAACGAAAGTAGCCTTTAGAAAGATGAAAACATATTGACCAATAAAAATATATCAACTGAATCGAGAAAAAGAGTGTTGAGGTGCTACATAGACCCTGTACTTTTGTATGGAGGCGAAACTTGGATAACGGGCAGTCAAGCTGAAAGACATCTGATGGCTGTAGAAATGTGTTTTCTGAGGAGAATGCAAAGAATACCATGGACAGACAGAAAAACCAATGACCAAGTATTACAGGAAATGAAATGAAAATCGTAAATTGATTAGAGAAATTAGACGTAGACAGTAAACATTTATTTGGACATGTTATGAAAAGAAATGAGTTGGAGAACTTGGTGACAACTGGCAAGATCGAAGGGAACAGACCAAGGGGAAGACCGAGAAATAAATACCTGGATGGCTTGGCCACATGGCATGGTCGAGACAGGAACACTGAGCTTATCCACGACTCTAGTGATCGAGTGAAATGGCGAGTCATGACCGCCCGCGCTTTCCGGCATGGCACATAATGGATGGATGGAGACGTTTGGTCACTTTCGTTGTCCTTGTTGTGTTTTTCCCTTAGCTGTTACCATGTCCAGTCTCAAGCCTCACCTCCCTCAGAGAGGAGAGTCTGTGCAGCCTGTGCTTGCCCCTTAGCACTTGTGGTCGTGAGGAGCTTGCTTCATCCCCAGCTACGGCCCCTATCGCCTCCTTACGTTTCCGTTGCCATGTTCCTTCTTCGTTCCCCGTTCATGGCGCCGCAATCTACTAGGAAGCTGGTTCCTCCGTTTGGTTCCTTGACCCACCTCTTGGTCTCTGCAGCTGGGTGCGACTTACGGCCGATTACCGCTCTGTTATGGAGATTGGACTTCGGCCGACATTTGCATGATTTGACTTCACTTAGATTCACCACCCTCGCTCGGAGGAAAGGCTATAGAGTTGACACGAGAAGTTGCAAGTTCGTGTTCTTAGATGATGAGATGTGAGGCATTCTGCAGTTATCGCTTTTAATCTTACTTGTTTCGAGACTCGTTCCACTTCAGATTCCGACAATTCCATAGCCAGCACGAGGTCTTTTCGGCTGCCTCACACAGTTGTTTTTGTGCCAGAGTTCTTGCTTGCCTTTTAATGCATAATTGCTTTAGCATATCATACACGGAGTGGGAGACTAGGCCTCTGGCGTCTACCTCTACGGTGAATAACCTGGCGGTGTACCCTTGCCGTGTGTCAAGTCTTTATCAAATACGACTGAGCTACCGTATGACAGTAGACGGTACTACCTGCTTTCTGTCAGCACCGAATGCTGGGCTGCGCTTACCAAACCCGACACCTCACATTGTGCCAACGGCTTCGGGCCGAAGAGCGCTATTAGGAGAGTAGTAGTATACAATGTGCAAACTAACACCCAAATAAGGATCCGGATCCGCCTGGTGACGTAGTATTTTACTATATAAGAAGTCATGATCCTATGCTCTGACGTCAAAAAACGGATAATACGGGGACCTAATTTTCAAGGGATGCAACCCATGAATAAATAATAGAACGTATTTTTGCACTGTTACTTCCCTTTTTGTGAGAAATTTATTTTTTTAAATGTAAAAAGTGCTGCTATTAGTAGTTGTAGTGGGTGATGTTTCAAAAACTATCATCATACTAGTGAGGGTGTGTTAGGGTACAGTGCTCATCCTCCTCATTGTTACCCTTCTTGTTTTTCTCGCCTTCTTTCTTTAACTGTATAGGGCTGTGCGTAAATACTATCACCACTCCATTGGTGCTGTGTAATGGATAGGGCTACAGTGCATTTCCTCGATGTGGTCTAGGGGCGGGCCGGCATGGGGATAAGGGATCAGGGGTGGGCGTGGGTGTCGGCGTGTAAGGTAGGTCTAGGTGGTTCGAACCTCGAGCCATGACATGTGTCATATGAAAAACGTAATAGGTAAGCATGTTTATATGGCATTTATATGGTCTATAGAGGGTCGTAGTTGTGTAAACACTATCATCATATGGGTTGCAAATGAAAACCATAAACAGTCAAAGTGGCCGATATTATTGATTGTAGATAGTATGGCTTACTGAAATTCGTTGGTAAGGGGTGGGTAGTGGTTATTAGTGGTATGTAGAGAGTCACTGGTGGTGTATGTTGATAAGTGCTTCCTAACACTATCATCATCCGGTTTTCAGAGCTTCAAATGAAAACCTTAAAAAAGTAAAAATTGCCCGGCATTATCAACTATAGCGGGTATGGTTTAGATAAATTCGTTAGTAAGGGGTGGGTGAATGGAGGAAAGACTAGATAAATCTTCTAAGCACTATCATCATACGGTTTCAGAGCTTCAAATGAAAACCTTAAAAAGGTAAAAATGGCTGGTATTATCGGATGTTACGAGTATGGTTTAGTGAAATTTGTTGGTAAGGGGTGAGTGAGTGTACGGGTAGATAGATAAGTGCATCTGATCGTTATTAAGGGATGAGCGAGTGGTGGGGTCGCTAGATAAATGCGGCTGATCCTTGATAAAAGCCGGAGGAGGTGATGGATAAAAATTCTAGGTCGATGGTAAAGGGTGTGTGAGTGGAGAAAAGGCTAGATAGGTGCCTCTGATCACTGTTAAGGGGTAGTCGAGTGGGGGGGGGGGTGGCTAGATAAATATGTCCGTTTCTTGATAAGATCCGGAGGTTAAGTCTCATATTAAGTCTAAAGACTGAACTCACACTTGGCTGATCTGAGGGTGTCCACCTGCGTGCCTCATCACGGTGCTATGTCGGCGGGGGTGAACGTACGTGAACGTGTTTAGACATGTCTTTGGGGAAAACCGGAGAATGACCCAGAGCGTACCAACAGCGGTAAACCTGCTTGAACATGTTTAGACATGTTTTCTATGTTTCATCAGCCGCACAGTCTGTATAAAAAGGACCGCAAAGGCGGGTTAAATACACTACGTTTGCAACGAGACCTATCCAAAACAGCTCACCGAAGAGACCACAGTGGTAAGTACGCTGTGTGTAGTATACATTCTCGTTACACGCCGTCAAGTCGGTATAGTGTTGTCGCTGATGTAGTTCTTAGAAAATAAGGTACATGGTGCTACATTCGGATTTACACCTCGAGTTATATCAGATGCGCATGATATCAAAATACTGTCTGGTGTATATATCCCTTCACACTAGGTCAAAACTGGTCTGCATAAAGGTCATATGGATGGTGTCACACTGTGTAAAATTCAGTATGTGCAAATTTATCATATACATATAATGTCACTTGTTATATCACGACTAATTATTGCTCACCAGTGCTCAGTAACTGTCCACCAGTGCGTGTATTCGCCTGCTTTGCTCACTAATATAGTACATAAAAAAGCTCAATGTCAGTAATATACTATATAAAATAACACAAAGTAAGACAGCTTTACAGAATTACGAAACATACAGGACGTTGCTAGCCTTCATCACTAAACACAAAACATATACTCTCGTTGAAGACCCTCAGGTGACGTAAAACATCAGGTATAAGAAGAACAAAAATGCAGAGAACAAGCATTATGTTACTACATATGACGTCTTGGTGCACCCTCATAATTCGCAAATGTCAAATGGGTACTGTTGTTTGTTGATATATCATAATTAAAAATGTAATACTTTTGATTTGAAAACATTTTGGTTATTATTTTCTGTAGATGATTTAAAAACACTAGTATCAAAATAATATTTGTTGTCGCATGTTTTGAAATACAAAATAAAAGTCATGTAAAATATAGACGGTGGACTGTAATGGTTTGTATTTCCTTCACAGCTGTATCATGTTCGGCAGTCAGTACTTACACCAGAACGACCTGTGAAAACGTGGAACTACAGAAATCTATACAAATCATAGTGTTGGATCTCTCCTGAGATATCTCCGCCGAATTTATCCTACGTGCGTCGCAACGCGCACGAGAGTTTAGTGCACCACGTTATGTCCCAACCTCTCGAGAACCATGCATTTTCCGCACTAGAGACTCTATATTCTCCTTGCACGTAATAATGTGACTGCACGGAGTTACCTTGTCACGCAAGTCAAGATGTTTCGAGAACTTTCTCGACATAGAAACTTGCTCGGCTTTCCCAGTCTATTAATAACTGGGAAGATCCTAATGACGCGCTGAAGTCAAGCGAAACCTTCAACGACACAGCACAGATATTGCATCATTTCGTCACATAGGCCCCCTCTTAAGAGGATCGACCCCGTCGTTCCACTTCTATGCCAGAAGCTGTCTACGTCGTTTACTCTTCTCTTTCAGAGACCAAATGGCGGGTGAGGAAGTCTACCCCGACAATATTTCACAGGATACTTTTACCAAAAGTGGTGGGGTCGCGGTTTCGTGAGAGCTCCCGTTTCGATCTGATTTAACGATCGTCCTCGCCAGAGTTTACTGGAATTCTGCAATTCCAGCTTCCTCTTTCGAGGACCCAGCTGGACTGCAGTCGGTCGGTTTGAGGAACCAGAGGTCTGTGTACCTGCCGAAACAACCTACCTCTTCCGACCACGGTTCTCAATGTTGCTAGCACTGCGGGTGTTCTTTTGGCCGATCATGTTCTCCCTATCCCCGGGTAGAACCGAAGAAGTTACCTGCACATACATATAGGACTTCCTATGGTGTGACAGATTTTCCGCTACCTGACCTGAACCCCGAACCGCATTCTCTGCGACACACTGCGCCCAATGGTGTGGCGACTTATCATCGGGCTTTTCCTCATGACTCATGAGGAGAGTGGAATGGAAAGTAGCAGACTTTCCTAGGATCTCCATTCCATAGTGATTGTGGGTCCCCACTTTATCCACTAGGATCGGGCCCTGCCACCCGATTTCGAATTCTTTCCCCTCGATTGGGAGTAGTACTTGAATCTTTGGCTTACTCCATTTTCATGGTGTGCATGTACGGCACTCTGGACAAACCCTGATATATCTGCGCGCGTCGCCTGTCATTCCCGGCCAAGTGAAATAGCGGGAAAGACACTTACCGGTTGCCCCTACAGTCAGATGTCCGGTTGGGGACCTGACATGTACTTTCTGCCGCAGATTAGCTCTATAGCTCTCAGGAACTATCTTACGTTAGCACTGCCGCTTCTCTGTTCCGGACCGTATGCACTGCGACCTGTTGTCAGAGCAGAACTGACCCGGGTTTAGCGGGTTCATCTCGTTGGACAACCTGCCTGAATAAGAACACCCTGTCGCATCCTTATTCCGAGCCGTACTCATCACTTCCGGCTGAAGGTTCGGGAGACTTACCTTTTCTAGACCATCTTCCAATGTAGATCTGACCTGCCTAGACTTACCGTTGCTAGGGTGCTTGGGGTCCCCCCAAAAACACGTACTTCCGGCCCATGACCATGGGATAGATTGTGTCCGGTACTACTGCCGCCTGAATGATTCACGTAACGTACTTGCTACGAATCTCCACATTGGCAATCGGGCAACGTAACTCTACAACACTCTTAATGGCTGGCTGTATCTCCGTTGTCTCACCGGTGAGTTGCTCTGGGCATGTCACGTGGGATGCAATTACCGCAGGAAATTGCAACCCTGTGTCATATAAGCACATTACCTGTTGCCCGTTCACTTCGACTCTCTCAGCCACTGGTGGTCTATCTGGTTCACAGTTCACCTTACCCGCCTTCACTTTCCTGCTTGGTCTACCTTTAACCTCTGCAAGACAAGCAAAGTGCAATTCCTTGGGTTTACTTCTACACTCACTGGTGTTGTGGGTGCTGGACTTGCAGAATTTGCACCACCTTTCGCTCCACTTCCCTCTTGGAGAGCCAGGTGGGCTATTCTTACCGGGTTTACGGTTATAGTTCTTCTCTAAAGTGTTTATCTGTTTGTCCTGCTTCTTCGAACCTTTGGCCTTACCTGACTTACCTAGGTCCTTGTCTTTCGACCTGGGATCGGTTGGACTGGTGTCTCCGGTCTCGTCATAGACCTCAAAATACCGTTCAGATAACTTGGTAACTATATCAAACCTTTCAGCTCCATTCTCACCTAAAATGTTTCGCAACGGTTTGGACATTTGCATTCGCATTCTGATATACAACCATCAACTCACGCAAGCTGTCACACTCTTCTTTAAATCCGACCAAGGCCGTCCACTTGAGAAGGTATGAGTTTAGCATCACACTATATGCTGAAAACAATTCACCAGATTCCCGTTTAGAAGTTCTGAACATCCGTCGGTACGAGTGTGCTGTAATTTCAAATCTCTTTAAGAGGGCAGCTTTTAACGCCGGGTAATCATTCTGCATTCCCGGTGGTAAGCGTGCATAGACTTCGTAACCGGCACCGCGAAGTCCCTGGGAGAGTTTCAAACACCATTTCTCTTTGTCTAACCCCATTGCAATAGACATCTCTTCATATTTCTCTAAGTACTGGTCTATACCAACCTGGTGGTTCTTATTCAGCTTGAGGATTCACCCTGTAGCATGATGTGGCGCATTCAGGTGTGGTAGGTGTGTATCCAAATCACTCGCCCTTCCAGACGTAGTGGTTTCCGTAAACAACATCCTGGTTCAAAACCTGGCAACCTAGTTCACCCACAGGCAACTTAGTTCACCAAACACAGGCTTTGGTTCACAAAACAGGCAACACCTGAAAGGAAGAACGGTAGGTGAGAGTATTCGGCCCCACATTGGAACACATGCATCAAATCATGGAATACACAGCCATCCGGTATGCTAATTGGTTTACACCTAATTAGGGCATCATCTCTAAATGCATAGATTAGAAGCATGGATAGCAGTCCAATGTCAGATGGCCCACAGAACAGCCCGTCGGATAGAATGAGATCCGAGAATGTCGGGTCTGATCAGATGTCTCTCCTACCACTATTCATAAGTCGCTGTTGCTAAATGAATAGCTATACTAGTTCTAATATTTAGATAGAAACTAAACAAGGAAACGCGGTCCCTGGATCCCTCCCTAACATCGTACATATATTATATGTACACACTCCAGTTCGCAAGTTGGATCGCCTGCCCACTGGCAGCGAACCTATTCTGAGTCCCTCTTATCTAGAGGCCAGAAGTCCTCCTGACGAAAACATGTTATCTCCTACACGTTTACAGGTGACGCTCCGGTTCTGATCTCTTCCCAAGCGGATTAGCCTTGGGCTAAGAAAGAACTTCACGGCTGGCCTGGTTTGCCAGTCATATACTTGAGCAATTTGCACTCTATCCCCAAATCCAATTTGTCCCCGTGCCTCTTTCATCCTTCATGCATCCTTCCATACATCCCGTGCATTAGCACTCTCGTACTCATGCCAGTATGGAAAGAACAGGATAGTCAAGAGAAGCATTTAGAACGCAGTATTACATCGCGACGGTGACGCATATCGATCGCATCGAACCACTCCGGCGGTCGGTATCACGCTCAACAAGTATCACAATACATGGCCATATATATATATATATATCACAACAAAAGCGTATATATAAATCTAGCACAACAGTATATCAATACTTACCTGAATTCCTCTTTTACACGAAATGAAATCACTAGTAAGATAACACAAACTAGCTACAGCACTTCCTATGGCTTAGCAGTATGTGCTCTGTGTCCCAAGTACTAGGCACTTCACTGTACGAATTCCGCACACTGTCAACTTACCTGTCTATTGCGAAGCCTCTACTAACAGCAGATCTTAATTGACATAAGTCTAGTGCACAAAATACAAGAAGAAACTATTCCCTAGAATTGCATAGCAAACATAATATATGCAAATACTTACCGTACGTAATTAATGACAATTAAGCACAGTTCGGCCGATATAACGGACTTGTATTTATAGTAGAAGCAACACACAGTTACAATTAAGCTTTGTCAACATTCCATACACAGCTGAACGACACGGCGTTAGCGATCGGCAACTAATTAGTTATGCAGAATCGTTCGCATATTTAATATGTTGCTGTACGGTCGTGTTTACGCTCAATTACAAGGGTAAAATGATTAAAGAAGTATTTACCTGAACATGTGAATGGACCACAAGTCAGCTAACAATACTGTCTGCTGGCCATTATGCCTTTCTAGATGACAGTCTGCTGAAGTTGGATTGTGCGCCTGCACACCTCGAAATGTCGACAGTGAATGACTTTTACTGCCGAATTTCTCCTACGTGCGTCGCAACGTGCACGAGAGTTTAGTGCACCACGTTGTGTCCCAACCTCTAGAAAACATGCATTCTTCGCACTGGAGACTCTATATTCTCCTTGCACGTAATAATATGACTGCACGGAGTTACCTGGTCACGCAAGTCAAGTTGTTTCGAGAACTTTCTATACATAGAAACTTGCTCGGCGTTCCCCAGTCTATTAATAACTGGGAAAGTCCCTAATGACGCGCCGAGGTCAAGCGAAACCTCCAACGACACAGCACAGATACTGCATCGTTTCGTCACAGTCTACAATACTCAGATGTCAGCCCACCAAGCTGGAGGCCAGCCTTATTACTACAAGCCAACTGACAGATATATACCAGGCTACCAGCCGGAAGAATTAACCTAATCAGACAATGGTGTGAAGAAATCCAGATGCGTATAGCTCTTTATGTGAAAATAAAATGTTGTAATCATACTGTGTATACCAGCTCATACTGAAGGATCCATTTGGTATAATGACATTATGCTTTTTTATTCTTGTCAAACTACAGAAATACTGTAAATAAACAGGTTTATATTATAACTACGTCTTGGTTGTTGAATTTTTAGTATTGACGGTATATATAGTTGTCATGTGGTGAAATAATGTTACATACTGATGACAAATTCGAGAAATATGTCAACAAAACTAAGGAAACACGCTAACTAAAGTAGGAAAAATGTTGGTCAAATCAGAAAAATGTCGACCAAAATAGAACAATTTGTTAACCAAATGGGGAAAAAATATTTGCCAAGTAAAGAAATATCGCATCCAAACTTATGAAAAAGCAGGAAAATTGTTAAGCAAAGGAGAAATATTTTGATCAAACTAATAAATATCGCAACCAACCTCATAAAAAAGTCGGAAATTTTGTTAACCAACTGTGAAAATATACGACCAAAGAGAGAAATATGTCAACTAAACTTATAAAAAGTAAGAGAATTTGTCAACCAAATGGAAAAAAAGGTCGACCAAACACAGAAATACCGCAACCAAACTTATGAAAAGAAGGAACAAGATTGACCTAGTAAAGAAATATCACACGCAAATTTATAAAAAGTAGGAAAATTTGTTAACCAAATAGGGAAAATAGTGATCGAAATAGGAAATATGTCATCCTAACTTATGAAAAGTGGGAACATTTGTTAACCAAAGGGGGAAAATCTTGGATAAGTAAGACAATTTGTTAGCCAAATGGGAAAAATATTAACCAAGTAACGAAATACATCGGCCACATGTATGGAAAGTCGGAAATTTTGCTAACCAGTTATGAAAATATATTGGCCAAAGAGAGAAATATGTCAACTTATCTTATAAAAAGTAGGAAAATATGGCAGCCAAATGGAAAAAAGGTCGGCCAAACACAGAAATAGCGCAACCAAACCTATGAAAAGAAGTAACAAGATTGACCAAGTAAAGAATATCACAGGCAAACTTATAAAAAGTATGGAAATTTGTTAACCAAATAGGAAAAATTGTGATCAAAATAAGAAATATCTCATCCAAACTTATGAAAAGTAGGAACATTTTGTTAACCAAAGGGGAAAATCTTTGCCAAGTAAGACAATTTGTTAGCGAAATGGGAAACCAATATTGACCAAGTAACGAAATACATCGGCCACATGTATGAAAAGTCGAAAATTTTGTTAATTTTGTTAACTGTGAAAATATATTGGCCAAAGGGAGAAATATTTCAACTTATCTTATAAAAAGTATGAAAATGTGTCAGCCAAAGGGAAAAGGGTCGGCCAAACACTGAAATATCTCAACCAAACTTATAAAAAGAAGGGAAAATATTGACCAAGTAACGAAATATCTCGTCGAAACTTATGACAACTAGGAATAATTGTTAACCAAAGATGAAAAATCTTAACAACAGGGGAAAATATTGACCAAGGAACGAAATACATCGGCCAAATATATGAAAAGTCGGAAATTTTGTTAACCAAATATGAAAATATATCTGCCAAAGTCAGAAATATTTCAACTAAATGTGAAATGTTTGACCAAATTTTATCCAAAACTTATAAAAAGTAGGAAACGTTGTTAACCAAATGTGAACATTTTTGGTCAAGTAAAGAAATATTTCATCCAAACTTATGAAACGTAAGAAATCTTGTTATAAAAATATGAAAAATGTTAGCCAAATTTCAGCCAAACTTATAAAAAGTAGGAAAATTCCTTAACGAAATGGGGAAAAAATATCTCACGTTGTCATTTTACATCCCCAACCTACTAGAGATATTCGTCTGTCTTCTATGCAAAAAACAGCTGTATTTCAGATAATTAAATGTATCTTATGTAATAAGTCACTATGGTTGAATGAAAAAATAAAATTTCAACAATAAAATTGTACAAAAATTAACAATTAAGTTTCTACATGAAACATTCACATTGGAAACAATAAAGAGACATTTAATTGTTAATTTTTGTACTATTTTATTGTTGAAATTATAGTATTTTTCATTTAATGATAGTTATTATTGCATAAGATACTTTTAATTTTCTGAAATACAGCTGTTGTATGCATAGGGGACAGACGATTATCTCTAGTAGGTTGGAAGTTTGCCCAGTCAGCACAAAACCGGCTGTGGTGTAATCAAAGAGAATTTTAGTGTTAAGTGGTATGAAACGTTGAAAGTCAGAAGATAGGGTAGATGGTATTCAAGGGTCAATAAGACATACGTGGTTGTAACAAAAGGTCGACTTCATAACAGACACTGTTGTTTGGTTGGAGACTTGACGCTATTGCGGATGTGAAATGACATCGTGAGATATTTTTTTCCCCCTTTGGTTAAGAAATTTTTATACTTTTTATAAGTTTGGTTGAAATTTGGCTAAAATTTTCACATTTGGTTAACAAATTTTCTCACTTTTCATAAGTTTGGTTGAGATTTGTATAAATTTGGTTGAAATGTAGCAAAGATGTTTTACTTTGGTTAACAAAGTGTCCTAATTTTCATAAGTTTGGATGATATATTTCTTTACTTGAGAAAAAAAAATATTCCCATTTGGTTAACACAGTTTCCTACTTTTGATAAGTTTGGTTGAAATTCTTCGCATTTGGTTAAAAAAGTTCCTTACTTTTTATAAGTTTGGTTGAAATTTTTCGCATTTGGCTAACACAGTTTCCTAATTTTTATAAGTTTGGTTGAAAATTGGCCAAACTTTTCACATTTGGTTAACAAAGTATCCTATTATTTATGAGTTTGAACGCTGTATTTCGTTACTTGGTCAATATTTTCCCTCTTTGACTAACGAATTTTACTACTTGTCCAATATCTTTCCCATTTGGTTAACAATTTTCCCACTTTTTTATAAATTTAGCTGACATTTCTCCCATTTGGTTGACAAAATATTCCTACTTTTTATAAGTATGGAGGAGATATTTCTCTTTTTGGTTAACGAATTTTCCTATTTGGCCAATATTTTTCCTATTTGGCTAACACATTTTCCTATTTTTCGTAAGTGTGAACGAGATATTTCTTTATTTGGTGACATTATTCACTTTTGGATAGCAGATTTTCCTACTTGACCTAGGTTTTTCCCTTTTGGCTAACAAAGTTTCCTACTTTTCATCAGTTTGGCTGAGATATTTCTGTATTTGGCCTAACATTTTCCCATTTGCCCGACAATTTTCCTTCTTTTCATAAGTTAGGCTGATCTATTTATAAGTTTAGTTAAAATATTTCTCGCTTTGGGCGATATTTCTTCACGTATGGTGAACAAATTTTAGTACTTTTCATAAGTTTGGTTGAAATTTGGCCAAACTTTGTCACATTTATTAACAAATTTTCTACTTTTCATAAAATTAATTACAATTTTGTTGCGTATCCCTTACGGACCGTTGCAGTCAAAACCAGCATTTTCAGCTGCTGTTGATGTATTAGGTAAGTGTTACTTTCAGTAGTTTGCCATTGCTTTCTGAACGACCGGACCCTATACCTTTTTCGAAAAAAACCAGCACCGCCGTGTTTCGAACCCGGGTATACGGGTTCACAAACCGCTTTCGCAAGCCCTTAGCCACTGAGACGGTACTGATAAGAGTGGTTAAAATTTGGCCAAACATTTCACATTTGGTTAACAAAGTTTCCTACTTTTCATAAGTTTGGCTGAGATATTTATAAGTTTGGTTGTAATATGGTTAAGATTTTTCACTTTGGTTAACAAAGTGTCTTACTTTTTATACGCTTCGTTGAGATAATTATAAGTTTGGCTGAACATTCTTGTGTGATGTTGTACGTGTCTCTCTGTTTAAATGTGTCTTTGCTCTTGTGTGACTTTTGTCTTGTCTCATTGTTCCATTGTGTGTGTGTGTGTGTGTGTGTGTGTGTGTGTGTGTGTGTGTGTGTGTGTGTGTGTGTGTGTGTGTGTGTGTGTGAATTGTTCCACAGCTTTGCGCTACATTCAACATGAAAACAAGTTCGCGTAGCCGTCAAAATGAAAACAATGAAAGACCAGAAAGAGGAAAACAAGAAAAAACAAGAAAGACGAAAACAAGCCAAGCATACCACTGAACAAAAATACAACAACCAATAAACAAGAAATTTTCGTTTTCGTAACTTTTATTTTTTCCATCAAAAGCAGTATTTTCATGTGCACAACATTCAATATTTTTTTTTAAATTTTCAATACAAATAGCATTTTAATGATCGGTGAAAATGTGACAGACAGTGACACACAACAAGCAAGAGAGCTTTCATGGTGTTAGGACATTTGGAAGTCTGAAGAGATGAAACCTGGTACCAACCTTTTAATATTTAACTCTATAACTGATATCTGAACTTGTCAATTGTCAGCGGGCAAAAAGAAATTATCTGGTACCGAGGCCGCAGCAGAGCAGAAGTCTACCATTCCTGGTAATTAAACCAGGAACACTGTGTTGGCAGGCAAACATGCTAACCACTATTCTATTTCAGCTTCTGAGGATCAACATAAAACATGTTAATGAATAATGCACCAGAACAATTGTGCCCATGTAAATTGTAATGGTAAAATACATGATAACTCTTAATGGCGTGACAGTTACATGCATTTTGATACTTGCAAATTGTGTTGTTTGCGCGATGTATCTTGCTGCGTGCAAAATGTTTTTAATTATGTCAATCACAGTCGATCTTTCTCACTATAACTAAATTTATGCATTGAAAACACTTGATTGTAATAAGCATTTATTAATGTCATACATCCATTCCTTCATTCAGATGTATTGTAAGTAGTTATAAATGTAGGATTCGGTTATGATTTGGTGGATTGACCTGTGGATTGACCTTGACCTCGGTTGATTTTCACTCCCCCCCCCCGGTCATATAGTTGGGTAAGGGGTGGGTAAGGGGTGGTATGTAGGGGAGATATTTAACTCTTATATTTTGGGTTGTGTAGTAAAAAGGTGTGTACCACATAATCAACATGAGGCACCCTTTTGCAGTGGTCAACAAGAAAAATCATTCATCCCACTAAAAAACCAAAGAGTTCGTTTTCATAACTTTTTTATTTTTCATCAAATTTTCAATAGTGTGTAGCAGAGTCAAACCATTTTCATTGACAAAGTACATTCATTTTTATTGGTCGTGACAAACGTGACATTGAGTCTTTTATATAGCCATTTCACACATATGACCACTTTAATAGAACATATAGACACCAAACAGTAGAAAACATATATATATATGTAAGTACACTAGGACGTGTTATATGTCTAGGGGTGATGTAGTGACCTTGTCTTTGTGAACTTGACGTTTTATGTAGAAATAGGATAGCGAGTTTCTGTGTTGTGTGTATGTGTAGATAGACGTGTCTTGTGTTTTGAAACCTACATTGCTTCCCCCACTCGGTGTTTGAGTAGTGAGTACATCTAAAAATGTGTCCTTGTTTAAATGCGTGTTGTGGTGTTTGGTGAGGCCCTTTGTGCTTGTTTTATTGTAGTCTCCGAAACAATGGTATGTTTTACTACATAAGGATACCATTCCATCCCCTTCGTATTCTAACTTGAAAAGACCAGGGGTTCTCTTTTCATAAGCTTTGATAGTCTGGCAAGCCTTACAGGTATCAGTATTAACTAGATGTTCAGAGCAGACTTCAGCCGGGAACCACTGATTATAAACTCTATCATACTCTGCTCTAAGGTGTGGTCTAACTGCTTCCGCTAGGTTAGGTGTGCTAAGCACTAAGTAAAGAGAGTCAGTGTCCATTTCACAAAGCTGAAAGTCGTCTTTAGAGATAAACTTGTCTAGAAAGTCGTAGTAGAAAGCCAACATTCTTAATTTGGCACACTGATAAACGAAAAAGCCTATCTGAAGGGGGAGATCCCAGACTGTTGTCTTTTTCCCTTTTACTACTTCAAATATGTCTTCGGTCAGTGGTGTCATCTTCTTAAATAAGGGATTATTTATTAACTTGGTTGTGTCTTCACCCTTACAATAGGAAACATTGGTGTGCTTGGCCTTATTGGTTAGAGTTTTTCCGTAAGCGGCATTCCCCAATAATTTCATGGTTTCAGCCTTAACGGTAGAGGTTGTATTACTGTCACCTTCTCTTCTGGCATCAGAAACCATATCACCAAATTCTTGGAAGCAGCTAACTGGCTTATATTCAATGATTTGGTACACATGGGTGACCTCTAGCCCATGTTCCAGATACCATTTTAATAATGGCGTGGCTAACATGATCTTTTCTCCGATATAGCTACCTATAAGTGTCCGTCTGGCACTTGACAGCAGTTTATGTGACTGGGCGTACTCACACATAAACTTACCTATATGCTCTCTGCCCACTTCAATATTTTTGAATATTGGTGTCATCTCTGAGAATTGCGCTTTGTATTTGTCTGGCACGTGGATATCACACTCTATCAACCCAAACAAACTCTCAGCTCTTACAGCCTTTAGAATCCTTTCTTTGTTAATGGTCTTTTTATTATGCCATGGTTTGACATATGGGAATCTGCCCTTGACAAAACCCTTAATGTCACTATTGGTCTTTTTAAGGTTCCGCCACTCACATTCCCACATTTCTACTACTTTAACTTTCACCTCGTTAACCAAGTAGTCGTGAATGTCACAGGTGTTGTCATATAATTCTGTCAGAGGTATCTTATTTACTGGATTTATGTCAATACCACGAGTCAGGGGACAGTCTGGGTGACCATGGAATAGACATCCGTGAAACTGATACACGGTTGTATTCACCCTATCCCACCCATCTACTCTAATATGACGAGGGCCCAGCGCCATCTCCCGCCCATTGAACTGTGTCCTCAACTCTATATTCTCACTATGCTCTATCCACGCTAGCCACTCTCTGCACTGAACAGTGTAAAATCTACCCTTATGAGTCTTGAACTCATCTTCTGCCTTTCGAATGACAGGAAAACCCGTGGGCATCTTTTGCATTAGAGCCCACAGGTAGAGAGCGTTAGCGTCATATCCTTTCAAACTCTTAACTAACTTACCCCCTCTGATGCGTGTCTGACCAATCTCATGGTACCTATGAAAGATTATGGACGGCCCTCCTACAATATTGTCTCTAAGTGTTTTGTGCAGGTCTTTCTCGTTCTCAGAACATAGTGAAAACAGTACGTTCTTGGGCAGAGTCCTAAAAAGATATTTTAAGGTTACTCCAGGGACGGAAATGGCATCCTTAAACATGTCTACACCTAAATCTTTGTAGAAGGAAACCTGTTTATCTAATGCCTTAATAAAAGGCTGAACATCTTTGTTATTATACCACACTAGAAAGTCTTCTAATGTGGCCATCTTATTTTCTACCCACACTTTCTGACACTCTTTATACTCTGTCTCAGTAATATTACAATTTCTTAGTTTTGAAAAGAATGCCTCGTGTGGGGGTAACTGTGTTTCTTTTAGTTTTTCAAGGTTAGTTATAAACTCATAAGGGAAATTTCCCTTAGTTTCTTTAATTTTGTAAGCGGCTAGATACTTTGAGTAGTTGAAACCTGGCGCTAAATAGTTACTGATATCCAGAAACTTCAATTGATCTGTGGCAATACACATAAAATTATTGTTTCTCTTGACAACAAAATTGCACGACACGTCCTCTGATTTTATGAAATAAGAAAATAAGTATGGCTTGATGAGGTTCATATCGTACTTTCCAGAGTTGAACCCCAGGACCGGTAGCTCTTTCAAGTACGCATCGAACCTACCAATTAAAGTGCTCTCATTTTTCTCCTCTAGTGCAGTGTACACATCTTCGAACTTAGCATGCAGTTCTGAATACGACGCATCAGCGATTCGGGTCAAATGATCAAGCATCCTATTCACCAGATCTTGGGGATCACCCGCTGTGATGAAGCAGACCGGGGCCTCGAACCCAGGAACGTTGGAGGCAACTGAACAAGACATGGGAACATGTTTTGCTAAAAATGTTGTTGAATTACTAGCACTAGGAAGGTTTGAAGCCTCAAAGAAACATTCAAAATCGTATGTAGCCCTGTACGGGTAAACATACTTAGGATTGACTGGGATGCCTTGGTCAGCAATAAGCTCCCAGACGGTTTCCGGTGGACTGTAAACCCCTCCTTTAAAATGTTCAACAGTTTTACCACCATTGCAACTGTTTTCATGTCGTTCCATTTCCCAAAAAGTCTTCCACAACTTCCCACATTTTGGGCAACTAAAAGCGTGAGCTGCTTTGTCAATATCTTCAATATGCATGAAATGCTCTTTAAAAAACAACAGTCTTAACGTTTCATCGTATGTTCCACTACCTCTAAGCTTTGGTACCAGTGAGTGGTTATCATCATACTCAAAAATGTCTACATTGAGAGCAAAGCATTCTTCTAAATTGAGGACATCAAGAAGTTTAATACCTGGAAAATTAGTTAGGGATTCTATGTTCTGATACTCTTTCCATTTATTAGCATACTCTTTTGTCTGTTTCCTAAGATTTGTAACTGGTGCTCCTTTATGTACGGCTAGTGCTCTAAAAAAACAAAGATTATCAGTGTATGGCTTAGAACTAGAGTCGTGTTGTAATATATTGATGGCTTGGTTGTGGGTAATGTATTCGGGAATATCAGTCAGGCAGCAACCAATAGGAAAATCAGGAATGTGAAAAATATAAAATGACGTAGCAGCTACTGTCTCTACACTGTATTTGGTGTCTGGTCGTTGCTGCATAGCATATGTAAGGATGTCGTGTTGATGAACTGTCTTGATGAAGTCGTCAAAGTCATGTCTGTTATTAATTAAAGCTGGAAATTCTAAAACGGGAGCGTTGTTAAATGATGCATGAAAGAATCTAAGGTCCTGTGTTTCTCTATGTCTCAGAATTAAATGGTGGGAATAATTGATCTTGAATCGGTTTGTCTGACTATTAAAGATCTTGTATAGGGTGTCTGTCCAGTCGATAGGGTGCTGTGTCTGTGGGCTAATGTAGTATGTGTAGACTGACATGTGTTTACCACACTTGTGATGTGTCCTAATACTATCCCAGTTTTCCCTATATGTGGGTTGGATTTCCTCAGGGAGGTTGTCTGGTGTTTCTGTTTCAACTTGTCCAAGTTTCTGTTTTTTAGGTGTATGTGTGTCTGTGGGAGCTTTCCTTTTACGTGCTGTGGTGTTTGATGCATTAGTATTTGGTGCTGTAATGGCCATGGTTGATGTTGATGGTGTGGTGTCCATTGAGGGTGTAGTGTCCATTGATGCTGTCTGGTGCTGTCTCTTAATGTGACGATTTAGGGCATCTTTTCTTTTGTATGAGTTATAACATATGTGACACTTGTGAGTTGTGGTGTTGTGTATGGTGTTAATGTGACGTGTGAGATTGTGCTTTTCAGTAAAGTCTTTATTACAGGTAGGACACAGAAAGAGATTCTGAATAGTGGCCATAGTGATAGACAGAACTGTGGTGATGAGTCAAGTTTCCGGTGATGTGATAAGCTCTTGTGTATCCAAACTTTTCCAAATTACAGATCTTGGTAGTAGACAGTGTTATTCAGCAAAATAGACTTTTAATTTCCTGTATTGGCTTGGTAATATGAAGCAATAGTTTCGGGTAGTTGATATGGTGATATTAAGATCTTGTGTAGTTGGTAGCTTTTCCTGTTATTATAGTTCCTGGTAATGGCTTGATAATGTTAGTCAATTGATTCCTGTGTTGGCTTTGATGATAGTAAGACGTTGTTTGGATCCAATAGATAACGTCTTGATAGTAAAAATTAGTTTGTAGGTTCATATCGTTCCACTCTTGTATAAAGCTCGAGTAAGTACTGGACGGCAAACAGCTGTGGAGAATAACAAAAATCATTATAGATATTTTGCAACCATATGACATATCTACAGGAAATATTGTATAAGACATACCAAAAGGAAGATCTAGCAACTGAGGTTATGCCGTCACATAACACTTAGTATTATATTTTCATTTTCTCTGTTTTCTTCACAGCCAGTCCTTATGTAGGAGATGGTAAAGACAAACAATGACCTTTTAAAAAAAAAAAAAAATTTTTTTAATATTTTTTTTTATTTTATTTTATTTATTTACTTATTTATTTTTTATTTTGTTTGTTTGTTTGTAATTCTATTCTCTGTATTATTTAATATTGGATGACACAACTGTGGTATACTAATGAACATTGCTGAATATGACCACCAAGGAACAGTATTTAGGATTGAAAATATTTAGTGATGTTTAATATGAAAAACGTTGAAGGCATACCAGTGGTAGACAGTTGCCTTCCTTTCCTTGTACGTAATAGCCTCGAGATTGTACTTCCTTGTATGTAATGGCTTCGATCTGTCAGCAACTTTTCAACCTGGTGAAAGGATAAATATTATAGATATAACAAAGTAAAATAAGATAGGGATTCTTGAAACAACTAATGGAAACAAAGATAAATTTGGCTAATATGAAGATAATCACAGAAAACTCAGAATATTATATAAGAGGTCAAAGAAACTCTCAGTGCTTAGAAATTTAAAAAAAAAACAACGCAACAGTAAAATACGAAACTAATAGCAAAAGAATTCAACCACTTACTAAGCAAAGATCAGCAGAAGGCTACCTAAAGACAACAGATGGATAAAATAATAGAATAGCTTTTACACGTATGATCAGAATATTGAAAAAACCTTTATGAAGTTAACAGAGAAGAATATAATAAGGAAGGGCCACCGTTTTGAATGTGGAGGCTCTAACCATATGAAAGCTACCAAAAGCCCGGTTCAGACAGCATCATAGCATAAATGCTTAATACTTTAGAACTGATGATCTACAAACGGCTGGAAAAGACCTTAGACATGTAAAAACATATAATGAAAACTACAAGCTACCATAAAAATTGATAATGAAGTAGACCAATTTCAGCCTATTGAGAGAGGTGTGAGATGGGTATGTGTAATGTCGGCTTGTACAATGAAACTGTTTCCAGAAATATAGAAGACATGAAAGGAAACAATAACAGCTAGGCAGATGACACAGTCTGATTACATACAATGAAGAGGACCTGCAACATTTAGTAGACCCACGCAGTCAATAACTAGGGGTGGAACTGAATAGTAAGAAGACACAGATTATAGCCCTTACTGGAAAATAGGTACCTTACACAATGTAACAATTGAATTTAATATCTGTTGAAGCAAAACATCCTTCTTCGTTGAATGCGAAAAGGAGAAAAAGACTTGGCCTTCGTTTCGTCACGGGTTTTGATACTGTCTGCGTGAGAGAGGTGTATAGCTCAAATGAACAACATCAATCAACCAATCAGAGAACAGATAACATCAAATCACAAAGGGTATATCCCTGTAGTGGTCTGAGGGACATTTTGAATCAACCAATCAGAACACAGATAACACCAAATCACAAAGGGTGTATCCCTTTGTGATTTGATGTTATCTGTTCTCTGATTGGTTGATTCAAAATGTCCCTCAGACCACTACAGGGATACACCCTTTGTGATTTGGTGTTATCTGTGTTCTGATTGGTTGATTCAAAATGTCCCTCAGACCACTACAGGGATATACCCTTTGTGATTTGATGTTATCTGTTCTCTGATTGGTTGATTGATGTTGTTCATTTGAGCTATACACCTCTCTCACGCAGACAGTATCAAAACCCGTGACGAAACGAAGGCCAAGTCTTTTTCTCCTTTTCGCATTCAACGAAGAAGGATGTTTTGCTTCAACAGATATTAAATTCAATTGTTACATTGTGTAAGGTACCTATTTTCCAGTAAGGGCTATAATCTGTGTCTTCTTACTATTCAGTTCCACCCCTAGTTATTGACTGCGTGGGTCTACTAAATGTTGCAGGTCCTCTTCATTGTATGTAATCAGACTGTGTCATCTGCCTAGCTGTTATTGTTTCCTTTCATGTCTTCTATATTTCTGGAAACAGTTTCATTGTACAAGCCGACATTACACATACCCATCTCACACCTCTCTCAATAGGCTGAAATTGGTCTACTTCATTATCAATTTTTATGGTAGCTTGTAGTTTTCATTATATGTTTTTACATGTCTAAGGTCTTTTCCAGCCGTTTGTAGATCATCAGTTCTAAAGTATTAAGCATTTATGCTATGATGCTGTCTGAACCGGGCTTTTGGTAGCTTTCATATGGTTAGAGCCTCCACATTCAAAACGGTGGCCCTTCCTTATTATATTCTTCTCTGTTAACTTCATAAAGGTTTTTTCAATATTCTGATCATACGTGTAAAAGCTATTCTATTATTTTATCCATCTGTTGTCTTTAGGTAGCCTTCTGCTGATCTTTGCTTAGTAAGTGGTTGAATTCTTTTGCTATTAGTTTCGTATTTTACTGTTGCGTTGTTTTTTTTTAAATTTCTAAGCACTGAGAGTTTCTTTGACCTCTTATATAATATTCTGAGTTTTCTGTGATTATCTTCATATTAGCCAAATTTATCTTTGTTTCCATTAGTTGTTTCAAGAATCCCTATCTTATTTTACTTTGTTATATCTATAATATTTATCCTTTCACCAGGTTGAAAAGTTGCTGACAGATCGAAGCCATTACATACAAGGAAGTACAATCTCGAGGCTATTACGTACAAGGAAAGGAAGGCAACTGTCTACCACTGGTATGCCTTCAACGTTTTTCATATTAAACATCACTAAATATTTTCAATCCTAAATACTGTTCCTTGGTGGTCATATTCAGCAATGTTCATTAGTATACCACAGTTGTGTCATCCAATATTAAATAATACAGAGAATAGAATTACAAACAAACAAACAAAATAAAAAATAAATAAATAAATAAATAAAATAAAATAAAAAAAAATATTAAAAAATTTTTTTTTTTTTTTAAAAGGTCATTGTTTGTCTTTACCATCTCCTACATAAGGACTGGCTGTGAAGAAAACAGAGAAAATGAAAATATAATACTAAGTGTTATGTGACGGCATAACCTCAGTTGCTAGATCTTCCTTTTGGTATGTCTTATACAATATTTCCTGTAGATATGTCATATGGTTGCAAAATATCTATAATGATTTTTGTTATTCTCCACAGCTGTTTGCCGTCCAGTACTTACTCGAACTTTATACAAGAGTGGAACGATATGAACCTACAAACTAATTTTTACTATCAAGACGTTATCTATTGGATCCACACAACGTCTTACTATCATCAAAGCCAACACAGGAATCAATTGACTAACATTATCAAGCCATTACCAGGAACTATAATAACAGGAAAAGCTACCAACTACACAAGATCTTAATATCACCATATCAACTACCCGAAACTATTGCTTCATATTACCAAGCCAATACAGGAAATTAAAAGTCTATTTTGCTGAATAACACTGTCTACTACCAAGATCTGTAATTTGGAAAAGTTTGGATACACAAGAGCTTATCACATCACCGGAAACTTGACTCATCACCACAGTTCTGTCTATCACTATGGCCACTATTCAGAATCTCTTTCTGTGTCCTACCTGTAATAAAGACTTTACTGAAAAGCACAATCTCACACGTCACATTAACACCATACACAACACCACAACTCACAAGTGTCACATATGTTATAACTCATACAAAAGAAAAGATGCCCTAAATCGTCACATTAAGAGACAGCACCAGACAGCATCAATGGACACTACACCCTCAATGGACACCACACCATCAACATCAACCATGGCCATTACAGCACCAAATACTAATGCATCAAACACCACAGCACGTAAAAGGAAAGCTCCCACAGACACACATACACCTAAAAAACAGAAACTTGGACAAGTTGAAACAGAAACACCAGACAACCTCCCTGAGGAAATCCAACCCACATATAGGGAAAACTGGGATAGTATTAGGACACATCACAAGTGTGGTAAACACATGTCAGTCTACACATACTACATTAGCCCACAGACACAGCACCCTATCGACTGGACAGACACCCTATACAAGATCTTTAATAGTCAGACAAACCGATTCAAGATCAATTATTCCCACCATTTAATTCTGAGACATAGAGAAACACAGGACCTTAGATTCTTTCATGCATCATTTAACAACGCTCCCGTTTTAGAATTTCCAGCTTTAATTAATAACAGACATGACTTTGACGACTTCATCAAGACAGTTCATCAACACGACATCCTTACATATGCTATGCAGCAACGACCAGACACCAAATACAGTGTAGAGACAGTAGCTGCTACGTCATTTTATATTTTTCACATTCCTGATTTTCCTATTGGTTGCTGCCTGACTGATATTCCCGAATACATTACCCACAACCAAGCCATCAATATATTACAACACGACTCTAGTTCTAAGCCATACACTGATAATCTTTGTTTTTTTAGAGCACTAGCCGTACATAAAGGAGCACCAGTTACAAATCTTAGGAAACAGACAAAAGAGTATGCTAATAAATGGAAAGAGTATCAGAACATAGAATCCCTAACTAATTTTCCAGGTATTAAACTTCTTGATGTCCTCAATTTAGAAGAATGCTTTGCTCTCAATGTAGACATTTTTGAGTATGATGATAACCACTCACTGGTACCAAAGCTTAGAGGTAGTGGAACATACGATGAAACGTTAAGACTGTTGTTTTTTAAAGAGCATTTCATGCATATTGAAGATATTGACAAAGCAGCTCACGCTTTTAGTTGCCCAAAATGTGGGAAGTTGTGGAAGACTTTTTGGGAAATGGAACGACATGAAAACAGTTGCAATGGTGGTAAAACTGTTGAACATTTTAAAGGAGGGGTTTACAGTCCACCGGAAACCGTCTGGGAGCTTATTGCTGACCAAGGCATCCCAGTCAATCCTAAGTATGTTTACCCGTACAGGGCTACATACGATTTTGAATGTTTCTTTGAGGCTTCAAACCTTCCTAGTGCTAGTAATTCAACAACATTTTTAGCAAAACATGTTCCCATGTCTTGTTCAGTTGCCTCCAACGTTCCTGGGTTCGAGGCCCCGGTCTGCTTCATCACAGCGGGTGATCCCCAAGATCTGGTGAATAGGATGCTTGATCATTTGACCCGAATCGCTGATGCGTCGTATTCAGAACTGCATGCTAAGTTCGAAGATGTGTACACTGCACTAGAGGAGAAAAATGAGAGCACTTTAATTGGTAGGTTCGATGCGTACTTGAAAGAGCTACCGGTCCTGGGGTTCAACTCTGGAAAGTACGATATGAACCTCATCAAGCCATACTTATTTTCTTATTTCATAAAATCAGAGGACGTGTCGTGCAATTTTGTTGTCAAGAGAAACAATAATTTTATGTGTATTGCCACAGATCAATTGAAGTTTCTGGATATCAGTAACTATTTAGCGCCAGGTTTCAACTACTCAAAGTATCTAGCCGCTTACAAAATTAAAGAAACTAAGGGAAATTTCCCTTATGAGTTTATAACTAACCTTGAAAAACTAAAAGAAACACAGTTACCCCCACACGAGGCATTCTTTTCAAAACTAAGAAATTGTAATATTACTGAGACAGAGTATAAAGAGTGTCAGAAAGTGTGGGTAGAAAATAAGATGGCCACATTAGAAGACTTTCTAGTGTGGTATAATAACAAAGATGTTCAGCCTTTTATTAAGGCATTAGATAAACAGGTTTCCTTCTACAAAGATTTAGGTGTAGACATGTTTAAGGATGCCATTTCCGTCCCTGGAGTAACCTTAAAATATCTTTTTAGGACTCTGCCCAAGAACGTACTGTTTTCACTATGTTCTGAGAACGAGAAAGACCTGCACAAAACACTTAGAGACAATATTGTAGGAGGGCCGTCCATAATCTTTCATAGGTACCATGAGATTGGTCAGACACGCATCAGAGGGGGTAAGTTAGTTAAGAGTTTGAAAGGATATGACGCTAACGCTCTCTACCTGTGGGCTCTAATGCAAAAGATGCCCACGGGTTTTCCTGTCATTCGAAAGGCAGAAGATGAGTTCAAGACTCATAAGGGTAGATTTTACACTGTTCAGTGCAGAGAGTGGCTAGCGTGGATAGAGCATAGTGAGAATATAGAGTTGAGGACACAGTTCAATGGGCGGGAGATGGCGCTGGGCCCTCGTCATATTAGAGTAGATGGGTGGGATAGGGTGAATACAACCGTGTATCAGTTTCACGGATGTCTATTCCATGGTCACCCAGACTGTCCCCTGACTCGTGGTATTGACATAAATCCAGTAAATAAGATACCTCTGACAGAATTATATGACAACACCTGTGACATTCAAGACTACTTGGTTAACGAGGTGAAAGTTAAAGTAGTAGAAATGTGGGAATGTGAGTGGCGGAACCTTAAAAAGACCAATAGTGACATTAAGGGTTTTGTCAAGGGCAGATTCCCATATGTCAAACCATGGCATAATAAAAAGACCATTAACAAAGAAAGGATTCTAAAGGCTGTAAGAGCTGAGAGTTTATTTGGGTTGATAGAGTGTGATATCCACGTGCCAGACAAATACAAAGCGCAATTCTCAGAGATGACACCAATATTCAAAAATATTGAAGTGGGCAGAGAGCATATAGGTAAGTTTATGTGTGAGTACGCCCAGTCACATAAACTGCTGTCAAGTGCCAGACGGACACTTATAGGTAGCTATATCGGAGAAAAGATCATGTTAGCCACGCCATTATTAAAATGGTATCTGGAACATGGGCTAGAGGTCACCCATGTGTACCAAATCATTGAATATAAGCCAGTTAGCTGCTTCCAAGAATTTGGTGATATGGTTTCTGATGCCGGAAGAGAAGGTGACAGTAATACAACCTCTACCGTTAAGGCTGAAACCATGAAATTATTGGGGAATGCCGCTTACGGAAAAACTCTAACCAATAAGGCCAAGCACACCAATGTTTCCTATTGTAAGGGTGAAGACACAACCAAGTTAATAAATAATCCCTTATTTAAGAAGATGACACCACTGACCGAAGACATATTTGAAGTAGTAAAAGGGAAAAAGACAACAGTCTGGGATCTCCCCCTTCAGATAGGCTTTTTCGTTTATCAGTGTGCCAAACTAAGAATGTTGGCTTTCTACTACGACTTTCTAGACAAGTTTATCTCTAAAGACGACTTTCAGCTTTGTGAAATGGACACTGACTCTCTTTACTTAGTGCTTAGCACACCTAACCTAGCGGAAGCAGTTAGACCACACCTTAGAGCAGAGTATGATAGAGTTTATAATCAGTGGTTCCCGGCTGAAGTCTGCTCTGAACATCTAGTTAATACTGATACCTGTAAGGCTTGCCAGACTATCAAAGCTTATGAAAAGAGAACCCCTGGTCTTTTCAAGTTAGAATACGAAGGGGATGGAATGGTATCCTTATGTAGTAAAACATACCATTGTTTCGGAGACTACAATAAAACAAGCACAAAGGGCCTCACCAAACACCACAACACGCATTTAAACAAGGACACATTTTTAGATGTACTCACTACTCAAACACCGAGTGGGGGAAGCAATGTAGGTTTCAAAACACAAGACACGTCTATCTACACATACACACAACACAGAAACTCGCTATCCTATTTCTACATAAAACGTCAAGTTCACAAAGACAAGGTCACTACATCACCCCTAGACATATAACACGTCCTAGTGTACTTATATATATATATATATATATATATATATGTTTTCTACTGTTTGGTGTCTATATGTTCTATTAAAGTGGTCATATGTGTGAAATGGCTATATAAAAGACTCAATGTCACGTTTGTCACGACCAATAAAAATGAATGTACTTTGTCAATGAAAATGGTTTGACTCTGCTACACACTATTGAAAATTTGATGAAAAATAAAAAAGTTATGAAAACGAACTCTTTGGTTTTTTAGTGGGATGAATGATTTTTCTTGTTGACCACTGCAAAAGGGTGCCTCATGTTGATTATGTGGTACACACCTTTTTACTACACAACCCAAAATATAAGAGTTAAATATCTCCCCTACATACCACCCCTTACCCACCCCTTACCCAACTATATGACCGGGGGGGGGAGTGAAAATCAACCGAGGTCAAGGTCAATCCACAGGTCAATCCACCAAATCATAACCGAATCCTACATTTATAACTACTATTGTATGTATTTGATGATGATTAAACACAACAAATTTGCTTTCAGATGTATCTGTTCATTGTATTTTTGTTTCCAGGAAAAGGTTTCCATAAAATATTTGTATTTATTGTGTTTTTGTTTCCTTGAAATGGTTTCCCTAACATATTTCTATTCATTGTGTTCCTTTCTCTCTCTCTCTCTCTCCCCCCCCCCTCCCCCCAACCCACTGAAATGGTTTCTCTCAAATATATCTTTTTCACATCTTCCCTTCATTGTCACTGTTATCTCCGCCACATCTTCCCTTCCATATCACTATTTTCTCTGCCACATCTTCCCTTCCATGTCACTATTATCTCTGCCACATCTTCCCTTCCATGTCACTATTATCTCTGCCACATCTTCCCTTTCATTTCACTATTGTCTCTGCAAAATCTTCCCTTCCATATCACTATTGTCTCTGCCATATCTTCCCTTCCATTTCACTATTGTCTCTGCCATATCTTCCCTTCCATGTCACTGTTATCTCTGCCACATCTTCCCTTCCATGTCACTATTATCTCTGCCACATCTTCCCTTCCATGTCACTATTATCTCTGTCACATCTTCGCTTCCATGTCATTGTTATCTCTGTCACATCTTCCCTTCCATGTCACTGTTATCTCCGACAGATCTTCCCTTCATTGTCACTGTTTTCTCTGCCACATCTTCCCTTCCATGTCACTGTTATCTCTGCCAAATCTTCCCTTCATGGTCCCTGTTATCTCCGCTACATATTCCTTTCATTGTCACTGTTATCTCTGCCACATTTTCCCTTCATCGTCACTGTTATCTCTGCCACATTTTCCTTTAATTGTCACTGTTATCTCTGCCACATTTTCCTTTAATTGTCACTGTTATCTCTGCCACATCTTCCCTTCCATGTCACTATTATCTCCGCCACATCTTCCCTTCATTGTCACTGTTTTCTCTGTCACATCTTCCCTTCATTGTCACTGTTATCTCCGCCACATCTTCCCTTCATTGTCACTGTTATCTCAGCCACATTTCCCTGTCATTGTTACTGTTATATCTGCCACATCTTTGCTTCCATGTCACTATTATCTCCGCCACATCTTCCCTTCATTGTCACTGTTATCTCTGTCTTATCTTCCCTTCATTGCCACTGTTATCTCTGCCACATCTTCCTTTCATTGTCACTGTTATCTCTGCCACATCTTCCCTTCCATGTCACTATTATCTCCGCCTCATCTTCCCTTAATTGTCACTGTTATCTCTGGCATATCTTCCCTTCATTGTCACAGTTATCTCCGCCACATCTTCCCTTCCATGTCACTGTTATCTCTGCCACATCTTCCCTTCATTGTCACTGTTATCTCTGTCACATCTTCCTTTCATTGTCACTGCTATCTATGCCATATTTTCCCTTCCATGTCACTATTATCTCCGCCACATCTTCTCGTCATTGTCACTGTTATCTCTGTTACATCTTCCCTTAATTTTTACTGTTATCCCCACCACATCTTCCTTTCATTGTCACTGTTATCTCTGCCACATCTCCCCTTCCATATCACTGTTATCTCTGCCACATCTTCCCTTGATTGTCACTGCTATCTCTTCCACATCATCCCTTCATTATCAATGTTATCTCCACCACATCTTCCCTTAATTGTTACTGTTATCTCTGTCACATCTTCCCTTCATTGTCACTGTCATCTTTGTCACATCTTCCGTCTGTCACTGTTAATTGTGTCATATTCTCCCTCCAATGTCACTGTTATCATTGTTACATCTTCCCTTTGGAGTCATATCTTCCCTCCGATGTCACTGTACCACAATCTTCATCATCAAATGCCTTTCCAAGTGATATTAGCCATCATGTTTCTCCATATCTGATCTGCAACATAATTTTGTAATTCGTGTACTGCTATTTTTCCATGCTATCATGAAAGGTAGCAAAGAGTTTTCTCTCACTGGCTTTCTGTAACTCTTTTCCAATAAATTGTTCCAGTTGATACATTAGTTTACCTGTCTGTTCATATAACGTGGTAAAATAAACATTCATTGTCTCCTTGTAATGCCTACTATGAGGCATGTTTTATCCTCTTTCAAAACAATTATATGACTTAGTTTGGCTGCCCTCCCTCTCTACCCTGTGTTACTTGAACTCTAAGGGGAAAGTAAAGAATACTAACGGGCAGCCTCCGTGGCGAAGTAGTCAAACTGTCTGCCTCACGATCCGAAGGTTGTGGCTTCGATTCCAGGCTACGTCTTTCAGTTCAAGGGTGCATTTTTCTCTGAGACTCATGAGGGTCGTCGCTGGAGCTAAAGAGTTAGTGCTTTGTGCGACTCTTTCGGCAGCCCACCCTGAGGAAAGAGACCGAGCCATATGTAATTGCAATAAAGTCGATCTTCTCAACTTTAAAGACTTTAAAGAATAGTAACACTGCAACCTACTAGGCATGTCCTAAAAAGGCGGCTAAAGAGGAAATCCGCCCTTGTGTTCACTAAGAAAAGTAACACTGCATCCTATCAAACATATCGTAAGAGGCGACTATAGAAGGGTTGTGCCTAGGGGAGGCTAACTCATCATGTAGAAAAATTCAGCTACAAAATACCACCAGCTATGAACAAGTCGTGTAATGAAAGAAGAATTACTCGGCCAATCTTTCTAACAATGTCTTTCTTTGTTTTCAGCCCAGTTTGTTGTTTTTAATTCTACAAGAGCACCACATCTCGAGTGTCTTTTAGCAATCCCAGTCGCTTATGTTGCTTATCCTTGTTTCTACACCGTTCCAATCAATCACTGATGATATTGACATCCTTAACACTAAAATGAGGAGGTGCAGCAAGTAGCACACTTGTCTGGTGGCCATGTGTTCAAATCCCTATCGAGGTGGATGTTTTGAAAATTGGCATTGGATCCAATGTCAACCACACCTAAAGTGAGAACCAGCAAATGTTCTGGGAAGCAGATGTGACCATTGCGTTATTTTAACCGCATCACTCTAGATTGTATCTAGATTTTCTTGATTATTGTAATGTTTGCTTATTTCGCGCCATCCCAAGTCCCCACCTCCCAACTCGTGATAGCGACACCTACGCCTTGACGTTACCATGGTTTCAATGGCAACACACACACACGCACACGCACACACACACACACACACACACACACACACACACACACACATCTTTCCCTCCCGCAGATGTGTCGGGCTGTCAACACAAGTCCGATGCACCAGAAATATTTACTTCTGTTTGCCAGTCATCCATTTTATAGGTATGTAACAAGGATTTCTTTGTTTGACAATGATAGGTAAGTGGACTACAAGTGTGAATAGAGGCAATAAAGTAGCAAACATAGCATACAAATGCCATAGAAGCCTCGTGTTATTACGAAAATATTATCCCCAAACCAGAAGAATTCCCCGGTCAAGGTGTTAATCGAGATGGCCTCTAGGCCAGTGTTTTTCAAACTTTCTGCTGGAGCAGATCCTTACGCAAATGTTTACGTTGCTCAAGGAACTCTGTGCGATGATCCAAGTGTCTGTGCTACTTTATGTAATAAACCAGACGGGCAGAAGTGTTGTATTTAGGCATCCTAGGCGGAACCCCTGGCTGCCACTCGAGGAACCCCTGTTGAAAAAACTCTGCTCTATGCTGTTTATTTAGGCTGGTCCTATTTATATATTTTGCAAACCTTATTATGAGATATATTCTATTACCAAAGGTACCTATAAACTTTATATGACCTTTGATGAGCCGTAGCTTCACCAGTCACCCATAGTCCTCTGCTTTTCTTGTGTTTCAATGGGAGTTTAATTATGTTTTCAATTCAATGTCTTTGTTTTCATTTTCAGATCCCGTATACTTCACCCTTCATTATTGCTGCTTAGAAAAGAAAAGTAGACGCCGAGTGTCGCGTTTTCAATGAAGAATGGGGAGTAAAGTACTTCTTTGTGGAAGCAAAGGACCAGAAAACCAGTTGCGTAATATGCAGCAAACGTGTTGCCGCTTTGAAAGAGTACAATCTTCGGCGCCATTACGAAACAAAATATATATCAACATATTCAAAGTACTGTACATAATGAGTATCCGGCCCACGGTCGTCATTTTGTCAGTTATCCGGCCCGCCGTGAAAAATGTTTGTTGACACCTGGCCTAGGTGATTGGAATGAGAGAGTTGAAAGATTAATAAGCCAAGTGAGCAGAAGAAAACCTAGTCTGGCACAGTCAAGGCCTGCACGCACTTATTTTCACGCTAGCGAAAGGCCGTTCAAGTTTATCGAATTTATGTAGACAAACATTAATATTATGTTTGGAGGAAATGTTATTTATATTGTTTGTAAATATAATTCATTTTGAACAAATAGTTGTCTCCCCCCCCCTCTCTCTCTCTCTCTCTCTCTCTCTCTCTCTCTCTTTCTCTCTTTCTCTCTGTGTGCCAAATGGTGCATTGCTTTCTAATGGTCAGACCCCCCCCCCCCCCCCCCATTTCTTTAACATAAATATCTCTTATAATAATAAATCATGCATTTAAACTGCGCATGCGTGTTCCCAGTTGCTTAGAGCATATGTAAAACAACATTCTGCGAAATTACCAGATAGCTAAAAGAAAAAACACCTACTTCAGCAATGAAGGGGGGTGGGGAGGGGGGCATAAACATCTAATATTGTTATAAGGGAGATTACTAGAATTTAAAAAAAAAAAAAAGAAATAATTTACTTAGCTATAATATTAATGCCGGTCTCTCTGGCTGTGGGGTTACAACACTTTCTCTCTGTAATCCCGTTTATCACGCAGAGTCTCGCAGCGGAGCGAGAACTGAGGTGGTTCGACCCCCGCTCGTGACTTGCGGATACTGAGCCGGCCGCTCAGAAAGCAATGGCAAACTACTGAGCGTAATCTTGCCAAGAGATCAACAGACAGCTGAAAGATGCTGCTGTTGACAGCTAAGTCCTGTAAAAGGATACGCAAAAAAAAAAAAAAAAAAAAAAAAAAAAAAATAATATTAATGCCTTGGTTGCTCACTACACTTATTAATAATTATGTTCAAGCATTCTGCGGAATTACCAGATAGCTATTTAAAAAAAAGCCGTCTCCGTGGCCAAAGTTTGCGAACGCGGTTCGATAGCCGCTTACTAGGCGTCCGAAACGCAGCCGCGACTGATTTGGGCAGCAGACTGTGACGCGTTGTGTTATAACGTATATATATTATATATACTGGTATATATATTGGTATGGGGGACGGTCGATCAGAAAGCACTGGAAAAATACGGAACGTAAAATATTGCCTAGTGCATCAACAGAAACTGAAAATGCTGGTGTTGACTGCGACGTCCTGCAAGTTACATGAAAAAAAACACCTAGACCAACAATATGTAGGGGGCATAAACACCTAAGATTATTATAAGGGAGATTACTAGAATTTAAAAACAGTAATAATATCCGTAGTTATAATATTAAAAGTTATCTTATATATCTTCTTTTTTATATCTTAAAATTAAGACTCTAATATTAAAGTCAAGTATAATAGGTAAATCTTATTACTTTAAAAATGCTTATAAAAATTTGTTCACTATCTTTACGTATTTACATTTTATAACGCACTTTATGGTTCTATATGTATTTTTAAATTTTAAAAGTATACTTTTAATGTTAGGGCATTATAAGTAATTTTAACGTGAATTTTTTACTGGCTCTCTTAGGGCCACATAAAATTTAAGACAATTCTGTCCTAGAGGTTAGCGACTTTTCTCCGTAATCTCGTATACTCTCGTAAGTAACGTGACGACGGTGAGAATCAGCAGTGGTTCGAATCGAGTCGGTAACTTACGTGGTATGTGAGCCGGCAGCTCAGAAAGCAATGTCAAACTCATCATCATCATCAAGTGCCGTGCCGGCTGGCATAGGCGTTCATGGCTCTCCATAGATCTCGGTCTTTGGTTTTCTGGATCAACTCTGGTGCTGATATTCCTCCATGCCACCGTCTCAATCCATCCAGCATCACTTCTCTTGGTCTACCTCTGCCTCTCTTCCCCTCGATCTTTCCAGTTGTTACGATGTTCTCCAATGCCTCTCTTCTCATCACGTGACCGAAGAAAGATGTTTGTCTCTGTCTTATTGTTGTATGTAATGTTCTAGTTTCATTAGCCTGTTTCAGGCAGTCGTCGTTAGTTACTCTGGCAGTCCAAGGAATTCGCAACATTCGTCTCAGGAACCACATCTCTGTTGCTTCTAATTTCTTCTTAATTTGTTCATTTACGTTCCAAGATTCACTGCCATACAGCAAAACTGGTTCTACATAGCATTTCAGCACTCTCTTTCTTACATTCAGTGATAGTGACTTATTGCATAAGATACTCTTCATTTTCTGAAATGCGGCTTTTGCGTGCCTATTCTGCTCTTAATCTCTGTTGTGCATCTTCCATCTGATGTTATAAATGCCCCTAGGTATCTAAAATTATCAACTTGGTTAAGGATTTTCCCTTCTATTTCTATGTCACATTTTGGTGTCACCATTTTCTTTGATATTACCATTGTTACTGTTTTCTTGATATTCAAGGAGAGTCCTTTCCTTGCACTCTCTGTTACTACAACGTCTAATAATTGTTGTAGGTCTGTTGAATTATCCGCCACCAATACTGTGTCATCTGCATAGCGTATATTATTTATATTATAACCTCCAACTAGTATTCCTGGCATCTCTTTGATCTCTCTCATTATTACTTCGCTATACAGGGAGAAAAGATCTGGTGACAAGACACACCCTTGTCGTACTCCTAGCTTTATCCGTTCGTAACTACCCTCTTTATTTCCCATTTTAATTGCTGCTACTTGGTTCCAGTAAACATTCTTTATTATTCTTAAATCTTTTCCATCAATGTTGATTTCTTCCAACATTTTAATCAGTTCATCATGTTTTACTTTATCAAATGCCTTAGTATAATCTATGAAGCACAAATATATGTCTCTCTGTTTCTCTATTGACCTTTCTATTAGTGTCCGTAATGTATAAATTGCATTGTTTGTGCCCTTTCCTTCCACAAATCCATACTGTTCTTCACTAATTTCCATTTTTATTTTCTTTTTGATTCTTCTCATTATGATTCTGAGTAGAAGCTTAGTGATATGGTTTATAAGGTTAATTGTACGAAAATCTTCACAATCAATTGCTCCTGGTCTTTTTGGTATAGCTATAAATAAAGATTTCAGCATATCACTGGGTAAATATCCACTGCTGTAAATATCATTCAACATTTTGGTTAATATATCTACTCCAAATTCTCCCAATACTTCTAATTCTTCTATTGTGATTTCATCTGGCCCAGCTGTTTTTCCTTTCTTCATACGTTTCATAGCGTCAGCGACTTCTTCTTTCTGAATAGGTGGACCTTCTAAGTTACTATCTTCTGTTAATTCTCCCCTTTCTCCTTCATATAATTCTCTTATATACTCATTCCACCTCTTCATTATAGCATCTTCCTCTAATATTATCTTTCCTGTTTTTGATTTCAAACACCCTGTATTTATTCTTATTTTTCTTCCTGTAAGCTCACTGATTTTTCTGTGCATATTTTTTGTATCTTTAATGGACTTTAATTCAATTTTTTTGCATTGCTCGTTTAACCAACTTTCTTTAGCCTTCCCACATTTATCTTTTATTTCTTTATTTATCTTAGCGTATTCTTGTTTGTCATTTTTACTCTGTTTTCTTTTGTCCATCAGTTTTAAGATATCTTCATTCATCCATTTTTTCTTAGCTATTTTGCCTCTCTCCGGTAATACTTCTTTGCTAGTTTGATGAATGGAGTCCCTTAACATTTCCCATTGTTCATCTATACTCTGTATTTTAGTTATTGCATTGTACCTATTTTTCACAGTCACTCTGTATTGTTCTTGCATTTCTTTATCTAATTTCAGAACCTCTTTATTAAGTCTCATGTTCTTAACCATTTTTTTCCCTCTCTTTAATCTTACTTTTATTTGTCCACATAGTGGTACATGATCACTATTACAGTCAGCACCAGGCATTGTCTTTACATTAATTAAAGCATTTCTAAATCTTTTATTAATTAGTATGTAGTCAATTTGGTTGCGTATTTTCTTATCAGGGCTTATCCATGTGTACAGTCGTCTTTTATGGTGTTTAAACCATGTGTTTCCAATTATCATCTCATTGATATTTGCCCATTCTATTAGCATTTCCCCTCTTTCATTTCTTGTACCTAAACCATAATTCCCCACTACATCCTCCATTTTTCCCTGTCCTACTTTTGCATTAAAATCACCAAGTATTATTTTTATTTCTTGTGATCCAATTTGAGCCATCGCCATTTCTATTTCGTCGTAAAAGTGTTGTATTTCTTCATCACTACTGCTTGCTGTTGGTGCATATACTTGTATAATATTTATGTCTATTGGTTTGCCTTTGATTTTTACCATAATAACTCTATCTGAAATACACCAGTATCCATTAATTGACTTGGCTGTTTTTTCGTCTAATATTATTCCTACACCTTTTTCATGTGTTTTCCCTCCAGAATAAATTATTGTGTGATTGTCAGCTATAATTTTGCCCGATCCCTTCCATCTCATCTCACTAACGCCTAGTATATTCATTTTCATGCTATCCATCTCTCTTAGAACATTGGTCAACTTTCCTAGCTCATTTAATGTCCTAACATTCCATGTTCCTACTCTAAATTTATTTATTTTAGTTATGATTTTGCCATCAGTAGCTGGATGACGGTCTGGTGTCACCTGTGGCTCATGACTGTCCCTACCGGACGAGGATGCCCTAAGACAGCCATTAACGTCCTTCACTAACTTTGATTTATGTTTTGCCATGAAGTTTTGGGAAGATAATGTGGTGGTTTCCCCTTGCCTTTCACATTCACACATTGGTCTTTTAACTCTGCCTTTGACAGCCATTTCCGACTGTAAGGACAAGTGAGTGCCCTGCCCTGCTCAGGTGCAGAGTTGTCCACTTATTCCGGTGGATACTCGGTCCCCAGAGCTGTGTTAGCCACACCGTGGTGTGTTTCCATCCTTTACCACGGGGAGGTGCAGTTGGGAAAACTACTGAACGTAATCTTGCCAAAGAAATCAACAACCAGCTTAAAGATCTTGATGTTGACAGCGATGTCCTGTAAAGGATATGCAAACACATAGTATTATATGGCGCTCACAGAAGGAGAAGAAGGAAGTAGAGACTAGAGGACAACATACATTGTGAAAGATATAGTTACCGACCTGAAAAATAAAATAAAATTTAAGGGAAATTAATCACACACAACCCAAACTTTGATAGAAAAAGAAAACCCCGCCGCGGAGCAAATACGGCTAGGGACTTCTGATCGTCAGAGGAGTATCTTCTTCCCCAAGTGTTTCGGACCATTACACTCTTGATACTCTAGGGGCGGTCTCCGTACGGGGCATAACTCCGGGCGTCTTTTCCCTGCTGTAGAGATCTCCAGATCTTTTTTTTTTTTTTTCACTATACAGTGAACATAATTTCTGAAATGTAGAAGATATAAATGGAATCGTCAGTGGAGAACGAAACATCAATAACATTAGATATGCAGTTGACACAGTATTGATTGCAGACAATGAGCAGGATCTGCAACAATTAGTAGATGCGGTTGTTGTACACAGTGAACAACTGGGGTTAGAATTAAATTGTAAAAATAACACAGATTATAGTCGTCATTGGGAAGAAATAAATACCACAATGTAATATACAAGTAAATGGAAATATTCTCCGCCAAGTGAATCGGTACAATTATCTCGGAACAGTCATAACATCTGATGGTAGATGCCTTGAAGAGATTAGAACAAGAATCGCCATGACGAAAGTAGCCTTTAGCAAGATGAAAAACATATTGACTAATAAAAATATATCAATTGAATCGAGAAAAAGAGTGTTGAGGTGCTACATAGAGCCTGTACTTTTGTATGGAGGTGAAACTTGGATAACGGGCAGTCAAGCTGAAAAACATCTGATGGCTGTAGAAATGTGTTTTCTGAGGAGAATGCAAAGAATACCATGGACAGACAGAAAAAACCAATGATCAAGTATTACAGGAAATAAATGAAAATCGTAAATTGATTAGAGAAATTAGACGTAGACAGTCAAAATCTATTTGGACATGTTATGAAAAGAAATGAGTTGGAGAACTTGGTGACAACTGGCAAGATCGAAGGGAACAGACCAAGGGGAAGACCGGGAAGTAAATACCTGGATGGCTTGGCCACATGGCATGGTCGAGACAGGAACACTGAGCTTATCCACGACTCTGGTGATCGAGTGAAATGGCAAGTCATGACCGCCCGCGCTTTCCGGCATGGCACATAATGGATGGATGGAGACGTTCGGTCACTTTCGTTGTCCTTGTTGTGTTTTTCCCTTAGCTGTTACCATGTCCACTCTCAAGCCTCCCCTCACTCAGAGAGGAGAGTCTGTACAGCCTGTGCTTGCCCCTTAGCAATTGTGGTCGTGAGGAGCTTGCTTCATCCCCAGCCACGGCCTCTATCGAATCCTTACGTCTCCGTTGCCATGTTCCTTCTTCGTGCTCCGTTCATGGCGCCGCACTCTACTAGGAAGCCGGTTCTTCCGTTTGGTTCCTTGACCCACCTCTTGGTCTCTGCAGCTGAGTGCGACTTACGGCCGATTACCACTTTGTTATGGAGGTTGGACTTCGGCCGACATTTTGCATGATTTGACTTCACTCAGATTCACCACCCTCGCTCGGAGGAAAGGCTATAGAATTGACACGAGACGTTGCAAGTTCGTGTTCTTAGATGATGAGATGTGAGGCGTTCTGCAGTTATCGCTTTTAACCTTACTAGTTTCGAGACTCGTCCCACTTCAGATTTCGAACAATTTCTTAGCCAACACGAGGCCTTTTCGGCTGCCTCACCCAGTTGTTTTTATGCCCGAGTTCTTGCTTGTTCTTTAATGCCCAATTGCTTTAGCATATCATACACGGAGTGAGAGACTAGGCCTCTGGCGCCTACCTCTACGGTAAATAACCTGGCGGTGTACCCTTCCAGCATGAGACACGCGACCATGTCATCGTACTTCTCTATCTTGTACGTATGCTGCTCCTCAATATTAGATTCGAATGGGACTGTCAGCTCAATCAGCGTTAGTTGCTTGGCTGACGAGGAGCTGAGTACGATGTCAGGTCGCAAGCCAAACTTGTGGATCACCACAGGCTATATGCCACCGCCCTTTAGATCCACGGTCAGCCCCAGTCATCCGCAAAATCGAGAAAGGTCGGAAGCGGCAAGTCGGCAGCGCTGCCTTCATTGTCTCAGAGTTGCTGCCGGCTCGGACGAAGTAAATATCCATCGACCTCGGCCTGCCCCTCTTGTTCGCTTGCATGCTAGCTACATCCACTATGGCCGCCAACTCAGTAAGGACTTTCTTGTGACGCCAAGGGAATCGGTCTTGTGTCAGGGCGAGTTTACATGCGGACAATTCGTGCTCCGCTGTCTGAACCTTTTTACAGAGGGGACAGACTGGGTCGGTGGCTTTACCCCACTTGACCAAGTTGGCAGCTGATTGCAAGACATCGTAGATGGATCGGACGACGAAACTTAAGCGCAGTGGTACCATACGCCATATTTCATTCCAGTTAAGAGATCTCTGCACTATCTCTTTCCATGACATCCACTGGCCCACCTTGGCAGCCACACGGACACTTTCGTCATCCTCTCCCTTGAGGATCTCCTTAACCACCGTGTCTCTGCGTTCCTTAGTCGTCACCTTAGACAACATCGGATCTCTGTCATGGTGCCCGAAGCCCCTTCTGTCTGACTGGGTGTGCCCCATGATCTCCTTCAGCCGGAATGCTGCCTGGTCATCTTCGACTGCGCTGACGACTTTCCACTTTCTTCCCGTTCTCAGGACGGGAACCGAGACACTGACCGTTTCATCTGGAGACACGCGCAGCGTCTTAGCGAGTCTGGCTTTTCCGATTTTGAGTTCTTCCATGAGGGACCAGAACGGGAGGACGAACTTGCTCTGCTTGCAAAATAGAGCGACAGTCGTGAGGCAGGGTGGTGCTCCAAGCCACTTTCACTTGCTTATCTTCCCCTCCATGATGCCCACTGTGGTCGTAAATTATTACAAGTGCCTCAAAAGTCGAAGTGGGTTTTGCCTGATGGTGAGGGACACTGGTAATAGGGAAAGCTAATCCACACACAAAGATCAGTCCAGTTCACAAGAAGTAGTAGCACATGTATGCACTACGCTTGAGTTCAAGGCAAGTGAACAAAGAAAAAAGATGAACATTTAATCAGGTTTAGTTTGAACTTGTTTGCTTTTGTCCATGTTTTGCTGGGACCCATCTGGGAAGCAGAGATTAGTAATACTGTAATCTAGCAAGTCGTCATAGGCAACAAAGGATATTTGACCATCACATGTGATCGCTGTCTGGAAAGGCACCTTGTGGTGTTTGTAGAAATTGGTCTTCCCAGTCAATGAAATGTAGTCAAGCAGAGCATCTTTCATTTATACCACTAGATGGTAAATTCTGTTGAGGCGAGATGATTTTTTTTCACCTCCACGAGGTTCATGGTCTCAGCTGTGATGAAACCTCTCAAGGATCACACATCTTATATGTTTCTAGACAGAGAGTTACAGCACATCCCCACGATGATGGTAGGCATTTAGCAGCCAAGTCTTGTACTTGCTCTCGAAGATCTCACATACATGATCAGAATGATTGTGCTGCTTGTTTAACGAGATGGAACCAGCTATTACCATTTTCCACATTGTTCATGCCATTTAGGAGTTAACTGAAACTATCCAGTTAGCACATAAGAGTTAACAGCTCGAACAACATAGTTGGCATAACATCTTGTTTATTTGTGTGTCCCTTGCTGCCAAAGAAGACCACATTGTCATCTGTCAGTTCTAGAGTGACATTGTAGGTGGTTGATTTGACCAATTTGAGTCTGGAAATGTCTGTTACAATAAGGGATGTCTGTTACAATAAGGGCACTGTCTGTTACAGTCAGGATGAAGAATGTTGACTGTCTCAGCAGACAGAGATAACTCACTGTTGATGTTTGTATGGCCTCTGCATAGCTTCCTCAATTCTAAACTGTTCCACAGTCACCATGCTAGTAGATATTTACACCAAACAGAGCGATCAGAAACATTGCTTTACAAGTCAATATCATGGTTCTTCTTTGAAGCTTTCAGGGTGTCTTTGTAATATCAGTTCATGCTCACCTGAGAATATTTTTTTTAGAAGCCGCTCATTTAACATGTGAAAATATGATCGGATCATCTATGCTAGATTTGTACTGCATAATCTGGATGCTTGTCATGCCGGCCATTGAGAGAACTTCACCGCTATCTGATTTGAAAGTTCTCTTGGTCTTACCTCTCAGTTTTGAGATTCTTCCAGAACCTCTGCCGAACCCCCGCAATCTGATTATTTCGACATACAGGTTCTCAATCTGTTCCCCTGCCTTCTCCACCTGGTCCCACAGGCGCACGAGGAGGTAGAATGACTGCTGCGTAAACCTCCAGTTTGGTAGTGAGCATGGTTCCTTGACTGCCTGCATGCATACCTGTGGGAGTCTCCATGGCCAAGTGGTCAAGCTGTCTGCCTTATGCTTCGAAGTTTGTGGGTTTGATTTCAGGCTACATCTTTCGGTTCATGGGTGCATTTTTCTGGGTTTCGTCGCCAGGGCTGCGGAGTTCATGATTTGTGCTATGCTTTCTGCAGGTCGCCACGCGGAAATAGACTGATCCATATGGGATAAAACCCAGTGCAATGAAGGCGATCCTCTCGACTTTTATTACTTTTTTTTTTTTTTATGCATACATGTAAATATGTGTTTTATTTTTGAGTGGGAGTGTATGAGAGAGAGAGAGAGAGAGAGAGAGAGAGAGAGACAGAGAGAGAGAGAGAGACATAGAGAGAGAGAGAGAGACAGAGACAGACAGAGAGAGAGAGAGCATGGCTGTTATGCCATATTGTGCATTTCCTCATCGCTCAGTTTATGTTTACTGCCACGTTAATTTCTTTTGTGTAATACAGAACATATTATTGCTGTATAATTGATGAATGGTTGATAGGACCAAATGTAAACCAATTTTATCATTTGTTTCCCAAATTGTGGATCTCAGTTTCCCAAAAACCAACACAACCTTTGACATGTCTGATCTTCACTTCATCATCAATATGGACTACATTGGAAAGGGTGCTGCTGAGATAAACAAAGCATTCCACAGACTTCAGTTTCTGGCCTCTAATGGCTGACTATGCTATGTTGATCTAGCTGCTTGGTGCTCCACTTCAGGTTTGTTGGTGGAGATGGCGCTACTGTAATTATTACCAGCTGCAGCAGCAGTACACTGCATTTCACATTCTGAGTTGGCATTAAGAGCACAGCCTTTAACGAGAACAATTCTTGCACTTTTGTTCTGACTAGAAGACTCCTGCGATAGAAGAGCTTCCCATCAGGTGACAGGTGAATTCTTCATTCATCATCCGATATATTTTGTTTTGGGCATAATTGTGTTGTGCCTGTTTACAGTGGTGCTGCAATATTTGTGCCTTTCAGCCGAAAAACCTAATTTTGTCTCGGTATTTATTAACTGGGTTAGCTTACTAGGGTAATAGGTGACATTGACAGCAGAATAACTGTCCTTTAAAGTGCCTGTCGGCATTGCATCAAACATGCTAAAAAAATAGGGCTAGGATGCAACCTTTCTTCACTTCATTTGTGACATTGAAGGACAGAGTATTCATCCTGATTTTGAACTCGAGCTAGGCAGTACCCTGAAATTGCCTGTCCATCACAAGGTCTTACTATATGCCATTAGCCCATTACCACAGGACGAAATGGTCAAGTGAGAAGAGATATGTCTTGTGCGTGAATTAGATTTCAGTGAGGGTGAGTTGTGCAGCCTCATCCTTAACTCTCTCTTCCTGATTCAGTGGCTGGATTTGATCAGGACAACTCAAATAAAAACCAGGATGCAGTGGATGATCAAGAGGAACTTCTATGTCGTGCCTGACTCAATATACTCCGCACCTTTTTCTGGTAGTTGCTTTTCCATCTGCTAACCAACCAGTGGTTCCTCCTAGAATATGTGAAGACTTTACACCTTAACAGCAGTATTTACTAGGGACTACCATTTTTATTCTGTAATTTGGATTTCTTAAAATATCCGTATCCTTACTACAATCCACAGATCCTGTCCTCATTAGAAGCCCTGTATATATCAATCCCAAAAAATCAAGCGAAGCAAGTCAGAGCCTACAATTCACCGGACAGATTCATTTGACCTCGACTTCTCACATATGTGTGCCTCACCGAAGACCCCCATCAACAGCCAGTTTACATCCAGGTTTTTCTTTGCATGGGGGAACTACTAGCGTCTGCATTCTCAGCAGATTGGGTGTTGTTGACATGTGATAAGCTTCTAGCGCTTCACTAAGCACGGATGACAGTTGTGCTGAGTGTTTGCAGTCTCTAGAACACCACAAAACATTGGTGATAATGTTGTTTGCAGTGTCTAGTACACCACAAGACACTGGTAATACTGGAGTTTTGTTTTTGTAAGTTACTGGTACATCATAAAAACACTGATGACATGTAGTGTTAAGTGTTTTCAGCGTCTAGTACACAAGGCAGTAATGACATATAGTGTTAAGTGCCTTCAGTGGCTAGAACACCACAATACACTGATAATACTAGTAAGTTAACTAGTACAGCACAAGACACTGATGACACACAACTTTTATCTTAAAGTACTAGTACACTTTAAAGACACTTATCAGATACAGTGTTGGGTGTCTTCAGTGTTTTGTACACCACAAGACATTTATGAGATACAGTGTTAGGTGTCTTCAGTGTTTTGTACACCACAAGACAGTTATATGATACAGTGTTAGGTGTCTTCAGTGTGTTGTACACCACAAGACAGTTATAAGATAGTGTTGGGTGTCTTCAGTGTTTTGTACACCACAAGAATGTTATGGGATACATTGTTGGGTGTCTTCAGTGTTTCGTACACCACAAGACAGTTATGAGATACAGTGTTAGGTGTCTTCAGTGTTTCGTACACCACAAGAGAGTTATGACACACAACTGTTACTTTAAAGTACTAATACACCACAAAGACACTGGTAACATGTTGTGTTAATTACCTTCAGTGTCCAGTACACCACAAGACACTGATGACACACAACTGTTACTTTAAAGTACTAGTACATTACGAAGACACTAATGACATATAGTGTTGTCTTCAGTGTTTAGTAATCACAAGACACTGATGACAGAAATATTACTAAGTTACTAGTACATCATGACAGCAGTGATCACACAGTGTTTAGTGTCTTACCGATGACACTAGTGTTAATTTAAGTTACTGGTACAGGCAGTGATGACATGCAGTGTTAAGTGTTTTGACTATCTAGTACATCACAAGACATTGATGACAGTGGTGTTAAAGTGTTTTAATTCTTTATACCGCTAAAACAAAATAAAAGTTTTTAAGTATAGCAAGCAATTTGATAGACCACAGAAGCACTCATAATAATATATTCAGGAATCATATATATTAGGGGCGTTCATTTGAAACCCGTTCCAATGGCTTTATTACAAAAGCATGAATGAAACATTAACACGTGTGGTAGAATTAAACAAAGCATTCATTTTGAATGAATTATGCACCATGGGTTGGTCAGAAGAAGTCGCTGTAGGAATTCAGGCAAGCATCCCATTGCTTAGGTAGGCGGCGAATGCCGTCCGCAAAAAAGGATTGTGGTTGCTCACTGAACCAAGTGTTTACCGCCTTCATTACGTCTGCATCTGTGTGAAATCGCTGCCCCTTGAGAGCTTTTTTTAGTGGTCCGAACAAATGAAAATCACATGGTGACCAATCAGGACTATAGGCTGGATGTTGCAAAATTTCCCACTTCTTCCTTGCTAATGCTTCCTGCACAATCTTTGCGGACGAGCATTATCGTGCAACAAAATCACACCGCGAGAAAGAATACCGAGTCGTTTATTCTTGATGGCTTTTTGCAGCTGGTCTAGTGTTTGCAAGTAGTGGTTAGAGTTGATGTTGACATCAGGTTCTTTAAAGTCGGCCAACAATAGCCCTTCATGGTAAAAAAAAAATGCGCTCAGCATAACCTTACTAGCGGAAACCTGTAAACTTAAATATTTTGGCTTTTGGTGATCCAGCATGCTTCCATTGCATGCTCTCTCTCTTTTGCTGCTCAGCTCAAAGTGGTGACACCATGATTCCTCACCTGCCACTATGCGGAAGATGAATGCATCACCCTCCACTCTGTAATGCAGCAAGTGGTTCAAACACCATCCCATGCGTTCCTCTTTTTGGTGGTTGGTCAACATCCGTGGTAGCCACTGTGAACACACTTTCCGATATTGCAGTTTCTTACGAACGACCTTTTGAATTGTCCCAATTGACACATCAAATTCTTGCGCTAGCGAACGTATGCTTCAACAACGGTTCATCTGTACTGCTGCATCAATTTTGGCGATGTTTTTTTTGTTGTTGCAACAATATGCGCTTGACCCGGCCGTCGAAGATCTGTCGTGAACTGACGTCCTTTCCGAAACGTTCATGCCCTGTCTGTCACTGTTGTCTTCGACACACATTTGTTGCCATACGCTGCCTGCATTCTTCGATGAATGTTAGTTAGTTAGTTAGTTAGTTAGTTAGGTAGCTAGCTAGCTAGCTAGCTAGTTAGTTAGTTAGTCGAGGTTCCAACTTCACGGCAACGGGTCGTCCCCATTATGCTCCATTCCCGTGCCAGCGAAAATCACACAAAATGCTCCTCGCTGTCAAGTGTGAAAATTGGAATAGACGGGAGTCTCGGCAATCCAACAAGCCCGCACAGGTACACAGTGCATAATGCCGCCGTCAGAATGTTAACACAAAATTCATCGTCGATGGGCTCGACAGTCACCTGAAAGACCTCATTGACCCGGGTTTTCTCACATGGCTTGGTCTCTTACCACAGGGCGACCCGCCGAAAGTGTCGCACAAAGCACGAATTCTGCAGCTTCAGCGCCGACTCCCAGGAGTCTCCCGAAAAATGCACTCGTGAACCAAAATGGAAAAAACAGTCAATTCAGCAACTGCCAGTAGCCATTGTTCCGAACATGCAGTTCACTGTACAGGACAGATGTAAAAGCATTCCACGCGAATTTCACAGCTCACGGTGTCGCCCATGCACTCACTCAGTAGCCAAGCGCCGGAAACATGTACTACCAGTCCAACATGAGGAAAATGCGATTGCAAACCGTAGCCACAAGCATAAACACGCCACAGGCTTTAACGGCTTAACCCCTAACCGCCATACTGGCGAACGGCCGATGAATGTCCACTGGTCTATATCCTTCAAATGAAAGAAACTAAATCACCGCTCTTTGAGCTTCTTTGGACGGATTTTGGATCAACTCGGCCATTTTCTCAATGGTCCGAAACAGAACCTATGCATCATGGGACGATAAGCACTTGCTCTTTTATTCATTGGTCAGTGCTTATCACATGACTATGACATGATCATGTTCAACGTACGCAATTACGCGCAGTGTGGCACAAACAGATTTCAAATGAACGCCCCTTATACATTTGTAGTACATCCCTGAAGTACTAATAACATCAAAGATTTTAGACTTCTACTGCACCACAAAAGCACTCAAAACAGTGTAGTGAGGGTCATATATAAATTCGTAGTGCACTTCTGAAGCACTAATAACGTCAAAAATTGTACACTTTACAGCACCAAAAAATCACTCATAATAGTTCTGTCAGGGGTCATAGATAAATTTGTAGTGCACTTCTGAAGTACTGATAACGTCAAAGATTGTAGATTTTACTACACCACAAAAGCACTAATAACGTAGTCGGGTCGTTTATAAATTTGTACATCCTTCAAATGAATGAAACTGAATCACTGCTCTTTGAGCTTCTTTGGGCGGATTTTGGATCAACTCGGCCATTTTCTCAACGGTCAGAAACAGAACCTATGCATCATGGGACGATAAGCACTTGCTGTTTTATTCATTGGTCATTGCTTATCACATGACTATGTGATGATCATGTTCAACGTACGCAATTACGCGCAGTGTGGCACAAACAGGTTTCAAATGAACGCCCCTTATACATTTGTAGTACATCCCTGAAGTACTAATAACATCAAAGATTTTAAACTTCTACTGCACCACAAAAGCACTCAAAACAGTGTAGTTAGGGGTCATATATAAATTCGTAGTGCACTTCTGAAGCACTAAAAACATCAAAGATTGTAGACTCCTACGACACCACAAAAGCACTTTTTCTGTTGTAGTTTTCAACAAAGTGTTGTGCCATTGGGTGCTGTGATAGATGTGCAGTCTCCTCTTGTGGGCAGATATGCAACAGATGGTGTGAGTCCATGGTTATGAATGGTCTCAGTGCTGTCAATCTATCTCTTTATCGATCTTCCTACTACTCTGCTGACCTCTTGTCGGTTATGATGTGCTTGTGAAGCTGGTAAATTTGGACACATCCTTGTTAGTTGTCCAAAACACTTGATTTCCTGTGCTTTAGTGTTTTCTGTGCATTAAGTTGTCCTACTTTTTTGTTGGATTTAATCATTTAACTCTCTTCTTGTGACCACAGCAATCTTTTAGCACCTTTCTTTATATGTTGTGATTCTTCATTCTTGATCTTTGGTTAGGCTCCATATTTGACACTGGTAACAGAGAGTGGTTATGGATGTTGATCAGTTGTTTTGTTTCTTTTTAAGCACTTAACAATGTTGTCTAAAGTCCTAGAATTCTGGAACACCACAAAAGCAGTTAACAATGTTGTCTAAAGTCCTAGACTTCTGGTATACCAGAAAAGCACCGTTAACAATGTTGTCTAAAGTCCTATTCTTCTGGTACACTATAAAAGCACTATTAACAATGTTATATAAAGTTCAAGACTTTAACACCACAAAAGCACTATTAACAATAATGTCTAAAGTCCTAGTCTTCTGGTATACCATAAATGCACTATTAATAATATTGTCTAAAGTTCTAGACTTTAGTTAGTCAGTTAGTCTTTCCTCTTGAGCTCAAGGTGGCACATAGGGCAGAAGTCATGGCTCCCCATGTTTGGCGGTTCGCTGCTACGTGTTGTAGATCTTGGATGTCTACTTGGCCATTGAATGAGCCTTCTCTGTTGATGGTTCAACGCAGGGCCTCTCTTGGTCTTCCCCGTTTTCTTTTCCCTACTGGTGACCATATGAGAGCTTGGTAGAGAAGTCTTGTCTTGTCCATTCTGAGTACATGGCCGATGTAATTCCCATGGCGTTTTCTTATAAAGTTGGATATAATATCTTGCTTAGTCTCTTGTCTTATTTGCGTATTGGTTCTGAAATCTGTCCAGTGGAGGTTTAGAATTCTTCTAAGACATTTGTTCTCAAAATTGTCTAATTTCTTATCTAAAGCTACCGTTGATTTCCAACTCTCACATCCTTACGTTAGCACTGGAATCACACAAGAGTTGAAGATTTTTAGTTTCGTGTGTTTGCTGAGTATCTTTGACTTCCAGATGTTTGACAATTTATTAAAGGCACCAGATGCCAGTGCGATTCTAGATGATATTTTTTGTGTTGAGTCCCCTGTATATGTCATTTTGCTTCCTAGGTATGTGAAGCCGTTGACTTTTTTAAGAACGTGGTTGTTTAATTTGATGTCGTCTGAACATTTGGGAAGATCAATAGTTTTTGTTTTGGCGGTGTTAATTTGGAGACCAGTTTCTTCTGAAATATTTTGAAGATGGTTTATTTTCTCTTGGGCATCTGGGTGCTTTGAACTCAAAAGCACTATTTCGCCGGCAAAGTCCAGGTCTTCTAGAAATGTGTTAACCCAACGGATACCCCTATTTGTGTTGTTTGTGCATTTACGCATGACCCAATCGATGGCTATTCCAAAGAGCATCGGTGACAAGACACAACCCTGTTTCACTCCTGTTTCCACTGAGAACCAGTCAGAGTTGCCTGATTCCGTTCTTACGCAGCAACGTGTCTCTTTGTAGAAAGATTTTATGATGTTGGTATATTTGGTAGGGAAACCATAGATATTAAGTAGGTTCCAAAGTGAAGGACGGTTGATACTGTCAAAGTCTTTTTGAAAGTCGACAAAGTTGGTGATTAATTTCGACTGGAATTCTACGGAGTCTTCAATGATTATTCTGAGGGTGAAAATATGGTCTATACATGATAGTTTTGGTCTGAAGCCAGCTTGTTCTTCTCTGAGCCTTTCATCTATAGACTTTTTCAATCTCTCAAGTAACATGCTACAAAAAATGTTTTCCTGGTACTGACAGTATGGTGATACCACGCCAGTTATTACAATCAGACATATCACCTTTTTTTGGCAGTTTAAAAATTACACCATCCTTCCACTGTTGTGGTGGGGATTCGTTTTGCCAGATTTCATTGATCAGCTGTAACAAATGTTGTAAGGTATTCTCATCTGCTGCTTTGAGCATTTCACCTGAGATGTCGTCTTCACCAACAGCTTTGTTGTTCTTCAATTTTTTCATGGCTGCTTTAATCTCTGCCATGGTGAGTGACTCACAGGAGGCATCTAGTGGTCGCATGGTGATTTCTCCATCCAGGTTGAGAACACTGTCAGGCTGCGGTCTATTTAATATTTCTTTGAAATGCTCTGCCCATCGTTGCTTTTGGTGGTCGTCGGATAACAGTAGTCTACCTTGTTTGTCTTTGATGGGTTTGTTTGGTGTAGGTGAGTGATTGCATAGTTGTTTCATGATGTGGAATACGGCTTTGTTGTTTCCAGTTTTGGCAGCCGATTCGGCGTCAGCGGCCAAGCTGTGTATAAAGGTCTGTTTATCTTTTCGTGCGCTTGATTTCACCTCTTTATCCAACATGAGTAATTTCGCTTATGGGTTTCATATGAAGCAGTGTCTTTTGTAGAAAGAAGTGTTAGTTTTACTTGCTTTCTTTCTTGAATCTTCGTCCAGGTGTTATCGCTTAGACACTTCTTCTTCTGTCGTTGTACATTGCCGACAGTGTTTGTTGCCGCATTTAGCAAGGTCTCTTTCAGGAAATTCTAATTTTCTTCAATATTGTTTTCACTATTCGCATTGTTTATTATTCTTTCTTTGTTAGCGTAGATGTTTTGTACCTCTGAGTTGAATGCGAGTTGGTGTTCTTTAGTCAGTAGGGACTGTGAGTTTATTTTCTTGATTCTTGGTGTTTTGTATAGAGTCTTAAGCTTTAGTTTTAGCTTGGCTATGCATAGATTATGATCGCTGTCAGCATCTGCTCCTCTGTAAGCTCTGGCGTCTTGTACTGATGAACGGAATTTGGCACTAATGCAGAAATTGTCTATCTGATTTTTTGTGATACTATCAGGCAAATTCCACGTGATTTTATGTATATCTTTAAGCGGAAATAGAGAGTTTGCTATTATCAGATTTGCTATTTCACAGAATTCTAGCAGTCTCTCTCCGTTTTGGTTCATGTCCCCTAGACCGTGAATTCCCATATATTTCTCGACACCGGTATTGTCAGATCCTATCTTTGCGTTGAAATCACCCATTACAGCAACAATGTCGTGTTTCGGTAATAAGTTGATGGTACCAATTAGTTGGTTGTAGAAATTAACTTTGTTGACGTCGGTATCATCGTTGGTAGGTGCATAGCACTGTACGAGTGTTAGCTTGAAATATTTTGTTTGGCAACGCGCTGTTATGATTCTATCGTTTACTGGTTCCCAGGTGATTATTGATCTTTCTGCATTTTTTGACATGATGATAGCGACTCCGTTCGAATGATGGTTGTCATTTCTTCCTGAATATATTATGTGTCTTTGTTCGTAGTTAAGAAACGTTTTGCCTGGGTCAGTCCATCTGCACTCGCTAACCCCGAGAACATCTAGGTTGTATTCATTCATAACACTACACACCTGAGTAGTTTTCCCTGTCTGGTACATAGTTCTAACAACCCAATAACCAATCTTGAAAGTATCCTTGGAATTTAGCAAGTTTGAGCGATACATCATAACATTAAATCCAAAAATTGATTCTGAAAACAGCGGGAAATGGTTTGGCGGAACGCTTTTAGCCAAGTCAGAAGAAAAACACGTCGAGAATATCCAGATTGTATCCGTTCATAGCACCACACACTACACACCTGATTTTAATGTTTCAATAACCAATTAGAGAATATCCTTGGAATTTAACAAGTTCGAGCGAAGCGTCTAACATTTAGAGCCAGAAAACTGATTCTGAAACAACGGGAAGTTTTATGATGACGGATTTTCAAGCCGCCGATCAACCGTCTTAAGCCAAGCTATAAGAAAACGCGAAAAAAGCTCTAGTATACAACTACAAAAGTAGTGTGCCAGGATATGACTGGACTATCTGAATGAGCTACTATCGATACTTGTGTAGCAACACTTCTCGTGTCCAACAGGGGATGATTAATTCTTCTCTTCTTCTCCAGTCAGAACCCTGGTCATCTCGCAGCACATGAGTATATCATGGTTACTCGATCGTGCGTCATACACCTCACCCACTCGAACTCCAGTCAACTCGAACAAGAGTGAACACAAAGACTGTTATCAGTTTCCTACGTATAATATACACGACCACATAATCAAAGAATACAATCACTTATTCGACAGTCACATCACATTACACTACATCACAGATTAAATGCGTGGCTCAATGTAGAGCCATAACGCTGTCTACTTTTCACCATGTCCACACAGGACGATGGATCAACCCCGACTAACTTGTCCCGAGCTCACTTCCTATTACCTGGGAAGTGAGTTCCAACGTTTTTCACGTTGTGTGGAAAGCCCCTGCTTTCCACGTTCTCGTGTTCAATTCTCAACACAGTCGTAACCTGTACTCTGTGACCTAGGCTATAACTGAACCATGCCATGACGTCGTCAGGCTCATGGCATTTCCCCCTTCCACGGGCAAAAATTGAGAATCAATTTTTGAAATATCCAATTTTCAGTTATGTAAGCAATATGAATGTAGTTCTAATTCTAATTTAACTATCTGTCGCCTTTCCATAAACCTTGTTAAGTTCTTGTCACTCTGAAATATACAACTAGTTAATTATTCTCATCAACATATAAAGTACATCCAAATGCATACCTCTATTCTGTCCTACACCCTTTAATCCAAATTTCTGTATAACAATATCAATGTAAATGTTCTTTATAGCATCGAATCAAGATTTCTACACTCAAGTTATATTATGTTTCTAAATGAACCCTCAGTTTCTAATTTGATTCCGAGCATCAATAGTTCCATTCTATCAATGCTGTGCAGGTATTTTAATCAATTCAGCGTGTTGGTAGGTAGCGTCACTAGTGGTCATACCAGACTGACCATCACTCAGCTTCATCTGCTCATCCTCGCCACTCATTTACCAAGCCACTCGTCCCAGGTCTAGAAGATCAGCTGTTATCGCGTTACATACAAGGCCACCTGTACAACGCAAGCCAGCGTTCCCATGGTAGACAGACTGATACCCGACTGCAAGGATTGCCCAAGAAAGATACCAAGTTCCAAGTACCGCCAGCACATCTTTGCTGTTGTCCCGTTACCATACTTGACCACCCGCATCTCCAGTCAGTCAGCCACTGCAGCCACAGACTTCTACCACCGCCCATGCTTGTACCAAGTTCCAAGTACCGCCAGCCTAGGCATCCTCTTTGACTCTGTCGTTGTAGACTTAGCGTATAGCAATGAACATAGTGGCAGCTACTAAGCTCGAGATAATCTTATATTACTGACCGCTTCCTTCCCTTTGACCAACTCATTACGCTTCAACTGCCACAGCTTCTATTGTGTCTTCATCCTCTATATAGTACTCTCATTTCATTAATTATTCCAATACTAAGTATCCTATACATCTAAACAATTTGTTCTTAAATTAATTAAAATCAATCAACAAATATCTGTAAATGCAACATAATAATAAATATCAACACAAATATATGCCTCAATCAATCAATCACAAAATTAAATAATATCTATACTCAACTAATAAATAATTATATTCTCATTACTAGAATTATATATCATTTACATAAATAGTTCACAATCTTCATTAATACGTATCAATAATAACTATGCAATGGTAATAATAATTATATACTATATAATATAATACTATATTTGAAATAATAACAATCAATGCTTATAATTTAAGTTCTCTATTCCATAAAATAATTACTAATTGTTCTCAATCTAATTACATAGTCATTCATATTGCAATATAGCATCCTTTCCAATAACATCTCTTCAATTTCAATTCTAACTTAACCTGTATGGCTATGTGGCACCATGACCACGTGTTAGTAATACATGCAATCAATCATCAAATTATTTACATAGGTTAGTTCTGTACAGTAAGTTAATTCATAGTGCCTCCATACATGAGTGAGTCTCCATCTGCCACTAAACCACACATATTAACAACCTGCAATGCGAGACCGCCATCACACAGCGAGCACACAGTCAGCTCACCAGGTGTTAGCAAACCCACATTAACCGATGCCAATACTCATGTGGTTTTACCTATCCACTACTGTTATCACAAGCACGATCTTTCAAAATTAAAAAAGTATAATCCAATAAATATCGAAATGATCTGTGCCGCCGGTCCCCGTCACGGATTATCATTTAACACATTCATTCCATTCACATCAACCACCATATCCCGTATCAGAGATCAGCCGCCCACATGACGTAACTTATTATACTATCAATATTGACAAAGTCATCTCCGGTTTCCATCCCAAATGATGTTTTCTCCCAGCGATCTCTGCCAATGCCGTGCTAGAGTCGACAAGTCTGATGTTACCAAAGAGAACACTGCACTGCCAAACACCGCTCGGATATCCACCCATTTGACATGAATTCCCATTTACTAAAGATAGTATTAACCAAAATCCACTAATGAAAATTAAACCAAAATCAATCATTGCCATATAAATATATAAGTCATAAACAGTAAACTAAAATAATATGAAGTTACCATTAATTGATAATATTAAACTACATTCGCTCACTATTTCTTTAAAAAAATCTCTAACCATTGGTTTTTTTTTTTTTTATAAAGTGTTAATAATTTAAATTCTCAAATTCGTTGTAGTCAATAGCTATACACTGTATATTTACTATTAATTTACTGTAGGCTATATTATAACATTATTGTACTGATTAAGTAGTGTGCCTAATTCTGCAGCTCCAACAAACCAAACACTACAACCAAACTATACAGTCTACCAGAAATCAATAAGCACCTATCATTACCTTTATAAATGTTGACCATCATATTCATAATGCCAGCTATCTAGTATTTATTTGTATCTTACTAATTTATAGATTACTATTTAATTGTAAAGTTAATATAATTGCGCTGTAACATTATTAATGCTTTCCTATATCCGGTTCAGTTAACTATCCTTAACTTTTAGGAATCACTTAATACATCAATTCACTGCATCAATAAATAACAATTACTTGGAATTGTTAATGTTCTGAACACAAAATGAATCCAAGCCAACAACAAATGCATAGCCTTAATATCTATGAACGCTATATGATATCACTTTTAAGTGCTGAATCCTATTGTACCGAATTCTGTAGCCGAGCATGCTGCGTAAACTTCATACGACTTATCACATGATTCCTCGTCCACTAACAGCCATTCGATAACTAAGTTATAGTCTCCAACAGTCAAAAACAACATCTTAACCTCCACTTTTATTTCTGGGTGCAATGTTGACTGCTATCTTACAGCTATGTCCAAATCATTATATCAACACCATGAATATGATGTCTCTCTTGTTAACTACATTAGTGTCTTTGCTATCATCATTAACTCTCTTGCTTTACCTTTTAGGCACCACCTATTATATTAGTCAATAGGAAAATCTTCCCACTAGTTTGATCATCTTCTCTGCAAATCTATCAACAACTGTCTTCATGTTGATTTATTGCTTTCCTTCTTATTCTGCAGAGATTCGTATACGGTGCTACTAATCCTTACCTCAGAGATTGTACCCTACTCTTGGTATCATATGGTATGACAGATCCATCAAATCACGGACCTGCGGTCAGCCCACACTGTACCTCTTTCCTTGATATCTTGTCTCTATGTACCCTTGACTGTATCTGAAAGTATACTTGCTTAGAACAGAAAACTAGCAATATTACACTTGTTGACTACATCTTTTTGCCGAATCTGTTCAATTGTTCACATGCCTTTTGTAATGCGTACAGTTCAACGCCTATTTTGTCATTTCAAATTCATTATGATAGCAGGAGTTGGTGATTATGTTTCTCGTTTCATCATGTGTGATATCAACTTTTCCGTTAGCCAATTCTCTACTTGTAGAATGATACTTTGTGGCTTAAACTTTACGTTGGCACGTGTTACGTATGTAAAATCATCTGTGGCCTCAGGTTTCATATGGACGATAATCCCCAAGTGCCAGGATATGACTGGACTATCTGAATGAGCTACTATCGATACTTGTGTAGCAACACTTCTCGTGTCCAACAGGGGATGATTAATTCTTCTCTTCTTCTCCAGTCAGAACCCTGGTCATCTCGCAGCACATGAGTATATCATGGTTACTCGATCGTGCGTCATACACCTCACCCACTCGAACTCCAGTCAACTCGAACAAGAGTGAACACAAAGACTGTTATCAGTTTCCTACGTATAATATACACGATCACATAATCAAAGAATACAATCACTTATTCGACAGTCACATCACATTACACTACATCACAGATTAAATGCGTGGCTCAATGTAGAGCCATAACGCTGTCTACTTTTCACCATGTCCACACAGGACGATGGATCAACCCCGACTACCTTGTCCCGAGCTCACTTCCTATCACCTGGGAAGTGAGTTCCAACGTTTTTCACGTTGTGTGGAAAGCCCCTGCTTTCCACGTTCTCGTGTTCAATTCTCAACACAGTCGTAACCTGTACTCTGTGACCTAGGCTATAACTGAACCATGCCATGACGTCGTCAGGCTCATGGCATAGTGATACTGTTATTAAAAGTGTGATAAACCTCTAATGGAGCTGAGGTGGCCTAGCGGTTTGTGCAGTACTTGCCAAGATTTGTTCCCAGCAGAGTTAGGATGATTTATTTCCAACCAATACAGGTCGGGTCGAAACAGCCTCATAAAAGATGGGTACCAGGCAATTGTCCATGAATTATCTGGGCAGGAATGGTGTACGAGGAATGGAACTGGCCATACTAGCCATGTCATGGCCTAGAGTAAGTGGAGGCCTAGGACTTCACACCCCAATGGCAATATCTAGTAGATAGTCCCCTATCTGTACCTTTTTTTAAAGCCACTAAAGCTCCACAAAAACACAGGTATTACATTGTTAAGTGTCTGAAAGTTGAGTACACTACAAAAGCATTGATAACTAGAGTAATGAGAGTAATAAATCACTAGCATAACAAAGATAACACTTTAGCAAATCATTAGCACACTCTAAAGGCGCTAGTAAGAATTATTAATAAAACATAAAAGGACTCGTAACTTTTACTGCATAGGGTAGTTTTATTTTCACGTGTTCATTGCTGCAGGATCTCTCTCTCTCTCTCTCTCTGCAGGATCTCTCTCTCTCTCTCTCTCTCTCTCTCTCTCTCTCTCTCTCTCTCTCTCTCATTGTTAAGGCTAATGGGTTAATGAGTTATTGTGAACTAAATGTTATTATTCTACATGTATATGCTGATGTTATGCATTGTCATAAATCATCGCCGTCATCAAAGTGCCTTGCCAACTGTTGTGGGTGAACCCCTATAGTGGAAATGGAGAAGATGTGGAGGACACAAGCACTGAGTGAGCTCAGAGATACGAAAACGCTAATACAAGCAGAAAAGTTCCTCAGCTTGCCAGAAGAGGGCCTATGAAGAACAGATTTGAAAACCTAGTTGTGGGGCGGTTGAAAAGAAGTAGTTTTTTCCACCAGGCCAAACGACTATGCAGAGAAACCACCGATTTGCCCACATTTGGTATCCCCCTAACAACTATTCCAGAGCGAACTCCATGGAAAGATGAGCATAGACTATCATTACAAATCCAGACAAAAGTGAGAGGAATATTTGGCAACGAAGAACAGAACAGTGTGCAGCGCAGAACAGCCACTCTCAGCTTCCTTGATGAAGAATACCCACAGGACCTCTGGATCCGAGCCTACACAGATGGGTCGGCACAAAATGCTGTTCGAAATGGAGGAGCGGGCGTGTATATAGAATACCCAAATAATACTAGGGACACAGCCAGAGTACCGACAGGAAAGTTCTGCCATAACTACGATGCTGAAATTGAGGCAATCAAAATAGCAACAGAGAAATTAATAAATACCAGCAATGGTACACAACCTGTGGTGCTACTGACAGATGCAAAATCAGTTATCGAGGCGCTCCTGTCTGGGAAATTGCCAGTACTAAGGACACTACATTCTGAACTTAGCAGTCAGCATAAGGTCACCATACAATGGATACCATCCCATTGTGGAGTACCCGGAAACGACAGAGCTGATCAATTGGCTAAGGAAGGAGCCAAAGAAGAACAGCCTGAAGTGCCCGTTACATACCACCAAAATAAAAGAATGATCAAATCAGTCAGAAAGCCACAAAAACCTGCTCAAGATGACTACCACGTTATGGACAGACCAGAACAAGTCATTATTCTGCGCCTCAGAACAGGACACAATAGATTACGCAACCACACGTATACAAAATTCAAGATTGGCGAAACAGCCATGCGCATGGGGATTGGCCTCGCAGACAGCAGAGCACATACTCCAAGACTGCCCAAAATATAACATATCTAGGCAAACCTTCTGGCCTAGAGAGACGACAGTGGAAGATAAACTCTATGGACCACTGAGTGAACTGAAAAAGACAGTTAAATTTATACAAGAGACAACATTGCAGATATAGACATATTTCAAGCGAACGAAAGAAGAAGAAGAAAAAACCAGTTGCGTAATATGCAGCGAAAGTGTTGCCCGCATTGAAAGAGTACAATCTTCGGCGCTACTACGAAACAAAATATCTATCAACATATTCAAAGTATTGTACATAATGAGTATCGGGCCCACGCTCGTGATTTTGTCAGTTATCCGGCCCGCCGTGAAAAAAGTTTGTTGACACCTGGCCTAAGTGATTGGAATGAGAGAGGTGAAAGATTAATAAGCCAAGTGAGCAGAAGAAAACATAGTCTGGCACAGTCAAGGCCTGCACGCACTTATTTTCGCGCTGGCGAAAGGCCGTGCAAGTTTATCGAATTTATGTAGGCAAACATTAATATTATGTTTGGAGGAAATGTCATTTATATTGTTTGTAAATATCATTGATTGATTGATTGATTGATTGATTTAGGAACCGACATCACAGCATTCGGGACATTCCCATAAGCAAAAAATATCATTCATTTTGAACAAGTAGTTGTCTCCCACCCCCCCCCTCTCTCTCTCTAGCTCTCCCTCCCTCCCTCTCTCTCTCTCTCTCTCTCTCTCTCTCTCTCTCTCTCTCTCTCTCTGTCTCTGTGTGCCAAATGGTGCATTGCTTTCTAATGGTCTGACCCCCCCCCTCCCACCCCATTTCTTTAATATAAATATCTCTTATAATAATAAATCATGCAATTAAACTGCGCATGCATGTTCCCAATTGCTTAAAGCATATTTAAAACAACATTCTGAGGAATTACCAGATAGCTAAAAGAAAAAACACCTAGATCAGCTATGAAAGGAAGGGGGGGGGGGGGGGGGGAGGCATAAGCATCTATAATATTGTTATAAGGGAGATTACTAGAATTAAAGGGGAAAAAAAAGGAATCATTTACTTAGCTATAATATTAATGCCTTGATTGCTCACTACACTTATTAATAATTATGTTCAAGCATTCTGCGGAATTACCAGATAGCTATAAAAAAAAAAAAAAAGCCGTCTCCGTGGCCAAAGTTTGCGAACGCGGTTCGAGAGCCGCTTACTAGGCGTTCGAAACGCAGCCGCGACTGATTTGTGCAGCAGACAGTGACTCGTTGTGTTATAACGCGTTGGTATGGGAGCCGGTAGATCAGAAAGCACTGGAAAACTACGGAGCGTAAAATATTGCCAAGTACATCAACAGGAACTGAAAATGCTGGTGTTGACTGCAACGTCCTGCAAGGGACATGAAAAAAAATCCACGAACAAAACAATGAGTAGGGGGCATAAACACCTAACATTATTATAAGGGAGATCACTCGAATTTAAAAACAGGAATAATATTCGTAGCTATAATATTAAAAATTATCTTATATATCTTTTTCTTTATATATTGAAATTAAAACTACTAACAGAAAAGTCAAATATAATAAGTAAATAATATTACTTTAAGACTACTTATAAAAATTTGTTCCTAATCTTTACGTACTTACATTTTATAACCCACTTTATGGTTCTTTAAGTACATCTTAAATGCTGAAAGTATACTTTTAATGTAGTGTCATTACTCTAAGTAATACAATTGAAAAAGATTTTTTTACTGGCTCTCTTAGGGCCACATAAAATTTAAGACAATTCTGTCCTAGAGGTTAGCGACTTATCAACGCATTCTCGTATACTCTCGTAAGTAACGTGACGACGGTGAGAATCAGCAGTGGTTCGAATCGTGTCGGTAACTTACGGGGTATGTGAGCCGGCCGCTCAGAAGGCAATGGCAAACTACTGAACGTAATCTTGACAAAGACATCAACAATCAGCTGAAAGATGTTTATTTTGACTGCGAAGTCCTGTAAAGGATATGCAAACATTATTACATAAATAAACACACATAGTATTATTTGGCGCTCACAGAAGGAGAAGAAGGAAGTAAAGGCTATAGGACAACATAAATTTTGAAAGCTATAGTAACCGACCGGGAAAATAAAATAAAATATATTGGAAATTAACCACACACAACCCAAACTTTGATAGAAAAAGAAAACCCCGCCGCGCAGCAAACACGGCTAGGGACTTCTGATCGTCAGAAGTGTATCTTCTTCCCCAAGTGTTTTGTTCCATTACACTCTTGATACTCTAGGGGCGGTCTCCGTACGGGGCATGAATTCGGGCGTCTTTTCCCTGCCGTAGAGATGTCTTCAGATCTGTTTTTCACTATACAGTGAACATATTTTCAGAAATGTAGAAGATATAAATGGAATCGTCATTGAAAAACGAAACAACCAGAACACTAGATATGCAGATGACACAGTATTGATTGCAGACAATGATCAGGATCTGCAACAATTAGTAGATGCGGTTGTTGTACACAGTGAACAACTGGGGTTAGAATTAAATTGTAAAAAGACACATATTATAGTCGTCATTGGGAAGAAATAAATACAACAATGTAATATACAAGTAAATGGAAATATTCTCCGCCAAGTGAATCGGTACAATTATCTCGGAACTGTCATAGCATCTGATGATAGATGCCTTGAAGAGATTAGAACAAGAATCGCCATGACGAAAGTAGACTATAGAAAGATGAAAAACATATTGACCAATAAAAATATATAAATTGAATCGAGAAAAAGAGTTGCGACATGAGGTATCTTGGAGAGACGGGTCTTCGTCTTGCGGACAGATTTAGACAACATTTATCCGATATCGACAGTGGTGCCAGGAAACCGGTACCCCTACACTTCAACAGTTCCGACCACTGTGGGGTTGCCGACATACGTGTTACGGCGATAAAATCGGGCACATCTCACGAACGCGATCGTAAGACATTGGAAAACCGTCTTATCTTCCAATTGGGTTCACTTTCCCCTCACGGCCTCAATGTTCAACACAGTTTTATTTAAATCCCCTACGCCCCTTATCCACAACCCCCCCCCCCCCTCCATCTCCGCTACCTTATAGTCAACTTCATAGCAAGTTGTAAGTCCTTCGCAGGACGTGGGAGTCACCACCAGCAGTATCTCTGCTTTTTGTGACTTCTTGGTTGGTTTGCATGGGGTCGTTTCTCATTGCGTTCTGAACTACCGTCACTTGTGCTACCTTTTGATAGCAAACGCTTGCTGGCCTGCACATATATTGCCCACAGCAGCGTTTCGAACTTGGCGGAATTGCGTACTGCATCCGTTACATCGCCTCAGAGGGACACATCCATATTTTTCCATTCGCTCTCCTGGGCGCACCCCGATCCCCCTAACGCGGGTTCCCTCACCGGTTGAATTAACCAATCACCGAGTTTCTGGCTGCACTGACCTTTAGGCAGTTGACCCCTTTAACACAACATCCGTTCCATTCCAGCCATGGATAGCCGTCTAAAGCTTGGACACAGATGAGTTGATATTTAGACATTCATGTAGTGTTGATCGTGTATTAGTTTAATCGATTTTTGTTTGTTTGTTTTGTGCTGACGAAGGCTTTGGCCGCAACGTTCATTGTTTTTTGTAGTTGTCTTTGGTAAGGCTCTCAACCTACTTCTCGTTTTTCAGTGATTCATTCATTGCTTTTCAAGTTTTACCGCAGTTCACCTTATTCTCGATAACCACGCTTCATTCCCACCAACTGCTACTATATGTTTCACGTTCCGTCCTCATAGTCTGTTAAGTTTTTGTTGGTTTTTACTAGTCCATTCAGTGTGTGTTGTGTGCTTATTATTTGTGTCTACACGTCCACCGTCTGCCACGCTGCCCCATTACTGCCCTTCCCACTGGCTATTCTATCAATTTTACCGCCCATTTCCTTTGTGCACACGCTTGTACACCCGGTGACCCCATTTCATGACTAGGCCTTCACATCGGTCTCGTCTCAATATTTTCTTTACCATTTGCCGCTATGCCTTCAACCGACTCACCTCAGTTATTCCAACAGTTGAGATCATACATCATCGTCTGCTTTTCTCTTCTACCAACGGATATTAAAATCACAGCCACCGACTTGGCTCTTAACATCTACAAAAAGACTCGTATTACATGTCATTTTAACTTCCTGCAGAACTTGGATAACGGGCAGTGAAGTTGAAAGACATCTGATGGCTGTAGAAATGTGTTTTCTGAGGAGAATGCAAAGAATACCATGGACAGACAGAAAAACCAATGACCAAGTATTACAGGAAATGAAATGAAAATCGTAAATTGATTAGAGAAATTAGACGTAGACAGTCAACATTTATTTGGACATGTTATGAAAAGAAATGAGTTGGAGAATTTGGTGACAACTGGCATGATCGAAGGGAACAGACCAAGGGGAAGACCGAGAAGTAAATACCTGGATGGCTTGGCCACATGGCATGGTCGAGACAGGAACACTGAGCTTATCCACGACTCTAGTGATTGAGTGAAATGGCGAGTCATGACCGCCCGCGCTTTCCGGCATGGCACATAATGGATGGATGGAGACGTTCGGTCACTTTCGTTGTCCTTGTTGTGTTTTTCCCTTAGCTGTTACCATGTCCACTCTCAAGCCTCCCCTCCCTCAGAGAGGAGAGTCTGTGCAGCCTGTGCTTGCCCCTTAGTATTTGTGGTCGTGGAGAGTCTGCTTCATCCCCAGCTACGGCCCCTATCGCCTCCTTACTTTTCCGTTGCCATGTTCCTTCTTCGTTCCCCGTTCATGGCGCCGCAATCTACTAGGAAGCTGGTTCTTCCGTTTGGTTCCTTGACCCACCTCTTGGTCTCTGCAGCTGGGTGTGACTTACGGCCGATTACCGCTTTGTTATGGAGATTGGACTTCGGCCGACATTTGCATGATTTGACTTCACTCAGATTCACCACCCTCGCTCGGAGGAAAGGCTATAGAGTTGACACGAGACGATGCAAGTTCGTGTTCTTAGATGATGAGATGTGAGGCGTTCTGCAGTTATCGCTTTTAACCTTACTAGTTTCGAGACTCGTCCCACTTCAGATTTCGAACAATTCCATAGCCAGCACGAGGCCTTTTCGGCTGCCTCACCCAGTGGTTTTTGTGCCAGAGTTCTTGCTTGTCCTTTAATGCATAATTACTTTAGCATATCATACACGGAGTGGGAGACTAGGCCTCTGGCGTCTACCTCTACGGTGAATAACCTGGCGGTGTACCCTTGCCGTGTGTCAAGTCTTTATCAAATATGACTGAGCTACCGTATGACAGTAGACGGTACTACCTGCTTTCTGTCAGCACCGAATGCTGGGCTGCGCTTACCAAACCCGACACCTCACATTGTGCCAACGGCTTCGGGCCGAAGAGCGCTATTGGGAGAGTAGTAGTATACAATGTGCAAACTAACACCCAAATAAGGATCCGGATCCGCCTGGTGACGTAGTATTTTACTTTATAAAAAGTCATGATCCTATGCTCTGACGTCAAAAAACGGATACTACGGGGACCTAATTTTCAAGGGATGCAACCCATGAATAAATAATCGAACGTATTTTTGCACTGTTACTTCCCTTTTTGGGAGAAATTTATTTTTTAAAATGTAATAAGTGCTGCTATTAGTAGTTGTAGTGGGTGATGCTTAAAAAACTATCATCATACTAGTGAGGGTGTGTTAGGGTACAGTGCTCTTCCTCCTCATTGTCACCCTTCTTGTTTTTCTCGCGTTCTTTCTTTATCTGTATAGGGCTGGGCGTAAATACTATCACCACTCCATTGGTGCTGTGTAATGGATAGGGCTAAAGTACATTTCCTCGATGTGGTCTAGGGGCGGGCCAGAGTGGGGATGGGCGATCAGAGGTGGGCGTGGGTGTCGGCGTGTAAGGTAGGTCTAGGTGGTTCGAACCTCGAGCCATGACATGTGTCATATGAAAAACGTAATAGGTAAGCACGTTTATATGGCATTTATATGGTCTATAGAGGGTCGTAGTGGTGTAAACACTATCATCATATGGGTTGCAAATGAAAATCATAAACAGTCAAAGTGGCCGATATTATTGATTGCAGATAGTATGGCTTAGTGAAATTCGTTGGTAAGGGGTGGGTAGTGGTTATTAGTGGTCTGTAGAGAGTCACAGTGGCTTCTTCACTATCATCGTATGGGTTACAAATGAAAACGTTTAAAAGTAAAAATGGCCGATATTATTGATGGTAGCTGGTATAGCTTAGTTAAATTCGTTGGTAAGGGGTGTGTAGCGGTTATTAGTGGTCCGTAGAATGTCGTAGTGACATATACAGTATCATCGTATGGGTTACAAATGAAAACCTTTAAAAGTAAAGATGGCCGATAGTATTGATTGTAGTGGGTATGGCTTAGTGACATTCGTTGACAAGGGGTGGGTAGCGGGTATTAGTGATCTGTAGAGTGTCGTAGTGGTGTAAACACTATCATCACACAGGGTAAAACTTAAAATCTTAAAATGTAAAGATGGCCGACATTATCAACTGTACCGGGTATGGCTTAGTAAAATTCGTTAGTAAGGGGTGGGTGAGTGGTGGAGTATGTTGATAAGTGCTTCCTAACACTATCATCACCCGGTTTTCAGAGCTTCAAATGAAAACATTAAAAAAGTTTAAAAAATGCCCGGCATTATCGTCTATATCGGGTATGGTTTAGTGAAATTCGTTAGTAAGGGATGGGTGAATGGAGGAAAGACTAGATAAGTCTTCTAAACACTATCATCCTACGGTTTCAGAGCTTCAAATGAAAACCTTAACAAGGTAAAAGTGGCTGGTATTATCGGATGTTACGAGTATGGTTTAGTGATATTTGTTGGTAAGGGGTGGGTAAGTGTAGGTGTAGATAGATAAGTGCATCTGATCGTTATTCAGGGGTGAGCGAGTGGTGGGGTCGCTAGATAATTACGGCTGGTCCTTGATAAGAGACGGAGGAGGTGATAGATAAAAATTCTAGGTCGATGGTAAAGGGTGTGTGAGTGGAGAAAAGGCTACATAGGTGCCTCTGAACACTGTTAAGGGGTAGTCGAGTGGGGCGGGGGTGGCTAGATAAATACGTCCGTTCCTTGTTAAGATCCGGAGGTTCAGTCTCATATTAAGTTTAAAGACTGAACTAACAGTTGGCTGATCTGAGGGTGGCCGCCTGCGTGCTTCATCACGGGGCTATGTCGGCGGGGGCGAACGTACTTGAACGTGTTTAGACATGTCTTTGGGGAAAACCGGAGGATGACTCAGAGCTACACAGTCACAATTGACCTGACTCCCTCGGATCTTTGTTGTATGAGACAAAGAATTCCCCAGATGAAAGCAAACTGGACGGCGGGTTGATTCCAGTCAGTCGAAAACAGGCGGAGAAAACCAGACTCTGGACTGATTGGCGTCTAGACTTGTTGGTGACGTCCCACAAGCCGATATAAAGGCCGTTGTGGTAAACAGGTTGCGTAAGTCGACCCAGATTTCTGAAGTGTTAAGGATCGGTGCAGTTTCCGAATTGTGTTCAATGAAAGAAACTATAGTGTCAAATTGTTGATATTTATCGGCGGACATAGATTCAGTCTGTGATTGCATAGTTTCTGTCAGCAACCGGAATAGGCATATGGTAGGCTATTAATCATATCTAACTTAGAGTATGATTAGGAATAGAGTACAGTACTGTGCGGTGATATAATGTATTATAGGTGCGGTGATACAATGTATTATAGGTGTGGTGATATAATGTTCTATAAGTGCGGTGCTAGAAAGTATCATAGGAACGTCGGCACTAGTATCCTATTGTGTGGCTTTAACTAGCTTGTGTGATATATCATTTTACTCAGGGAGTTGAGGACAATGTAGTGGGATAATAATTAGAGAGATTGAGGATGGTTGGGAGGGAGGAGGGAAATGTGAAATGGTAGGATCTTCCAGTAGGGCATCTGCTTAGTTTCTACACGTTCCTTTATTATTTCTTGGTGTTGCCATGTCTCAGACCACGTGATGAGCTATTTGGCCATATGACAGAGATCGGATCTCTGTTGTAGATCTGAGTGCTGCTATTGGCCTACACTCACCTAATTCCGGCCAGGATTGAGTTGCTCTCACCATAGATTTCTCTACTCAACAGGTTCCATGTATGTGTGCTATGATATTCAACAGTGAAGCTAGAACACAGTTTAGAAGATGATGGCTCAGGATTTGAAGACAGAAGTTGCTGAGAGGCCTCTACATTGGGCTTATACCCAAGTTGGTCTGCGGGAACCTGGCTTCTGCTGAGCAGGACATGCTGATGATACTTATGTTTAGCAAGTGATAGTTGTATCACTGAACAGTCAGAACATTATATATATATATATATATATATATATATATATATATATATATATATATATATATATATATATATATATATATTATATATATATATATATATATATATATATATATATATATATATATATATATATATACACACAACACTGATACCAGGAACATTCATATAAATTTATAGAAATACCTGGAACATTCAGATGGTGGTGTTAATACGGGGAATCTTTACAACCAGTGACACTAGATCAATTAAGATTTCCCAAGTAACAGTGACAATAGTGTTAGAATTCTCTGAGTAACAAACAGTTAATAACAGAGGAAATTCATAGTGTGAATTGGATTGAAGACTCTCATTAGACAGTGTGTGTCATTGATGTCCAAACATCTGGATGCCTCGGGAGATAGCGGAGAAACTCTTCACGTGACCGGAGAAGCATCACCTCGGTGAGGTTGTTTGTCTGGAATACATGGTGCTGGTGTGTTCTCAGAAAAGTGATGAGAATGACTATACTCCTGAACACTGATCTGAGTCTATATACACCTTAGAATATACGCCACACATTCTACACATTACACACACACACACACACACACACACTTCTCCTACATATACTCTTTGCTTTAATAAATTTCGTGTTTTTATTTGTTGAAGCTAGAGTTGTCAAGTATGTTATGTTGGGGAAGAATGAGAGGGGGCATGATCCAGGGGTGAGTAAGAGTGAGAAGAAGGTGTCTTCAGATTGAGGGAGTGTTGTGGACGGAGTCTGCTGGATATCTCCAGGATAGTGATTGTCATAGTCCTATCTATCTCTTCACTCTAGCTCACTGGACTCAGACAGGCAAATTACAACATCCAGGACGTTCACATACACCAGTAACAATGACTGCAATCGGAAACTCACAGGAGCAGTCTCATGTACAACCTTTATTACATAATACTAAAAGGTAATCTCATTTAGAGCACACCTTGTCTCAATACACCTTTACCTCACGCTTACGATTAAGCACTCATTCTACACAGGCGGCCAAACGCTCGCTCACATCCACCTGGGCGATATTTACACACTGTCGCCCTTCTGACCATTCGCAATCACAGTCTCACATCATCGTGTACATATCACAGCTAGTACATTCCTCGAATATCAATACACAACGCCCATCTCATCTATCTGCCACAACACTCGTTCGATCGTTCTATTTCTCGCTATTCTCAAAACGTCCGTCCCTATCTGCTGTCTCACACACACTGCCCTTTCTCCTCCTCGTCCTTTCCCCATCACGTGTGTCTGTCCACGGACTTCTTGCGTGACCTTCCGTCAGCCAAGCCGTGGCGTCTCCTACTGTCCTTGACCTCGGCTATTGCTCCTTACACACATACAGGATCCAGACACTCTCCCCCCGCGCCACCAATGTGGCACTTTCTTTTAGAAATGTGACACATTCTCTTGTTTTTAATACTGATAGATCTTTTTAATCTTGTCAGGGGACTGTATGATCACTGGTATAGGTATGCGTACATTATTCAGCTTGTCTTCTCAGAGATTAACTATCACTGTTGTTCTCTCTTTCTCAGTAATGAGGTGTTTTTTTTTTCAACGTTTTGTCGTGGTCTGGCAATTGTTTTGATTGGGTCTACTTGCCACACCTCGTTATATTCTTCAATACCCATTCCGTGACATTACATAATGGTCATGTTTCACAATCGATTCAATGTGTATTATCTTCTCATAGTTTTTGAGACTATGCTGGTTTAAGGATTCTCCATTGATTCACGCCCGTAATAAGGCTACAATATCCTCTTACAGCATTCTTCGATTTTCTCTCTATTCAGACGCGGTTTCCCTCGTCTATGATTAATGCACCATATTCGATTTTATTTCTGAGCACACTATGTCACTGTTGTGGTCATGGTTCGAATATACTTCATGTATGTAATAGTCCCTCTTAAAACCTTTTTCTGTCAGACCTTGACTATTTCCCTTTATGGGCACACCTCATTTACTGTTGTGGAGAGTCATTATTAATCTCTTTCGTCAGTATACCGTTATTTGTATGTTCATTTTCGTTCCACTATTCTTGTATTAGTTTTGTAACCTTGTTGCTAAGCGTCATTCGCTGGGCCCTCCACTATACGTGAATGTCAGTTTTGTAAAACTCACGTATTGGGACTGCCAGGCGTTGATTCTTAGCATTACACCACATACATTTTTCAGTTATACACTTACAATTATTTCTAACTATCACGTCATAACATTCTAAACTAATATAATAATAAAATTAAACATTCGCTTTTATACAATTAATAACTTTACAATACAATGTTCACCATCACTGCATGTATGCAGTTATGCGGCTGGAGTCGTACCGCAGACACGGCAATTCTGGAGTTACTCGATCTAAGGATATAAAGTGGGTTACGGTTAAAACCAATTTTCTGCTAGGTGGGGATTTACAAATTTACTGTGGATATTATTTTGAGTGCTATCTCCAAACTTGCACTCCTATATGTTTATATAAATATAACAGTTCAAATAATAATAATATGATAGGTATAGTTTTGAAATGTAATCGTACACTTTTGTATACCGACATGCACTTTCTATATGCATTCCAAAGTGGGCAGATTACTTTGTCGCTGATTTTTCTCAGTACTTCCACCGAGTGATGATTTACATTGTTTAGCATGTGTATGTGTTTGAGTTGATTTACCATGGTAATTACCAGTGGCAACAAAAAATTTTGATTCACGAGTAATGATGTAAGTATCACAGTTAGCTGGTTTGTCATGAGTAATATCATCCGTGTTGCACAATGATGATGTGTGAGTAAAACTGTTAGTGAAGTCATTTGTTCTATATTCAATAGGAGTAGTGCGAGTAGCATTATCCATTGTGTGCACTTTCGCACGTGTATAGTTAAAAGGAGGTATAACATACACCATGGTGCATTATGGTCTTTTCAAGCACTTGTAAAATGCTTGACATATGTAAATTCTTGTCTCTGTGGGTAACCAATAGTTTCTGTTTTCTCTTGTTGTGAGAGAGTAGTTGAGTTGGTCTGGTGTGGTACCTTGGTCTGTTTATCATCTTGTTGTCCGTTGAGTGATGTGTTTATGGCAGCGTTTGTTGGGGTGTTAACTTTCTGCCAGGTCTGGATTTCGGACTCTGTGTGGTCTGTTACATTTGTTACGTTTCCAATTATCAAGTCGCAGCATGGGTTATCTAATACTGCGCAAATTATTCTGCCTGATAGAAATGGTGATTTTATGTTGGCCCATGCCATAGAATATTTCTCTATTGTTCCTGAAAAAGTTCTGCAATAGATGTATTGCTTGCTTGCTTGCTTATGTTCGTTGGCTTGAGCTCCAACGCGAAGTCCAATAGATGTATTGATCTAAATAGTCTTTATGGTCGACTAGAGACTTTCTAAGACCGATGAGACAGGACCCTGTGTCACATAAGCATGAGCATAATGTGTCATTAATGTATCCCTGATGGAATGTTAGTTTTCCTACTGACAGTTTGGAGGTATTGTTCATTTTATTTTTTTCTTGTGGAGTATTCTCCTCTCTGGCTAGGTAGTGGGGCTGACTTATGTTAACAATATTATTGAAATATGGTATGAAGTCTGTTGGGTGAAACTCAGTCTGTTTTTCTTTCTTTGAAGTGTTTGTGCTACATGTTTTCATATCTGTGATGTTTACTTTCTCTAGTTTCTTTGCTGGACTGTCTGTTGTAATGTATGTGGCTGCATTTGCTTTTGCTTTTTGTATTTGTTTTAAACCTTCACATTCAAAACGTCTGTGACCAAAGGCTGAACAAAAGTGACATTTGGTTCTATATTTCTTCTGATTTATCTTTCCCAGTTTTTGTGCTATAATAGTGTTAAGATATTCTTGATACACCGGATTTCTGTCGCACATTGCATTTCCTGTATGTGGAGTGTTGCAATGTTTGCACAGTACTGGTTTTGTTTTTTATGGTTTGTTTTGACAATCAGTGGCTGAAGATGCCGTTGCACTCTCAGTGTTATTTTGTGGAGTGTTCTTACCTGGGTTCATAATTTGGTTGTAATATTCGCGGCATGTTTTTAGTAATCCTTTTATTGGCTCTATGTTGTGATCTTCTAAATATTTTGCGCATTCAGCTGGGAGTGTTGCTTTAAGTTTTTCTATTAGGAAGAAATTTAATACCTCTTGCTCGTGGCCTGTATGTCTAATTACAGATATTAGCCTCACGTAATAGCTTTGTATTTCCTGTATATAATGGCTAAACGACTGGTCTGGGACCGGTTTCAGGTTTTGTAACGCCAAAATTACAGTGTCAAAGTAGTTGAAATAATTTGATAATATATTTGTGTTGTAATAATCATAGTCTTCCCTCGACATATCTGGTATGATCTCTTGTAGTTGTTTACTTTTTATTGGTATGAATTCCCTATACCATGTATACCATCTAGTTTTAGGAATTTTGTAGTCTTGCATTTTCTTCTCAAATTATTGTGTCCAATCACGGATTATGTTATTTTTCCTATGCATATTTTCAATTCTCTTCAAGTTTTCTTTAACTTGTGCCTGTGTACCCTAGAAATAGCCCTGCAATTTTCTGTAATGTTCTGTGCCCCAGTATCCCGATTGATCTGGAGTGTTTTCATATTCTAAGGCTGATTGTTTAAGGTCGTCACATGAAATCATTTTGGACCTGGTTTAATTTCTAAGTATTTAAATAATATATTGGTATAGGCTATTTATGTTTCAATAGAGCAAAATGTACCTTGTTTCCTATTCTGATATCATTTTATGTTCATTAATATTCAAATCTACTAATGATGATATATATACAAGGAAATCAAAGAATGCAGATTTGCGTAATTAGCAATCAAAATTAATCAACTTATCTTTATCTGCTGTTTACTCGAACGCTTGATGTACAGGAACATAGTTCTTCTGATGGTTATGGTTGACCTCTTCTGGTTACGTCGGTCGCTTTGTAGAATTGAAACCTGCTGTGGAAAGAAATGACGTTATTTTCGTTCTATTTTTATCAACAAATATATGATTTACAATTTATTACTATTTTCTTATAGATCTTATTCAGTAGATCTTCTTCTTTAGATAAGTAGCGTTTTTTTATGCATTTTAGTTGGGTATGTGAATCGTGTGTACTTCTGACACCATTTTACCTGTCATAGTCCTATCTCTTCGCTCTAGCTCACTGGACTCGGACAGGCAAATTACAACATCCAGGACGTTCACATACACCAGTAACAATGACTGCAATCGGAAACTCACAGGAGCAGTCTCCTGTACAACCTTTATTACATAATACTAAAAGGGTAATATCATTTAGAGCACACCTTATCTCAATACACCTTTACCTCACGCTTACGATTAAGCACTCATTCTACACAGGCGGCCAAATGCTCGCTCAAATCCACCTGGGCGATATTTACACACTGTCGCCCTTCTGACCATTCGCAATCACAGTCTCACATCATCCCGTACATATCACAGCTAGTACATTCCTCGAATATCAATACACAACGCCCATCTCATCTATCTGCCACAACACTCGTTCGATCGTTCTATCTCTCGCTATTCTCAATACGTCCGTCTCTATCTGCTGTCTCACACACACTGCCCTTTCTCCTCCTCGTCCTTCCCCCATCACGTGGGGCTGTCCACGGGCTTCTTGTCTGACCGTCCGTCAGCCAAGCCGTGGCGTCTCCTACTGTCCTTGACCTCGGCTATTGCTCCTTACACACATACAGGACCCTGACAGTGATATTGAATTAAAATAAATGTGGGTGTTGATTCCCCTCACTCCAAGGACGACACTAAAGTAGTAAAGAAGAACAAATAACGACTACGACATTCTTTACATACGAAAATACCATCATTTTTCCAAAGTACTTCACTTGTAACTTAACATACACAGGCATGATTGCTCAGGTGGATGAATATTTCACTTGTCAGATAGTGGTTATCAAGCGTCTATGAGAGAAACAAACCTGTCTAACAAAGTGCTGCTTCAGGGTTCACGAACCAACCTGGTGGTTCTTATTCAGCTTGAGGATTCACCCTGAAGCATGATGTGGCGCAGTCAGGTGTGGTAGGTGTGTATCCCAATCACTCGCCCTTCCAGACGTAGTGGTTTCCGTAAACAACATGCTGGTTCATAACCTGGCAACCTAGTTCACCCACAGGCAACTTAGTTCACCAAACACAGGCTTTGGTTCACAAAACAGGCAACACCTGAAAGGAAGAGCGGTAGGTGAGAGAATTCGGTCCCACATTGGAACACATGCATCAAATCATGGAATACACAGCCATCCGGTATGCTAATTGGTTTACACCTAATTAGGGAATCATCTCTATATGCATAGATTAGAAGCATGGGTAGCAGTCCAATGTCAGATGGCCCACAGAACAGCCCATCGGATAGAATGAGATCCGAGAATGTCGGGTCTGATCAGATGTCTCTCCTACAGCTATTCATAAATCGCCGTTGCTAAATGAATAGCTATACTAGTTCTATTATTTGGATAGAAACTAAACAAGGAAAGGCGGTCCCTGGACCCCTCCCTAAAATCGTACATATGTACACACTCCAATTGGCAAGTGGGATCTCTTGCCCACTGGCAGCGAACCTCTTTTGAGTCCCTCTTATCTAGAGGCCAGAAGTCTTGACGAAAACATGTTATCTCCTACACGTTTACAGGTGACGCGCCAGTTCTGATCTCTTCCCCAAGCGGATTAGCCTTGGACTATGACCGAACTTCACGGCTGGCCTGGTTTGCCAGTCATATACTTTAGCAACTTGCACTCTATCCCCATATCCCATTTATCCCCGTGCCTCTTTCATCCTTCATGCATCATTCCATACATCCCTCGCATTAGCACTCTCGTACTCATGCCAGTATGGAAAGAACAGGATAGTCAAGAGAAGCATTTAGAACGCAGTATTACATCGCGACGATGACGCATATCGATCGATTCGAACCACTCCGGCGGTCGGTATCTCGCTCAACAAGGATCACAATACATGGCCTAATATATATATATCACAACAATAGCGTATATATAAATCTAGCACAACATGATATCAATACTTACCTGAATTCCTCTTTTCCACGAAATGAAATCACTAGTTAGTTAACACAAACTAGCTACATCACTTCCTATGGCTTAGAAGTACGTGCTCTGTTTCCTAAGTACTAGGCATTTCACTGTATGAATTCCGCACACTGTCAACTTACCTGTCTATTCCGAAGGCTCTACTAACAGCAGATCTTAACTGACATAAGTCTAGTGCACAAAATACAACAAGAAACTATTCCCTAGAATTGCATAGCAAACATAATATATGCAAATACTTACCGTACGTAATTAATGACAATTTCGCGGATATAACGGACTTGTATTTACAGTAGAAGCAACACACCGTTACAATTAAGCTTTGTCAACATTCCGTACACAGCTGAACGATGTTCTAGTTACGACACGGCGTTATCGGCAACTAATTAGTTATGCAGAATCGTTCGCATATTTAATATATTGCTGTACGGTCGCGTTTACGCTCAATTACAAGGGTAAAATGATTAAAGACGTATTTACCTGAACATGTGAATGGACCACAAGTCAGCTAAAAATACTGTCTGCTGGCCATTATGCCTTTCTAGATGACAGTCTGCTGAAGTTGGATTGTGCGTCTGCACACCTCGAAATGTCGACAGTGAATTACTCTTACTGCCGAATTTCTCCTACGTGCGTGGCACCACGGTGTGTCCCAACCTCTCGAGAACCATGCATTCTCCGCACTGGAGACTCTATATTCTCCTTGCACGTAATAATGTGACTGCACGGAGTTACCTCGTCACGCAAGTCAAGATATTTCGAGAACTTTCTCGACATAGAAACTTGCTCGGCGTTCCCCAGTCTATTAATAACTGGGAAAGTCCCTAATTACGCGCCAAGGTCAAGCGAAACCTCCAACGACACAGCACAGATACTGCATCGTTTCGTCACATAGGCCCCCTCTTAAGAGGATCGACCCCGTAGTTCCACTTCTATGTCAGAAGCTGTCTATGTCGTTCACTCTTCTCTTTCAGAGACCGGATGGCGGGTGAGGAAGTCTACCCCGACAATATTTCATAGGATACGTTTACCAAAAGTGGTTGGGTTGCAAGCCACCAAGTATCACGGGTGATCAACGCCTAATCAGCTACCACGATCGGTCATCTCGCGGTTTCGTGCGGACCAGAGCTCCCTTCTCGATCTGATTTAACGATTGTCCTCGCCAGAGTTTACTGGACTTCTGCAATTCCAGCTTCCCCTTTCGAGGACCCAGCTGGACTGCAGTCGGTAGGTTTGAGGAACCAGAGGTATGTGTACCTGCCGACACAACATACCTCTTCCGACCACGGTTCTCAGTGTAGCTAGCACTGCGGGTGTTCTTTTGGCCGGTTATGTTCTCTTTATCCCAGGGTAGAACCGAAGAAGTTACCTGCACATACATATAGGACTTCCTATGGTGTGACAGATTATCCGCTACCTGACCTGAACCCCGAACCGCATTCTCTGCGACACGCTGCGCCCAATGGTGTGGCCACTTATCATCGGGCTTCTCCTCATGACTTATGAGGAGAGTGGAATGGAAAGTAGCAGACTTTCCCAGGATCTCCACTCCATAGTGATTGTGGGTCCCCACTTTATCCACTAGGAATGGGCCCTGCCACCCGATTTCGAATTCTTTCACCTCGATTGAGAGTAGTACTTGAACTCGGTCTCCTACCGCCAAGGATATCTTCGGCTTAGTCCATTTTCCTGGTGTGCATTTACGGCACTCTGGACAAGCCCTGATATATCTGCGCACGTCGCCTGTCATTCCCGGCCATGTGTAATAGCGGGAAAGACACTTACCGGTTGCCCCTACAGTCAGATGTCAGGTTGGGGACCTGACATGTACTTTCTGCAGCAGATTAGCTCTATAGCTCTCAGGAACTAACTTACGTTCCCACTGCCACTTCTTTTTTCCAGCCCGTATGCACTGCGACCGGATGTCAGAGCAGAACTGACCCGGGTTTAGCGGGTTCATCTCGTTGGACAACCTACCTGAATAAGAACATTCCGTCGCATCCTTATTCCGAGCCGTACTCATCACTTCCGGCTGAGGGTTCGAGAGACTTACCTTTTCTAGACCATCTTCCACTGTAGATCTGACCTGCCTAGACTTACCGTTGCTAGGGTGCTTGGGGTCCCCCAAAAACACGTACTTCAAGCCCAGGATCATGGGATAGATTGGGTCCGGTACTACTGTCGCCTGAATGATTAACGTAAAGTACTTGCTCCGAATCTCCACATTGGCAATCGGGCAACGTAACGCAACAACACTCTTAATGGCTGGCTGTATCTCCGTTGTCTCTCCAGTGAGTTGCGCTGGGCATGTCAGGTGGGATGCAATTACCGCAGGAAATTGCAACTCTGTGTCATATAGGCACATTACCTTTTGCCCGTTCACTTCGACTCTCTCAACCACTGGTGGTCTCTCTTGTTCACAGTTCACCGTACCCGCCTTCACTTTCCTGCTTGGTCTACCTTTAACCTCTGCAAGACAAGCAAAGTGCAAGTCCTTGGGTTTACTTCTACACTCACTGGTGTTGTTGGTGCTGGACTTGCAGAATTTGCACCACCTTTTGCTCCACTTCCTCCTTGGAGAGCCAGGTGGGCTATTCTTACCGGGTTTACGGTTAGAGTTCTCCTCTAAAGTGTTTACCTGTTTGGCCTGCTTCTTCGAATCTTTGGCCTTACCCGACTTACCTTGATCCTTGTCTTTCGACCTCGGATCGGTTGGACTGGTGTCTCCAGTCTCGCCATTGACCTCAACATACCGTTCAGCTATCTTGGTAACTATATCTAACCTTTCAGCTCCATTCTCACCTAAGAAGTTCGCAACGGTTTGGACATTTGCAATCGCATCTGATCTACAACCATCAACTCACGCAAACTGTCATACTCTTCTTTAAATCCGGCCAAGGCCATCCACTTGAGAATGTATGAGTTTAGCCTCACACTATATGCTGAAAACAATTCACCAGGTTCCCGTTTAAAAGTTCTGAACTTCCGTTGGTACGATCGCGCTGTGATTTCAAATCTCTTCAAGAGGGCAACTTGTAATGCCGGGTAATCATTCTTCATTCCCGGTGGTAAGCATGCATAGACTTCGTAACTGACACCGCAAAGTCCCTGGGAGAGTTTCGAACACCATTTATCTTTGTCTAACCCCATTGCAATAGACATCACTTCATATTTCTCTAAGTACTGGTCTATACGTTCTTTCTCGGGTTCGAATGGATGTAACGGCCATTTCATGGTATGGTAGGCACGTCTACTGGTTGCCTCTGAGCTAGCGGGTGCCACTCCTCCAACAGTTCCCTCGGTTCCGCCAGTAGCAGGCGTCTGTGCCTCAAGTAGCTTCATCATCTCTCTGTCAGTTTCCATCTCCAGACGTTTCATCTCGCTGTCAGCTGCTATCTTCTTTTCTTCCAAAGCCACTTTACTAGCTTCAAGTTCTCTTTCTGCTCTTCTCATCTCTCGATCTTCTTGGCGAAAGTTTCTTTCCACCTCTTGAACATAGGATTTCAATTCAACTCCCTCTAGTCCTAACTCACGCGCAGTTGCATGAACCTTGGACAAGTCTAACTCTCGGGTAGCCATTTTGACTATGAGATGTGGTTAACTAAGTGTATGTGTGTGCCAAGTAATACAATCAATAACTAATTAATGGTATTAACTAAAGCAACATTACAACACATATGTCCGTCAGACAGAGTAGTGAGATAGGCAGATAAGAAGTAGAATCTTACGTAGACTGAAGTAAGAGGATATAGACTAATTCAGTATCCCTATGAGAGGTCAGAACAACAGACAGAGTCCTGGAATAATCCCTGACGTCCCCCACTCTTCTATAGTGTACCGGGATGGCCTCGGCTATTGGGAATGAACACAAGCCCCGAGGTATCCCTAACACTATCGTGTATTCTGACCCCAGGGGCTGGACAGGTAGATACACTGTTTCACTCCGCTGTTGACCTCGGTTAAGTTTAATGAGTCTACACGCTCCTCCCAGATTCTAGACCTCGACTATCTACCTTCTACCTTGGGACAATGAACACTTAGGCATCGTCCGGGACCACACTCAATAAATTTAGAAAAGAATAAGTCAACATAAATAAAGTTTATTCTACCCTAAAGACAAAGGAAGGAAATGAACACCCTGATAGAATATAATCTATGTACAATAAAGATAATAGAGTAGAGACAGAATCAGAGAATCAGAGAATCAGCCATCTTCGTCATCGGCTGAAAGGTAGATTTCCTGTGTGTGTTCAGTCCAGTAGGTCCGGCACTCACCCGGCTCCCTCCCAGTATGGTTGACTGGAACCTTGGAGACCACTCCGTCCCAAGAGCTCGGATCCGCAGTAAATGGACTTAACCACTCAGACCTCCACTGACTAGAAGAACTATAACTCAGCACTGTCCCTATGAGTCACTGTCGCAGGAAACACCGACAGTTCCTATTCAGCCTGGCTGGGAGACCCTCTACCCTGAGGTGTCCCCAGGAAAATAATCTTGACATCCATCGTTGACCAGAATACCAATCTTATGCTCATGGAATATAGTCGATTACCCTTGGTTGGGTAACAGATAGTTGCGGTATCAAGTTCACAACCAGTCATACGCTGCTTGCGTATAATCTCTGTCAGAAGATGTTAGAACACAGCTACACAGTCACAATTGACTTGACTCCCTCGGAGTCGAGTCCCACAAGATAATCATGTTATGGAAACCTTGGTTACCGAAAATATTAAGAATATTCATTACGCAGTTGGCAAACAAGTTTGGTAACACCACTAAGTCTGATCTTACCACAGCAATGTTCCTTATTCAGCTGGCAAACAAGTTTGGTAACACCACTAAGACTGATCTTAACACAGCCATGTTCATTACTCAGCTGGCAAACAAGTTTGGTAACCCCACTAAATCTGATCTCAACACAGCCATGTTCCGTAGGTCCGGGATGAGTGGACCATAGTCTACCTGAGAATTATCAGTAACATTTATACGCCCAACTGGTGTAGGTCTAGTATTGACCGGGCACAATTGCAGACGTAGTTACCGCATAGAGATTCGTGCCAATCTATACCTGGTAGCTCCAACGGTTAGGCGGCTAAACAAGGTCAGTGGAACTGATGTGCTCCCAGAGCAGTGACTCTACCCCAACTTGGCAAGTCTCCCCGGCGTGAGCATACCATCACTTTTCCAAAGTACTTCACTTGTAACTTAACATACACAGGCATGATTGCTCAGGTGGATGAACATTTCACTTGCCAGATAGTGGTTATCAAGCGTCTATGAGAGAAACAAACCTGTCTAACAAAGTGCTGCTTCAGGGTTCACGAACCAACCTGGTGGTTCTTATTCAGCTTGAGGATTCACCCTGTAGCATGATGTGGCGCAGTCAAGTGTGGTAGGTGTGTATCCCAATCACTCGCCCTTCCAGACGTAGTGGTTTCCGTAAACAACATGCTGGTTCATAACCTGGCAACCTAGTTCACCCACAAGCAACTTAGTTCACCAAACACAGGCTTTGGTTCACAAAACACAGGCTTTGGTTCACAAAACAGGAAACACCTGAAAGGAAGAGCGGTAGGTAAGAGTATTCGGCCCCACATTGGAACACATGCATCAAATCATGGAATACACAGCCATCCGGTATGCTAATTGGTTTACACCTAATTAGGGCATCATCTCTATATGCATAGATTAGAAGCATGGATAGCAATCCAATGTCAGATGGCCCACAGAACAGCCCGTCGGATAGAATGAGATCCGAGAATGTCGGGTCTGATCAGATGTCTCTCCTACCACTATTCATATGTTGCTGTTGCTAAATGAATAGATATACTAGTTCTATTATTTAGATAGAAACCAAGCAAGGAAAGGCGGTCCCTGGACCCCTACCTAACATCGTACATATACTATATGTACACACTCCAGTTCGCAAGTGGGATCTCCTGCCCACTGGCAGCGAACCTCTTCTGAGTCCCTCTTATCTATAGGCCAGAAGTCCTCCTGACGAAAACATGTTATCTCCTACACGTTTACAGGTGACGCTCCAGTTCTGATCTCTTCCTAAGCGGATTAGCCTTGGGCTAAGACCGAACTTCACGGCTGGCCTGGTTTGCCAGTTATATACTTGAGCAACTTGCATTCCATCCCCATATCTCATTTGTCCCCGTGCCTCCTTCATCCTTCATGCATCCTTCCATACATCCCTTGCATTAGCACTCTCGAACTCATGCCAGTATGGAAAGAACGTGATAGTCAAGAGAAGCATTTAGAACGCAGTATTACATCGCGACGGTGACGCATATCGATCGCATCGAACCACTCCGGCGGTCGGTATCTCGCTCAACAAGTATCACAATACATGGCCATATATATATATATATATATATATATATATATATATATATATATATATATACAATAGCGTATATATAAATATTTTACAATATATATTACAATTAAGCTTTGTCAACATTCCGTACACAGCTGAACGATGTCCTAGTTACGACACGGCGTTATCGATCGGCAACTAATTAGTTATGCAGAATCGTTCGCATATTTAATATATTGCTGTACAGTCGCGTTTACGCTCAATTACAAGGGTAAAATGAATAAAGAAGTATTTACCTGAACATTTGAATGGACCACAAGTCAGCTAACAATACTGTCTGCTGGTCATTACGCCTTTCTAGATGACAGTCTGCTGAAGTTGGATTGTGCGTCTGCACACCTCGAAATGTCGACGGTGAATGACTCTTACTGCCGAATTTCTCCTACGTGCGTCGCAACGCGCACGAGAGTTTAGTGCACAACGTTGTGTCCCAACCTCTCGAGAACCATGCATTCTTCGCACTGGAGACTCTATATTCTCCTTGCACGTAATAATGTGACTGCACGGAGTTACCTGGTCACGCAAGTCAAGATATTTCGAGAACTTTCTCGACATAGAAACTTGCTCGGCGTTCCCCAGTCTATTAATAACTGGGAAAGTCCCTAATGACGCGCCGAGGTCAAGCGAAACCTCCAACGACACAGCACAGATGCTGCATCGTTTCGTCACAGTCTACAATGCTCAGATGTCAGCCCACCAACCTGGAGACCAGCCTTATTACTACAAGCCAACTGACAGATACATACCAGGCTACCAGCCGGAAGAACTAACCTAATCAGACAATGGTGTGAAGAAATTCAGATGTGTATAGCTCTTTATGTGAAAATAAAATGTTGTAATCATACTGTGTATACCAGCTCATACTGAAGGATCCATTTCGTATAATGACATTATGCTTTTTTATTCTTGTCAAACTACTGAAATACTGTAAATAAACAGGTATATATTATAACTACGTCTTGGTTGTGGAATTTTTAGTATTGACTGTATATATAGTTGTCATGTGGTGAAAGAATGTTACATACTGATGACAAATTCGAGAAATATGTCAACAAAACTAAGGAAACAGGCTAACTAAAGTAGGGAAAATGTTGGTCAAATCAGAAAAATGTCGACCAAAATAGAAAAATTTGTTAACCAAATGGGGAAAAAAATATTTGCCACGTAAAGAAATATCGCATCCAAACTTATGAAAAAGCAGGAATATTGTTAACCAAAGGAGAAATATTTTGATCAAACTAATAAATATCTCAACCAACCTCATAAAAAAGTCGGAAATTTTGTTAACCAAATGTGAAAATATATCGACCAAAGACAGAAATATGTCAACTAAACTTATAAAAAGTAGGAAAATTTGTCAGCCAAATGGGAAAAAAGGTCGACCAAACACAGAAATACCGCAACCAAACTTATGAAAAGAAGGAACAAGATTGACCAAGTAAAAAAATATCACAGGCAAATTTATAAAAAGTAGGAAAATTTGTTAACCAAATAGGGAAAATAGTGATCGAAATAGGAAACATGTCATCCAAACTTATGAAAAGTGGGAACATTTGTTAACCAAAAGGGGAAAATCTTGGCCGGGTAAGATAATTTGTTAGCCAAATGGGAAAAATATTAACCAAGTAACGAAATACATCGGCCACATGTATGAAAAGTCGGAAATTTTGCTAACCAGTTGTGAAAATATATTGGACAAAGAGAGACATATGTCAACTTATCTTATAAAAAGTAGGAAAATATGTCAGCCAAATGGAAAAAAGGTCGGCCAAACACAGAAATAGCGCAACCAAACCTATGAAAAGAAGTAACAAGATTGACCAAGTAAAGAAATATCACAGGCATACTTATAAAAAGTATGGAAATTTGTTAACCAAATAGGAAAAAATGGGATCAAAATAAGAAATATCTCATCCAAACTTATGAAATGTAGGAACATTTTGTTAACCAAAGGGGAAAAATCTTCGCCAAGTAAGACAATTTGTTAGCCAAATGGGAAACCAATATTGACCAAGTAACGAAATACATCGGTCACATGTATGAAAAGTCGGAAATTTTTGTTAATTTTGTTAACTGTGAAAATATATTGGCCAAAGAGAGAAATATTTCAACTTATCTTATAAAAAGTATGAAAATGTGTCAGCCAAAGGGGAAAAGGTCGGCCAAACACTGAAATATCTCAAACAATTATAAAAAGAAGGGAAAATATTGACCAAGTAACGAAATATCTCATCGAAACTTATGAAAACTAGGAACAATTGTTAACCAAAGAGGAAAAATCTTAACAAAAGGGGAAATATTGACCAAGTAACAAATTACATCGGCCAAATGTATAAAAAGTCGGAAATTTTGCTAACCAAATAGGAAAATATATCCGCCAAAGTCAGAAATATTTCAACTAAACGTGAAAAGTTTGGCCAAATTTCACCCAAAACTTATAAAAAGTAGGAAACGTTGTTAACCAACTGTGAAAATTTTAGGTCAAGTAAAGAAATATTTCATCCAAAACTTATGAAAAGTAAGAAATCTTGTTATAAAAATATGAAAAATGTTAGCCAAACTTCAGCCAAACTTATAAAAAGTAGGAAAATTCCTTAACCAAATGGGGAAAAATATCTCACGTTATCATTTTACATCCCCAACCTACTAGAGATATTCGTCTGTCCATATGCAAAAAACAGCTGTATTTCAGATAATTAAATGTATCTTATGTAATAAGTCACTATGGTTGAATAAAAAAATAAAATTTCAACAATAAAATAGTACAAAAATTAACAATTAAATGTCTGAGAAATTTAATTGTTAATTTTTGTACTATTTTATTGTTGAAATTATAGTATTTTTCATTTAATGATAGTTATTATTGCCTAAGATACTTTTAATTTTCTGAAATACAGCTGTTGTTTGCATAGGGGACAGACGATTATCTCTAGTAGGTTGGAAATTTGCGCAGTCAGCACAAAACCGGCTGTGGTTTAATCCAAGAGAATGTTAGTGTTAAGTGGTCGGTTAGAAAATACGGTAGATGGTATTCAAGGGTCAATAAGACATACGTGGTTGTAACAAAAGGTCGACTTCATAACAGACACTGTTGTTTGGTTGGAGACTTGACGCTATTGCGGATGTGAAATGACAACGTGAGATATTTTTTTTTCTTTGGTTAAGAAATTTTAATACTTTTTATAAGTTTGGTTGAAATTTGGCTAAAATTTTCACATTTGGTTAACAAAGTTTCTCACTTTTCATAAGTTTGGTTGAGATTTTTATAAATTTGGTTGAAATGTAGCAAAGATTTTTCACTTTGGTTAACAAAGTGTCATACTTTTCATAAGTTTGGATGAAAAATTTCTTTACTTGACCAACAATTTTCCCATTTGGTTAACAAAGTTTAGTACTTTTGATAAGTTTGGTTGAAATTCTTTGCATTTGGTTAACAAAGTTCCTTAGTTTTTATAAATTTGATTGAAAATTTTTGCATTTGGCTAACACAGTTTCCTAATTTTTATAAGTTTGGTTGAAAATTGGCGCAACTTTTCACATTTGGTTAACAAAGTATCCTATTATTTATGAGTTTGAACGCTGTATTTCGTTACTTGGTCAATATTTTTCCTCTGTGACTAACGCATTTTACTACTTGGCCAATATCTTTCCCATTTGGGTAACAATTTTCCCACTTTTTATAAGTTTAGCTGACAATTTTCCCATTTGGTTGACAAATATTCCAACTTTTTATAAGTCTGGACGAGATATTTCTCTTTTTGGCTAACGAATTTTCCTATTTGGCCAATATTTTTCCTATTTGACTAACACATTTTCCTAGTTTTCATAAGTGTGAACGAGATATTTCTTTATTTGGTGACATTTTTCACTTTTGGATAGCAAATTTTCCTACTTGACCTGGGTTTTTCCCTTTTGGCTAACAAAGTTTCATACTTTTCATCAGTTTGGCTGAGATATATCTGTATTTGGCCTAAAATGTTCCCATTTGCCCGACAATTTTCCTTCTTTTCATAAGTTAGGCTGATCTATTTATAAGTTTAGTTGAAATATTTCTCGCTTTGGGCGATATTTTTTCACGTTTGGTTAACAAATTTTCCTACTTTTCATAAGTTTGGTTGAAATTTGGCCCAACTTTGTCACATTTTATTAAGAAATGTTTCTACTTTTCATAAAATTAATTAAAATTTTGTTGCGTATCCCTTACAGGACGTTGCAGTCAAAACCATCATTTTCTGCTGCTGTTGATGTATTAGGCAAGTGTTACTTTCAGTAGTTTGCCATTTGTTTCTGAACGACCGGCTCCTATACCTTTTTCGAAAAAAACAGCACCGCCGTGTTTCGAACCCGGGTATACGGGCTCACAAACCGCGTTCGCAAGCCCTTAGCCACTGAGAGCGGTACTTATAAGTGTGGTTAAAATTTGGCCAAACTTTTCACATTTGGTTAACAAAGTTTCGTACTTTGTATAAATTTGGTTGAAATTTGGTCAACATTTTCACCTTTGTTTAACAAATTTTCCTACTGTTCATAAGTTTGGCTGAGATATTTATAAGTTTGGTTGTAATTTGGTTAAGATTTTTCACTTTGGTTAACAAAGTGTCCTACTTTTTATAACTTTCGTTGAGATAATTATAAGTTTGGCAGAACATTCTTGTGTGATGTTGTACGTGTCTCTCTGTTTAAATGTGTCTTTGCTCTTGTGTGATTTTGGTCTTGCCTCATTGTTCCATTGTGAGTGTGTGTGTGTGTGTGTGTGTGTGTGTGTGTGTGTGTGTGTGTGTGTGTGTGTGTGTGTGTGTGTGTGGGTGTGTGAATTGTTCCACAGCTTTGCGCTACATTCAACATGAAAAACATGTTCGCGTAGCCATCAATATGAAAACAATGAAAGACCAGAAAGACGAAAACAAGAAAAAAGAAGAAAGACGAAAACAAGCCAAGCATACCACTGAAAAAAAAAAAAAATACAACAACCAACAAACAAGAAATTTTCGTTTTCATAACTTTAATTTTTTCCATCAAAAGTAGTATTTTCATGTGCACAACATTCAATATTTTTTTTTTAATTTTCAATACAAATAGTATTTTAATGATCGGTTAAAATGTGACAGACAGTGACACACAACAAGCAAGAGAGCTTTCATGGTGTTAGGACAATTGGAAGTCTGAAGGGATGAAACCTGGTACCAACCTTTTAATATTTAACTCTATGACTGATATCTGATCTTGTCAATTGTCAGCGGGCAAAAAGAAATTATCTGGTACCGAGGCCGCGGCAGAACAAAAGCCTGCCATTGCTGGTAATTAAACCTGGAACACTGTGTTGGCAGGCAAGCATACTAACCACTATTCTATTTCAGCTTCTGAGGATCAACAGAAAACATGGTAATGAATAATGCACCAGAACAATTGTGCCCATGTAAATTGTAATGGTAAAATACATAATAACTCTTAACGGCGTGACAGTTACATGCATTTTGACACTTGCAAATTGTGTTGTTGGCGCGTAGTATCTTGCTGCGTGCAAAATGTTTTTAATGATGTCAATCACAGTGGATCTTTGTCACTATATCTGAATTTATGCATTGAAAACACATGATTGTAATAAGCATTTTTTAATGTCATACATCCATTCCTTCATTCAGATGTATTGTATGTATTTGATGATGATTAAACACAACACATTTGCATTCAGATGTTTCTGTTCATTGTGTTTTTGTTTCCAGGAAATGGTTTCCATGAAATATTTGTATTCATTGTGTTTTTGTTTCCTTGAAATGGTTTCCCTAACATATTTCTATTCATTGTGTTCCTTTCTCTCTGCTCCGCCCCCCCCCCTCCCTCCACCCACTGAAATGGTTTCTCTCAAATATCACTTTAACACATCTTCCCTTCATTGTCACTGTTATCTCCGCCACATCTTCCCTTCCATATCACTATTACCGCTGCCACATCTTCCCTTCCATGTCACTATTATCTCTGCCACATCTTCCATTTCATGTCACTATTGTCTCTGCCATATCTTCCCTTCCATGTCACTGTTATCTCTGTCACATCTTCCTTCATTGTTACTGTTATCTCCGCCACATCTTCCCTTTATTGTCACTATTATCTCTGCAACATTTTCCTTTCATTGTCACAGTTATCTCCGCTACATCTTCCTTTCATTGTCACTATTATCTCTGCCACATTTTCCCTTCATTGTCACTGTTATATCTGCCACATTTTCCTTTCATTGTCAATGTTATCTCTGTCATATTTTCCCTTCATTGTCACTATTATCTGCGCCACATCTTCCCTTCATTGTCACTGTTATCTCTGTCACATCTTCCTTCATTGTCACTGTTATCTCCGCCACATCTTGGCTTCATTTTCACTGTTATTTCTACTACATTTTCTTCTCATTGCCACTGTTATCTCTACCACATCTTCGCTTCCATGTCACTATTATCTCCGCTACATCTTTCCTTCATTGTCACTGTTATCTCTGTCACATCTTCCCTTCATTGCCACTGTTATCTCTGTCACATCTTCCATTCATTGTCACTATTATCTGCGCCACATCATCCCTTCATTGTCACTGTTATCTCTGTCACATCTTCCCTTTATTGTCACTGTTATCTCTGCCACATCTTCCTTTCATTGTCACTGTTATCTCTGCCACATCTTCTCTTCATTGTCACTGTTATCTCTGTCACATCTTCCTTTCATTGTCACTATTATCTCTGGCATATCTTCCCTTCCATGTCACTATTATTTCTGGCACATCTTCCCATCCATGTCACTATTATCTCCGCCACATCTTCCCTTCATTGTCACTGTTATCTCTGGCATATCTTCCCCTCATTGTCACTGTTATCTCCTCCACATCTTCCCTTCAATCTCACTGTTATCTCTGTCATATCTTCCCCTCATTGTCACTGTTATTTCTGTCACATCTTCCATTCATTGTCACTGTTATCTCCACCACACCTTCCTTTCATTGTCACTGTTGTCTCCGCTACATCTTCCTTTCATTGTCACTGTTATCTCGAGCATATCTTCCCTTCATTGTCACTGTTATCTCTGTCACATCTTCCCTTCATTGCCGTTTTTATCTCTGTCACATCTTCCCTTCATTGTTACTGTTATCTCTGCCACATCTTCCCTTCCATGTAACTATTATCTCTGCCACATCTTCCCTTCCATGTAACTATTGTCTCTGCCATATCTTCCCTTCCATGTCACTGTTATCTCTGTCATATCTTCCTTCATTGTTACTGTTATCTCTGCCACATCTTCCCTTTATTGTCACTGTTATCTCTGCCACATTTTCCTTTCATTGTCACTGTTATCTCCGATACATCGTCCTTTCATTGTAACTATTATCTCTGCCATATTTTCCATTCATTGTCACTGTTATCTCTGCCACATTGTCCTTTCATTGTCACTGTTATCTCTGCCACATCTTCCATTCCATGTCACTATTATCTCCGCCACACCTTCCCATCATTGTCACTGTTATCTCTGTCACATCTTCCTTTCATTGTCACTGTTATCTCTGCCACATTTTCGCTTCCAAGTCACTATTATCTCCGCCACATCTTCCCCTCCATATCACTATTATCTCTGCCACATCTTCCCTTCCATGTCACTATTATCTCTGCCACATCTTCCCTTCCATGTCACTATTGTCTCTGCCATATCTTCCCTTCCATATCACTGTTATCTCTGTCACATCTTCCCTTCATTGTCTCTGTTATCTCTGCCACATCTTCCTTTCATTGTCACTGTTATCTCTGCCACATCTTCTCTTCCATGTCACTATTATCTCCGCCACATCTTCCCTTCGTTGTCAATGTTATATCTGGCATATCTTTCCTTCATTGTCACTGTTATCTCCGCCACATCTTCCCTTCATTGTCACTGTTATTTCTGTCACATCTTCCCTTAATTGTCACTATTATCTTCGCCACATCTTCCCTTCATTATAACTGTTATCTCTGTCACATCTTTCCTTCATTGTCACTGTTATCTCCGCCACATCTTCCCTTCATTGTCACTGTTATATCCGGCATATCTTCCCTTCATTGTCACTGTTATCTCCACCATATTTTCCCTTCATTGTCACTGTTATCTCTGTCACATCTTCTTTTCATTTTCACTGTTATCTCTGCCACATTTTCTCCTCATTGTCACTGTTATCTCTGCCACATTTCCCTTTCTTTGTCACTGTTTTGTCCGCCACATCTTCCTTACATTGTCACTGTTATCTCTGTCACATGTCCCCTTCATTGTCACTGTTATCTCTGCCACATCTTCCTTTCATTGTCACTGTTATCTTTGCCACATCTTCACTTCCATTGTCTCTGTTATCTCTGCCATATTTTCCCTTCCATGTCACTATTATCTCCACCACATCTTCTCGTCATTGTCACTGTTATCTCTGTTACATCTTCCCTTTATTTTTACAGTTATCTCCACCACATCTTCCTTTCATTGTCACTGTTATCTCTGCCACATCTCCCCTTCAATGTCACTGTTATCTCCGCCACATCGTCCCTTCCATGTCACTGTTATCTCTGCAACATCTTACCTTTATTGTCACTGTTATCTCTGCCACATCTTCCCTTCATTGTCACTACTATCTCTTCCACATCTTCCCTTGATTGTCACTGTTATCTGTGCCACATCTTCCCTTCATTGTCACTGTTATCTCTTTCACATTTTCCCTTTATTGTCACTGTTATCTCCGCCACATCATCCCTTCATTATCACTGTTATCTCCACCACATCTTCCCTTGATTGTCACTGTTATCTCTGTCACATCGTCCCTTCATTGTCACTATCATCGTTGTCACATCTTCCGTCTTTCACTGTTAATTGTGTCATATTCTCCCTCCAATGTCACTGTTATCATTGTTACATCTTCCCTTTGGAGTCACATGTTCCCTCCGATGTCACTGTGCCACAATCTTCATCATCAAATGCCTTTCCAAGTGGTATTGGCCATCATGTTTCTCCATATCTCGAGATGTGCAACATCATTTTTAATTCGTGTACTGCTATTTTTCCATGCTATCATGAAAGGTAGTAAAGAGTCTTCTCTCACTGGCTTTCTGTAACTCTTTTCCCATTAATGTTTCCAGTTGTTACATTAGTTTACCTGTCTGTTCCTATAACGTGGTAAAATAAACATTCATTGTCTCCTTGTAATGCCTACTATGAGGCATGTTTTAGCCTCTTTCAAAACAATTATATGACTCAGTTTGGCTGCTTTCCCTCTCTACCCTGTGTTACTTGAACTCTAAGGGGAATGTAAAGAATAGTAACGGGCAGCCTCCGTGGCGAAGTAGTCAAACTGTCTGCCTCATGATCCGAAGGTTGTGGGTTGGATTCCATGTTACGTCTTTCAGTTCACGGGTGCATTTTTCTCTGAGACTACTGAGGGTCGTCGCTGGAGCTAAGGAGTTAGTGCTTTGTGCGACGCTTTCGGCCGCCCACCCTGCGGAAAGAGACTGAGCCATATGTGGTTGCAACAAAGTCGATCCTCTCAACTTTAAAGTCTTTAAAGAATAGTAACACTGCAACCTACCAGGCATGTCCTAAAAAGGCGGCTAAAGAGGAAATCCGCCCTTGTTATCAGTTATCAGTTATTAGTTGGGGTATCTTCATTGCACTCCGGACATGTCCATAGGTGCTCAGACCCCCCCCCCCCCCCCACCCCAGCATATGCATCAGCGTCCGGTGGCTAATAGTGCCAGTTCTGTTTTGGTTGACGGGGCGCCTTGTTTTCCAGATGTACCTCTCGCGTCTGGCCGTGCCAATTCTTACTCCCAAGTCTTTCATCCTGGACAGCGATGTGGATTCACTGACGTCAAAGTCCTCTGTTCTCGCTATATCTTTGAGGACGTTAATAACATCGGCACGATCTATGGGCTGGCCATCTACAGGGTGTGCAGAGCAGCCAGTTTGTCAGCTCGTTCATTTCCCTCGACTCCCGCATATCCCGGGACGAAGATAAAGGTGACTTTACGGACAACAGACTTCCGCAGCGACTCAGTCCACTGTCTACGTACAGATCCAGCTTCGACCTTCTGAATCATGCTCATTGAATCACTTAGTACACACACGTTGGTATAATGCTGTGATTCCAGCCATATGAAAGCCTGTGTAACAGCCATCACCTCCATCGTCATGCTGCTCGTGGTCATAGAGTGGGCACCACTGGATTCTTGAACGGTTCGGCCCGCTGAACGGACTGTAAATGCCCACGCACTTCTCTGCTGCTTTACAACAGATCCATCTGTATAGATGAGCACTTCGGGGCTATCTGAGTGTTCATTGACAGTGGCAGGGTTCTGCTCTCTGCACCGTCTGTCGGGTGTGATAATGCAGGAGAAAGTGCACTTAAAAGCTGGAGGCACCGGCACCCATTCCTTGCCCGGGTTGATACTGGTAAGACTGCAGACCTGTCTGACGACATCTTCCGCCCGACCCATCCATGATTTGTCCCTCTTTAGCCTGTCACCCTTTTCTCTGAATATAGCGTCATGCAGACGGTGCTGCTCACCTGCACTTATTTTTAAGTATGCACAAGCTCTCAAGATCTTGATCCTGTGTTCCATTGTCGGAAAGTCACGGAGGTATCTCATTGCTACACAGCTGGTGTCTCTCGTGCAGCCCAAAATGATGCGCATGGCTTCGTTTTGTACCTTTTCAAGTCTTCCAATCTGTGTAGGGCTGACAGTGAGGATGGCCAGGGCATACTCGATGCGTGAAAGCATCAGTCCTTGGAACAGAAGTATTAGCAGTCTTTGCTCGATATTGGCATTCGCCATGACTCTCATACCGACTCCATGTGAGACTTTGACAGGGTTCCCCCTCCCCGCTTTTATGGGTTAGTATATGGTAATTAGTCTGTACTAATTCTGTCATAGGATCACATGAAGTTGGTGTTGGTAGTGTCGTGGATGGGAACTTGGCAATATATATACTTGCACTATTAACTCATGTATTTCCCAGTACAACAATTCAGGGTGATTGCTGAAGAGCTCCTATCTCTTCCATATTCTTAAACATGCTTATCCGACTGAAGTTCCCTGACGCTTCCAGTTGTATTTGCAACCGCGCCCTTCTCAAGTATCCATGTGATACCAGGATATTAAACTCTGTATTAGAGAGTTTTAACAAGACAAATTGTCTTGGCTTATTTAAGAACACCTGCAATTCCTGTCCTGAATGTGTAATTTGTTACACTTTTACTTCCGTATGTTTTATAGTGCTCAATATATATATATATATGCACTCTTGTTTTCTCCCAAGTAACTACTTATGTTCCTGTTTGCCTGTTAGTGTGTTTACTGCCTTGTTACTTGCTCTAATAAAATGTGTGTGATTTAATTGTTAGTGTTTAGTTTTATGAGTATATCCTACCTAATGTATAAAGTGTGTGCTACATGTGTGTATGTGGTGTGTAGTACATCTCTAAGCGTCACGAGCTGGAATATCCTTTGTCATGAATTACGCCATCTGTGTAACGCATGAACAGGGTATTCAAACAGTGATTCTTAGAATGATTCTATTCTATTTAACCCTAAACATGTATACACAATTTAGACAAGTGTTACATTTTACATGAAAAACGCAGACAAATTAAAATGAATACTTTTTGCGTACAATTTGTCCGCTGAGTATATCGCTCTCTCATTTAATTCATTCACTCTCTGATTCGCACACCTTTCATTCAATATAGTAATTTGTTAAAATATACAAATTAAGTTTAGGTCAATGTTGTCGCCCTTAGAAAAAAAAGTGGCGATATGCTATATTCAAAGCGCCAATTACTTTCTGTACTGGTGATAAGAAATGGTTTATAAGTTAAATTGCAACAATTTTTTTTTTTTGGAAGAGAATTTTAAACATGAATGAAAATGTTTGTGACATATTATGATAGAAAATGTACAATTTACATGTTTACATATTTTATGTATATAGTAAAGCACAAATGTAATACATATTTAACTAATAACATTAAATTAATTAACTCCAACGACGATCCGTGTGTTTTCGTTCTTTTGTCCGTGTGTTTTTCCAATAATGTTACAGTTCGTAGGTAACGTTTTGGTGTCACATTCCTGTGTTGTCTCTCATATGTCGTAATAGTCATAGTATATCGTTGCGGTTATGTGCGATGTTCTGTTCCGTTAGTTTGCGAAGTCCATTGAATTCACTCGTATGCAAAGTTCTTAATATTCGCATGATAAATTTAAGTTCTGTGATTGATGAAATAACTTCACAAATGTTAATATCCACCGTTCGGATTGTTTTTGATGTACTGCCAATTGCCAATGTGGCGTAATGCACTTAACGGTTCTCAAAGTTTCATGTCTGTGATAGTTATAAGTAGAGTATTAAATCAGCTGTCGACACTTCTAAAGTTTTACAGTAAGTGTAGAGGTACACTCTTTTATGCAACAGACTAAAATATCACATCTTATCATATGGCCACTAATCAATGTAAATAGTGTTAATCTGCTGGTGCATTGGGTAATCGTGATAACATGTCGGCAATTACATTATCCGTGCCTTTAATATGATGCATTTCAAAGTCGAAATCCTGTAGTAGAAGACACCATCTTGCTAATCTATGGTTCTTTGGGTTGCCTTCTTTAATTACCAGCAGTGGCGCATTATCCGTCAAGACAACGAAGTGGGAACCTAAGAGGAACCTAGATAAACGACGAACACAGAAAACCAAACTTAAGGCTTCCAACTCAGCTGTGGAATACCTGGTTTCCGCCGCTTTCAGTTTACGGCTGACATACAGGATTGGATGTTTCACGCATTCATATTCTTGCATCAGACATCCTCCGATTGCGATAGCACTTGAATCTGTGGTTAATATAAATGGTAAATCTATGTTTGGTAATCTCAATATGGGTGGATTGGAAAAAATGGATTTCAATTTGCACATTGTATCCTCTAAACTGATACTCTTACAATTCAAAATACTACATAATTGTATCGGTATCGATGTAAAAATAAGTCTAAACAATTTAAGAGTGAAAATGAATTTACTATAGGCATATCTCAAAGTTATATGAAAATTTTTGCACCAACAGGAGTTAATGAACTGTAGCATGGTTTTTGCTCTTTCACTTTGGCGCAATGTTGATTGATATATGAATGAGATGGTAAATATGATGGACAATTTGTTTGTTATCTGGATAGTGGTGAAAGATACATTTTGAAAGGTAGGTAATGTTGTTTGAAATTGGGTTAACAGCAAAAGTAGCAAGAGTGTCAGTAATTTGTCTCTGTTCATTCTACTGCTTGGTGAATGTGATTGTTTATTTTTGTTGGTTGAGGTGTGTGTTTCAAAGAAATTGCTGTATTTCTCTGGTAAATTGGTGGATGGTGAGTTAACAATGGTAGTCTTTGTGCTGATGGATTTAGACCTGCATCGTTTGATGGTTTTGTTCATGCAATAAAGCAGTTTGTTTGGATGCAATCGTTTCTGACTTTGATTTTGTGTGAAGTCAATTGTTTGTGTTTGTTTATTCGCATACTGTTTGCTTGCATGATTGATGCTTGATGATGTTATTTCTGTGTCTGCATAACTTTCTGCAGATATATGAGTTGTTTCTGTTTTTGTTTTATGTGTCCTTGGTAGATGACAATTTGCAATGAACACATATGATGACACTTGTTTGTTAATAATACTTCTTTGTCACTAGTAGTGTCCCTTGGATATCTTTGTATTCCATGGTTATGTTTATTGGCAGTTTGAGACATACAAATGTGTTCTTTAGTTCTGGAATCACTGCTTGATGTTTGGATGCAGTTTTTTTGTTCCCATTCTTTGATCTCTTCTTCAGAACAGGATCTTATGTTAGGAAGATTTCCAAGAATAATATCTGCGCAAGGATCTTCTAACACCGCGCATAGAACTTGTTCTGACACAAAAGGTGTTTGAATTTCGGCTAGTGCTAGGGGGTATCTTCGATGGTGCCTGCGAATGTGCGACATGTCACAAAGTTGTGTGTGTAGTCTCTGTCATTAATTAAAGTCCTTTTAATTCCAACCAGAGTCGCTCCGCTATCGCGCATGATTGTACATGGTTTGTTATTCACAAACCCTTTCAGAAATTTTAACTTGCCTTTTGACGCTAAGGCTGTGTTGGCCATTTCGTTGTATATAGGGATTGTATGGCCACATTCCAAGGTGGTATCCAACTGAAACTTCTTATAGGTGTTATTATTGATGGAATTAATGATTTCTACCGCATTCCCTGATTCATGCTCACTTTCATTCTGGATGTCACATTCATTCAGTTCTTCGATTTCTTCATCCGTAGAAGTGTCTATTAATGCTGCATTGGCCTGCTTCATCATCTTACGCCCGTCACAACGTTCACTAAAATGCCCGTACGCTGAACAAAAGTAACATTTGACCGCTCTCTTATACGCGTTTCTTTTGTTTCTTTGTTTTTCCACCATCATTTGACGGTGATGTGGGTATGGGGGTGATTTATCACATATTGCGCACTGTTCGTGAGCCAAATGGCAATATTGACACAGGACTGGTTTGGTAAATTTAGAGCGTTGTTTGAACCTATTCTCACCTGGTTTTGAATATTCGGTGTTTGTGACAGCTGCTGTTTCATTCTGACTCATATTTATCTGAAAAATATCACGATTCGCTGTGAAATACGCACTACCTTTACTTTCGACTTCTTGTATAGTCTTACAATCACTTTGCCTCAGAAATTTAGAGAAAGGAGTGGGTATTGTATTCATAATCTTGTCAATTACTATTAGCTCTTTTAGTTTGTCATAGCTGATATTTGTTTTCGCTGAGGTTATCCATTTTGTACAAATATCTTGGACTGTAGACACGTAGTCTATGAATGTTTGGTTAGGTGATGGTGCTAATTTTGAAAACTGCAATTGATAACCTGCTGTGTCTAGTGAAAAATGTTGTAATATTCTTTGTTTTAAATAGTCGTAATCTTTCCTCATGTCTTGTGGAATTGTTTCGACCACCTTTAAGGGCTCTAATGCTAGGTTTCTCATAAGAATAAATGCCCAATCGACTTTTGCGATGCTGTGATACGCCATTAAACACTCGAAGTTCTCTAAATATGCACTTATTGAATCTCCGGAACAAAAAGGTTTGACTAAGCCTTATATTTGTTGTATTTTTGTTCCTCTTCCTTACTCCTTAATTTATTTACCGAAATTTCCAAGTTGGAATCAATTTCCATTTGTTTCAATTTTAATTGTGTTTCTAATTCTAACTTTTTTGTTTCTGCGTTTAATTGAGCTTGTTTGCTAGCAGCTTCGAGCTCCATTTGCATCTTTTCCGCCTCTCTTTGCATCTTTTTGTCTTCAGCCTCTATTTGCATCTTTTTCTCCTCCGCTTCCATTTGCAGTCGTTTTTGTTCTCTTTCCGCTGCCCTATCTTCCCTTGCTATGTTGTCTGAATGCGTCTTTTGCGCCCATTCTGAAAGTTTATCGGCTGTATAACCTAATTTAATTCCTAATTCGATGCACTGTTCTAGTGTTCACATCTTGTAACTTTAGCTAATGTTAAATTTATAGAAATTAAATCCCTTTGGAAATAGTTTGGGTGTACACAAATTGGTTATGTCCCTTAATGTTTACATTCAAACTTTCTATAGAATAACTTCAAATGGTCATGAAATTTGCATGTATATGTCATAAATAGCAATACATAAAAAAAAATGTTACAAAGATGAAAAATGTGAGTATCGTTTAGGGATTCAATAAGCATGAAATGGGACTTATCTTGTTTACTGGGATCTTTGCTGTAGAGTTGTTTGGTTTTCCGGTTCTTTACCACTGCTGGAGAATAGTTTCAATGCACACAACTCTTCGCGGAACAATCTGTCGTTGGAATGAAAAAGATTAGTATTTTCTCACAGTAATTTTCCAGTCATGTCAATGTTAAATTTTATGAACATAGTTTCTAAGTAACTGTCTAGAGGGACTACGATAGCTTATGAACAGATGATACGATAGAAGCTGCAAAGTTTAGACTTTGTCATGTATGACTGTTGATATATTTTACTTGCCAAAACCAAGAACTGTTGGGAAAGTGAAGCTTGAGCTTGCCAAAACCGGCTTGGATCCCCCAAATAGCCTGTCAACGTCCTAGAGACCTAGGGAAATGAAACTCGGGTTCATACAGGCAACAAACTCCGTTCTGATATTATCTGATCTAATTTATTCACAGTAAGCTGGCGAAGAATGGTTTTCGCAGCTACACTTGAGTACAATATCACAGGAGTTCATAACAAAGCAATCATACACATAATCATTACAACAAATTATATCATCTATCTTGTGAGTAACACTCCTAAATGCACTTGGGTTCAATCTATCAAGTCCCCCTTAAGTTAAGCCCTGTTGCTTCTTCGATGTCCAGTCGCCGTCTGCCCTCTAACGTGCCTCGATCGGACACGGGCTGTAACTCTCCTCGAGCTTCTCGTGGAACAGGTCCTGGCACGCGGTAGGCGGGTTCCACCTGTGTCCACGGAGCTGTAGGCGAACTGTGCTATCCTTCTCGAAGGCTCTAGATTGCTCGAGCATTCGAGTGGGTCTCTTTAGTTCCCTTGTATTGGGGTTAAATCCCTTCTCTAAATCCCTTCTATCTTTTTGTCCATACCGACTCCATGTGAGACTTTGACATATGTCAATGACAAAACATTTTTAAAATTGACAATGTAAGAATGAGTGAATGCGAGATGAGTATACGGACGAATGAAAGAAGTAAAAATATGAGTGTGAACAGTGGTGCATTTTTTTTTCGCACACACGTGTTTTTATGACTTGGCCGCGTCTTCTTCTTTGTTTTATTATTTTTTTTTTTTAAACTTTTATTGAGTGTTAAAATCGTTGCAAAGTGTATTGTTTGTGTTTTTACAGAGCGTTGCATGTGGGCGTGTAGGTGACATATGCGCAAAAAATACAAATATTTTATACATTTTAACATTTCTAAATTGAAATTGTTGTCGGGTAAAAACCTTACAGAAACAGCAGCATGATGATAGTGCACCAATATTATTTCCCTTGACGCCTCGCTCTCCTGTCGGCTCTAAAACTCCAATACTATCACCACCGCTCGGTAATGATGAAACTGGCAGTATAAAATGTCTGAACCGATCGGAGATGGCGGCAGCAGCATCAACAAACAACCAGTATCGAGATGGTGGGAATGGGAGGTGTAAACAGTATCGGGGTTTACAAGGCAGAAAGGGTAGTGGTTGCATTTATAATGTTTGTGTTGTTACATGCGTTCTGTGTATTTAGTGTTTGTGTAGGTGTGTTTACGGAGCGTTGCATGTGGGCGTGTATGTGACGTGTGCATATTTTATTCATTGGGCATATTTACATGTGAAGTGGAGTAGATAGGGAGAAGGATAAACCTTTCCATTTTTGTTTCCATTGTCAAACTCTCACCCATTTGACCCACCACACTAATGGGTAATGACGGTAAAGGCAGGATAATTTTTGGAACCAAAAGGTGAGGGTGTCAGCAAAGGCAAAATAAACAAACCATGAACAAGGGATAAGGGGGGGGGGGGTCACATGGAAGATGAGGTTATATATCAATAAAGGTAACTATAATAATAATGCAAATAAAACCAAATACATCAATAATAATGATGACAAACATTAACCTACTAAGGGTGATAACAGTACTGATAGTGACAGCAATGATAATAATAGTTATGATAATGATCCAACTTTCCAAAACTGTGATTCCATTTGCTAGAAAGATTTTCCTAGGAATGGTGTTAGCATAGCATAGCAGGTACATATAATTGCAACATGCAATGTTCAATAATAGTAGAAGTAAAAGGAGTTGGTTATCTTTTTCTCTTTGCTTATTTTTTTTTTGGGGGGTCTTATTTGTAAGTGTTCATTCATTTTTACCCTTCCTCTTCTTTTTTTTTTTTTTTTTTTTTTTTTTTTTTTTTTTTTTTCGTAAAAAGTAAACAAGCATCTGTATTAGCACATATTTTTACAATCTCATTGGTTTGGTAAACATGTGTGGTTTTGTATTCCATCCATTCATTATTCACTCACATCTTCTTCTTTCTTTGTCGCACTCATGTGTACTAGATTTTAAAATCAGAAAGAAGAGTACTAGTGTTTACTCTGGAGATATCTGTGATATTTTGTGTTTATAGCATAGGAGAATACCCATTTGCATGTTTCATTTCTTGAACACATTTACATGTGAAAAGGGTCGTGTCAGAGTCCTAACTATCTTCTCCTTCTAGCTCACTGGACTTGGACAGGCAAATTACAACATCCACGACACATATACTAATAACAATGACTGCAATCGGAAACTCACAGGAGCTGTCTCCTGAACAACCTTTATTACATTATATTACAGGATAACATTATGGTCTCACTTCACCGTTAACTCGCGTACGATTAAGCAATCATTCTACACAGGCAGCCAAACGCTCGCTCACGTCCACATGGGCGATATTTACACTGTCGCCCATGTGACCATTCGCAATCACAGTCTCACATCATCCCGCACATATCACAGTTAGTACATTCCTCGAATATCAATACACAACGTTCATCTCATCTATCCGTCACAACACTATCGTTCGATCGTTCTATCACTCGCTATTCTCCACACATCCGTCTCTATCCGCTGTCTCACACACACTGACTCTCTCCTCCTTGACCTTCCCACATCACGTGGGTCTGTCCACGGGCTTCTTGCCTGACCGTCCGTTAGCCAAGCCGTGGTGTCTCCTACTGTCCTTGACCTCAGCTATTGCTTACACTGACTATTGCTTACATACAGGCAATTACACTATTGCTTACATACAGGACCCTGACACCCCCCCCCCCGCACAAACAATGTGGCACTTTCTCTTGGAAATGTGACACATTCTGATTGTTACTCTTGATACATCTTTTTAACCTTGTCAGGGGACTGTATGATCATCAGTATACGCATGCGTACCTTCTTACTCTGGTCTTTTCCGAGAATAACTATAACTATTGTTCTCTCTTTTTCAGTACTGAGGTTTCTCTCAACGTTTTTGTCGCGGTCTGACAAATGTTTTGGTTGGGTCTATTTGCCACACCTCGTTATATTCTTCAATCTCCACTCCGTGACATTACATTCTGTTCATGTTTCCCAGTCGATTCGATGTGTATTATCTTCTTATAGTTATTGTGGCTATGCTGGTTTAAGGATTATCCATTGATTCACGCCTGGAATAAGGCTACAACGTTCTCTTACAGCATTCTTACATTTTCTCTCTATTCAGACGTGGTCCCCCTCGTCTCTATGTAATGCACCCTAATTGATTCTCTTTATGAGCACGCTGTGTCACTGTTGTGGTCATGGTTCGAATATACTTCATGTATGTAATAGTCCCTCTTAATTAAAACCTTTTTCTGTCAGACCTTGACTTGTTTCCCTTTATGGGCACCCCTCGTTTACTGTTTTGGAGAGTGATTATTAATCTCTTTTGTTGGTATACCCCTGTTGGTATGTTCATTCTTGTTACAATATTGTTGTATTCGTTTTGTAACACTATTGCTAAGCGTCATTCGTCGGGCCATCCACCATACGCGAAGGCAAGTTTGGTAAAACTCGCGTATTGGGATTGCCAGGCGTTGATTCTCAGCATTACAACTTATACCTTTCACAGCTGTACTTACGCTTGTCTGTAACTATCACATTCTAACAATACAAACTACTATAATAATAAAATTAAACATTGGATGTCGTGCAATTAATAAATTTACAATAAAATGTTCATCGTCACTGCCTTTATGCACTTATAGGATAATGTTCTTGTCCTGTGAAAATTATGCACACGTACTTAAATTACCGGTGTTCAATGTTCATTGCGGTGCTGGAATGTTTGGCGTTTCTTCCTTCTCAACCGATTATTGACGTACTCTGTATATACTGATATTGTCCTTTTCTCTTTATAGTGTTACGAATTTGCACCAAGTTGTTTTGTAAAATCATTGGAGTTCCCACATTTAAAATATGTATTAATGTTTTGAGTTCGGTGGCCTTACTTATGAGTGTGGCCATGGTGCGTCTGTCTGTGACTGTTTTTTGACATAGTTCGTAGGTTGGCTTCTGGTTTATTAAACTGGTCACTGGGAATGGATGTCTGTACTTGTGAAGTTCTTGTCGTTGTTGGTCGATTTCAAAATGTGGACTCTGTAGATACTCGTTTGAAACAAAGTCAATATGCATATAGCTTACTGTTAGATACTTGAAATCACATGTTGAGTCTTACTGTTCTGCCGATGACACTTTTCACGTTGAAGGAACTTTTATGTTGGTATATACAATGGAGTGTGCTAGTATCATAGCGCTGGAGTCGTACAGCAGACAAGGCAATTCTGGAGTTACTCGATCTAAGAATATAAAGTGGGTTACGGTTAAAATTAATTTTCCGACGGGTGGGGATTTACAAGTATAATGTTGAGATCATTTTGAGTGCCATCTCCAAACCTGCACTCGTACATGTGTGTATATATACAATAGTTCAAATAATAATAATAATACACCATGTATAGTCTTGAAATGTAATCGTAAATGTTTGTACACTGCTATGCAATTTGTGTATTTATTCCAAAGTGTGTAGGTCACTTTCTGGCCGATTTTCGTCAGTAATTCCACCGATTGATGTTTTACATTGTTCAGCATAAGTATGTGTATGAGTTGATTTGACATAGTGCTTATCCGTGGTACCAACAAACTTTGGTTCACCAGTAATGATGTAAGTATCGAAGTTAGCTGGTTTGTCATGAGTAATATCATCTGTGTTACATAATGATGATGTGTGAATAAAGCTGTTAGTGAAGTCATTTGTTTTGCAGTTACTATAAGTAGTGCGAGTAGAATTATCCATTGTGTGCACTTGCGCGCGTGTGTCGTTAACAGGAGGTATAGCCTGTACCATGATGATTTGTGATCTTTTCCCGCACTTGTAAGATGTTTGTTATCTGTACCTTCTTTTCTTTGTGGATACACACCAGTTTCTGTTTTTTCTTGTTGTGAGATGGTAGTTAAGTTTGTCTGGTGTGGTACTTTGGTCTGTTCATCATGTTGTTGTATGATGAGTGATGTGGTTACGGCAGTGTTTGTTGGGGTGTTAACTTTCTGCCATGTCTGGGTTTTGGACTCTGTGTGGTCTGTTACATTTATTACATTTCCAATTAATAAATCGCAGCATGGATTGTCTAATAATGCGCAAGTTACTCTGCTTGATAGGAAAGGTGATTTTATATTGGCCCATGCCATAGGATATTTTTCTATTGTCCCTGAAACAGTTCTGCAATAGATGTACTCATTTAGGTAGTCTTTCGGATCAGCTAGGGTCTTCCGATGACCGATAAGACAGGACCCTGTGTCGCGTATACATGTGCATACTGTGTCATTAATGTATCCCTCATGGAATGTTAGTTTTCCTACCGACAGTCTGGAGGTTTTGTTCATTTCCTCCCTTTCTTGTTGAGTATTATCCTCTTTTACTAAGGAGTGAGGCTGACTGATGTTAACAACATTATTGAATTATGGTACGAAGTCTGTTGGATAAAACTCCGTCTGTTCTGTATTTGCAGTGTTTGTGCTACTTGTTTTTGTATCTGTGATGTTTACTTTTTCTAGGTTCTTTGCTAAACTGTCTGTTGTAATGTCTGTGGCTGCATTTGCTTTTGCTTTCTGTATTCGTTTTACTCCTTCACATTCGAAACGTCTGTGACCAAACGCTAAACAAAAATTACATTTGGTTCTATATTTCCTCTGATTTACCTTTCCCAGTTTTTGTGCTATAATAGTGTTAAGGTATTCTTGATAGGTGGGATTCTTATCGCATATTCCATTTTTTGTATGCGGAGTGCTACAATGTTTGCACAGTACTGGTTTTGTTTTCTGTGGTTTGTTTTGACAATCTGTGGCTGCAGATGCCGTTGTTCTTACAGAACTATTCTGTTTAGTGTTCTTAACTGGGTTCGTATTTTGGTCGTAATATTCACGGCATTTTTCTAGTAAATCTTTGATAGGCTCTATGTTATGTTCTTCTAAATATTTTCCGCATTCGGCTGGGAGTGTTGCTTTATGTTTTTCCATTACTAAGAATTGTATTGCTTCTTGATTGTTGTCTGTATGTTTAATTTCGGATGTTAGCTTCCTGAAAAAGTCTTCTATTTCCTGTATATACTGGGTAAACGACTTGTCTGGGGCCGGTTTCAGCTTTTGTACCTCTAAATTTAGAGTCTCGAAGTAGTTTACATAGTGTTTTAATATGTTTGTTTTATAATATTCATAGTCTGCCCTTGACAACTCTGGTATGATCTCTCGTAGTTTGTTACTACTTAGTGGGACGAATCCCCTATATCATGAATACCAATGATTTTTTTTGAATTTTGTAGTCTTGCATTTTCTTTTCAAATTCCTGTGTCCAATCCCGGATTATGTTATTTTTCTTATTACATTTTTCAGAGCTTTTCAAGTTTTCTTTTAACTTGTGGTTCTGTCGCCTCGAAATAGCTCTGCAATTGTCTGTAATGTTTTGTGCCCCAGAATCCTGATCGATCTGGACTGTGTTCATTATCTGACATCATTTTCTGTTACTTGATATTTAACTTTACTAATGATGATATTTATACAAGCAAATCAAAGAATGCAGATTTGGGTAATTAGCAATCAAAATTAATCAACTTATCTTTATCTGCTGTTTACTCGAACGCTTGATGTACAGGAACGTGATTCTCGTGCTGGTTACAGTTGACCTGTTCTGGTTACGTCGGTCGCTTTGTAGAATTGAAACCTGCTGTGGAAAGAAATGACGTTATTTTCGTTCTGATTTTATTAACAAATATCTGATTTACAATCCATTATTATTTTCTTATTGATCTTATTCAATAGATCTTCTTCTTTAGATAAGTAGCGTTCTTTTATACATGTTAGTTGGGTATGTGGTTTGTGTGTACTTCTGACACCATTTTACCTGTCAGAGTCCTAACTATCTTCTCCTTCTAGCTCACTGGACTTGGACAGGCAAATTACAACATCCACGACACATATACTAATAACAATGACTGCAATCGGAAACTCACAGGAGCTGTCTCCTGAACAACCTTTATTACATTATATTACAGGATAACATTATGGTCTCACTTCACCGTTAACTCGCGTACGATTAAGCAATCATTCTACACAGGCAGCCAAACGCTCGCTCACGTCCACATGGGCGATATTTACACTGTCGCCCATGTGACCATTCACAATCACAGTCTCACATCATCCCGCACATATCACAGTTAGTACATTCCTCGAATATCAATACACAACGTTCATCTCATCTATCCGTCACAACACTATCGTTCGATCGTTCTATCACTCGCTATTCTCCACACGTCCGTCTCTATCCGCTGTCTCACACACACTGACTCTCTCCTCCTTGACCTTCCCACATCACGTGGGTCTGTCCACGGGCTTCTTGCCTGACCGTCCGTTAGCCAAGCCGTGGTGTCTCCTACTGTCCTTGACCTCAGCTATTGTTTACACTGACTATTGCTTACATACAGGCAATTACACTATTGCTTACATACAGGACCCTGACAGGGGTAACATGGAAAATGATGGTTATATATTAGTAATGATAACAGTAATAATAATGCAAATAAACACTAAATACATCAATAATGATAATGACAAAAAGCAAACCCACTAAGGGTGATAACAGCAAGGATAATAAACAGCAGTGATAATAATAGTTATGGCAATGATCACATTTTTCAAAACATGTGATTCCATTTGCTAAATGTTTAACTTTGGGATGGTGTTAGCATAGCATAGCAGTTACAAACATGCAAACTGCAATGTTCAGTAATAGTATTAGTAAAGGAGTTGGTTGTCTTTTTTCTCTTTGCTTATTTTTTTTATTTTTTGTCTTAATTGTAAGGGTTCATTCACCTTTTCCCCTCCTCTTTATTTATTTATTTATTTATTTTTTTTAAAATAAACAAGCATTTGTATCAACACAAATATTTACAATCTCATTGGTTTGGCAACTATGTGTGACTTTGTATTCATTCATTCAACATTCACTCACATTTTCCTGTTTCTTTCTAACACTCATGTATACCAAATTCTAAAACACATAAAGAAGAGTACCTGTGTTTGCTCTGGAGATATCTGTGATATTTTGTGTTTACAACATAGGAAATTTATCCATTAGCATATTCCATTCCTTGAACACATTTACATGTGAATGGGGGTTAAACAAGGAAAAGGGGAAATCTTTACATTTTTGTTTCTCTTGCCATCCTCTCACCAATTTGTTCCACTCCACTAATGCCTTCATCACCACTATCTGGGCAATGATGGCAGAGGCAGGATAACTATTTGAACCAAATCGGTGTGGGTATCAGCAAAGGCAACAACAACCATGAGCGAGGGGGGGGGGGCACATGGGGAATTTTGTTTTTGTGTTTTTTTTGTTTATTACTAATGATGGCAATAATAATAATGACAAGTGAGAACCATACTGAGGTTAATAATAGCAAATATAAAAACCAGCCATGGTAATATTTGTTATGAAAATGATAACATTTTTACAACATGTGATTCCATTTGCTAGAATGGTTTTCTTTGGAATGGTGTTAACATAGCATAGCAGGTACATACAAATGCAAACTGCAGTTTTTAATAACACTTGGAGTAAAGGAGTGGGTTATATTTTCCTCCTTGTTTTTTTTCCCTAACTGTAGGGGTTCATTCATATTTTCCTCTTTGCTCTCTCTCTCTCTTTCTTTTGTTTTTTAATAAAAAATTAACCAAGCATTTGTATTAACACAAGTTTTTACAGTATCATTGGTTTGGTAACCATTTGTAATTTTGTCATTCATTCAACACTCACTCACATGATTCAAAGGGGGTGACAATCTTTACATTTTTGTTTCCCTCGCTGCACTCCCACTAAATTGGTTCCACTCCACCAATGCCCTCCATCCATCCATCCATCATGTGCCATGCCGGTAAGCGTGGGCGGTCATGTTCTGCCATCTCACCCGATCACCAGAGTCGTGGATCAGCTCCGTGTTTCTGTCTCGACTATGCCACAAGGCCAAGCCATCCAGGTACTTGCTTCTAGGTCTTCCCCTTGGTCTGTTCCCCTCGATCTTACCAGTTGTCACCAAATTCTCCAATCCATTTCTTCTCATAACATATCCAAAAAATTTTGACTGTCTACGTCTAATTTCTCTAATCAATTTACGATCTTCATTTGTTTCTTGAAGGACTTGTTCATTGGTCTTTCTGGCTGTCCATGGTATTCTTTGCATTTTCCTCAGAAACCACATCTCTACAGCCATCAGATGTTTTTCAGCCTGACTGCTCATTGTCCACGCTTCACATCCATACAAAAGTACAGGCTCAATGTAGCATCTCAACACTCTCTTTCTCGTTTCAATTGACATCTTTTTATTGGTCAATATGTTTTTCATCTTGCTAAAGGCTACTTTTGCCATGGCGATTCTTGTTCTAATCTCTTCAAGGCATCTCCCATCAGATGTTATTACTGTTCCGAGATAATTGTACCTGCTCACTTGTTGAAGAATATTCCCATTTACTTGTATATTACATTGTGGTATTTCGTCCTTCCTAGTGACGACCATAATCTGTGTCTTTTTACAATTTAATTCTAACCCTAGTTGTTCACTGTGTGTCACAATCGCATCTACTAAATTTTGCAGGTCCTGTTCATTGTCTGCAATCAAGACTGTATCATCTGCATATCTAATGTTATTGATGCATCGTCCCCCAATGTTGATTCCTTCCATATCTTCAATATTTCTGAAAATACTTTCACTGTACAGGGAAAACAGATCTGGAGACATTACACATCCCTGTCTCACACCCCTTTTAATAGGCTGATATTGGCTTACTTCATTATCAACTCTTATGGCAGCATAATGCAGCATAATGCCCTCATGACCACCCTAATGATGGTACAGACAGGACAAATGTTTTAACCAACCAGTGGGGGTAGTAGCAAAAGCAACAAACCATAAGCAAAGGGGGGACAGGGGAGATGAAGTTGTAAAATAATAATGATGGTATCAATAATTCTTGTAACATTAATGATACAAAGAATAATAAGGTAGGATAATGATAGTAATAATGATAATAATAATAATAATAATAATAATGATATTAATAATAATAATATATGATAATAACAATAATAATAGTATAATACATATGTGATTTTATTAACTAAAGTGATAATCTTAGTAGTGGTGGTGGTATAGCACAACAAGTGCATTTAAAGCAAACAATCCATAAATAGTAATTTGGAATGGAAGGAGTTGATTTTCTTTTCTCCTTTTTTCTTTTTCCCCTTATCTATAAGGGTTGAAACCATCATTTTGAAGCAAATAAAACAAGCATTTATACTTCCATTATTCTTTACATAAGGGATTTTCCATTGGTCTTTTGACCATATGTGATCTTTTTTAATCATTCACTCACCATTCACTCACAGTTTCTACTTTCTTTCTCGCACTCATGTATACCAAATTTGTAATACAATAAGGAAGAATACATATGATTTACTCTGGAAATAGTTGTGATATTTTGTGTGTGTACATAAAGGAAATTAAGTGTGTGTTATATGTGTGGTGTATACCAAATTTGTAATACAATAAGGAAGAATACATATGATTTACTCTGGAAATAGTTGTGATATTTTGTGTGTGTTCATAAAGAAAATTAAGTGTGTGTTATATGTGTGGTGTTTGTATCTGGCAAAATTTCTGCAGGTCAATATAAGTTGTCTGAAGTAAGAAAGTGCTGCAAGTAGTTTTGTATGTATGTCCTTAGCTGTCTTTGGTATAGTATTGAGAAAAATTGCTTTATGTATGTCGGTTTGTTTGCCTGTGTGCGTTTGTATGAGGTGTTTGAGTGTTGCGCGTGTGGCAGTAATTGTTGGACATGTATAATAAATGTGTTTCTCTGTCTCTTGTGTGTTGTTTCTACATAATTGACATTGTTTGGATATGTATGCTTCTACCTGTGTTGTGGGGGTCATACTGTATAACAGTCTATATGTGATTTCCTTAGCTTTTGGAGTTATGTGTTTGTTGTGTAGATTTGAAAAGGTGCATGTGAAGTCAGTCATGAAGTATTTGTGTCCTCTTTTAATCCTAAGTCTTAGTGATGGTGCTTGTTCTCTAACTAAATGTTTGTATATTGTGTGTGTTTTTTGCTGTATTAACTGTTCATGTCCTTTTATTGCCTGTATGCATGTCTGATAGAATGATGGCAGTCTTCCCTGGTAGTGTGCAGTTGCATTGTTAAGAGGTGTGAGATGTTTGTTGTTGTGGCCTATGTAGTATAGTGCTAGTCTGTTCTGTTCTGGGTGTCTGATGATTTTACCTATGTGACTGATTCTAAGTGACAGTATTTTTGTCTGGGTGTCCTGTAGTGCAATCCCCCCTTGTTTCTTGTCTTGTATGAGAGTTTTGTGTTGAATGCTGTGAATTGTGTTGGTGAAGATGAAGCGTCTGATTTGTTTGTTTATGTTTGTGACGGTCTGTTTGGGAGGGCCAGTACTGTCGCTAAATATATTATTTTCGGTAATATGTATGTGTTGACTATTGTGCTTCTACCAAATATTGTGGATGTCTTTTACCTATACCTGTGTAACATGTCTGTGATCTGTTCGGTCAGTGCGTGCCATGTCTGTCTGTGTGTTTCTGTGGGATCACATGGAAATGTGATCATGGTGTATATGTGTTCCATATCAGGAGAGAAATCAGCCTTTTGTTTCCACTTTCCCAGACCCCTTATCTGTGATTTCTGTACATTAATTTTGGCTCCACTGCCTTTTCCAAAATGGGTAAAGGTTTGGAGTATATTCTTTATTGATGTGTTGCTGGTGGGAAAGAAGGCAGTGTCATCTGCATAGGCGATGAGCTTCTGTTCTCTTATCCCATGCAGGAAAGTTCCTTTAATACTAGTGTCTTGCCTTATCTTCTCTAATAAAGGTTCTAGGGTGAGCACATACAGGAGTGGTGATAAGGGACATCCCTGTCTTACAGATCTCGTGAGCCTGAAGCTAGCTGTCAGTGAATGGTTCACCAACACTCTGCTCTCAGGATTTTTATACAAGATCAGTATCCACTGCCTGTAGTATTCTCCTATGTTACAAAATTCTAGTGTCCTATGCAGGTATGTGTGGGAAATTCTGTGAAGGCCTTCTCTTGATCCAAGGATAAGATGGAGGATGGACAGTCTTTCCCATGTGTGTAGTTGATTATGTCTCTAATGAGGTGTGTGTGGTTGTGTATATTTCTGTCTTTGACACTGCACTGTTGGTCTGGGTGTATTAGTGTTGGCATGAAAGGTTTAAGTTTGTTGGTGAGTGATTTGGCGAGTATCTTGTAGTCTGTGTTGAGTAAGGAAATTGGTCTGTAGTTCTTTAGTTGTGTTTTGTCAGTTTTATCTTTGCATATGAGTGTAATGTAAGACATGTTGCAGCTGTCTGGGAGATTATTTTTGTCAAAGGCTCCCTGATAGACTTTGAGGAGAAGATTGCCTAGAATAGGGAAGAAGTGTTGGTAGAATTCTACTGTCAAACCGTCTGGTCCTGGAGTTTTGTCTTTGTTTAGTGTGCTTAGTGCCTGTGTTATGTCTATCAGTGTCAGTTCTGTGTCCATTGTGTCTCTGTCTGTGTCAGATAATTTCTTTGTGTACTGTAAGAAGTTGTCTTGTATCTGTGTGTCGACTGTCTCTGCTGTGAATAGTTGTGTGTAGTGTTGTTGGAAAGCAGTCTCTATGTGTGGTGTTTCTGTCTGCATGTGTCCTTGCATGTCAGATATTTTGCTTATTTGTCTGTTACGTTGTACGTTCTGTTCTATTGCTAAATATTGCCTCGTAGCTGTCTCTTGTGTAATTGTGTTGAGTTTTGTTCTGAGAAGAGCACCCAGATATCTGTGTTGTTGGTGTTCTTCTAGTTGTGCTTCTAGTGTGTGTAAGTGATGTGCATCTTTGTCTGTTTGTTTTGTTAGTCGTATGGCAGTCTGTATGATGCGCTCCTGTCTTAGTCTGTCTTTGTGGATCATGGTTGCTAGATGTTGTGTTCTGCTTCGTATAGTGTTTTTCAATAAGTCCCAGTATTGTGTGATGTTCTCAGTAGGTATATTGTCTGTGTACGTGTGTATCAGCTGTGTCATATATTTTACATATTCTGAGTGTTCCAATAGTGAATTTTTGAACTTCCAGTGAGGTGACCTTTTGTTTGGCTGCGTGTTTGTGCTGTTTGTGCTGATGTGTACTAGTATTGCTTTGTGGTCTGTGTAATCTAACGTTTCCTGTAGGTGTTTGGTTTGTATGATGTGATGTGTTGCGGGCGTGTAAATCCGGTCTAATCTAGATGATCTGTTGTGTGTTTTGTTTGTGTATTCGTTTCTCTACTGTCGGGGTGTGTATGCCTGAATGCTTCTGTGAGGTTTTGTGTGTCGATGATATTTCGTAGTGTGTCAAGTTGATGTAAGCTGTCCCTGCCGGCTCTCCGCAGCTGTGTTCTCACCTCCCCACCCACCACGTCTAAATCTTCAAGAACACAATTGTAACCACCGGCAAGAACAATATTTTGTCCCCTGTATGTCTGTGTTAGTAAGTCGTCTAAATGTTCATAAAATAGAGGTTGATAATTGTAATTAGGTGGTGAGTGTATGTTCACAATGACAAATGAGTGTGTGTCGTTTTTAACTTGAACTGTGGAAATTCTACCATGTGGGTCTGTGTGTGTCCTAAAAATAGTCCACGTGTCGGAAATTTGGAGAATGGCTGCCCCTGACCCTACGTTATGTTTCGCCAAACTGAAACATGAATTTCTTAATCCTAGTCGTGTCACTAATTCTGCTGCTTCAAAGTCTGTTTTGATGTTCGTTTCTTGCAATAAAAGAAAATCTGGCTTGTGTTTGTGTATGAGTGTGACTAAGTGTTTTAATTTCATTCTCATACCACGGATATTTAAGCTAATTAAACATAAATTGTCAGCCATTTATAAATAATTTAAAAACTAAATAATGTGTAGTTTAAAAGTTAGTACCTTTCGCTGTCTTGTCTTCAGTTTTGGATTTTATCTCCCTCTGTGGTGTTTCTTTCGTTGTTGTCGTCCTCCTCTTGGTCTCCGTCGTCGGTGTCAGTATCTGTGTTGATGAAAAGTGGCCCTGCCGCATCGCTGTTTTCGCTCTGTTTGTCTTGTGTTTTTGAGGATTTCTTGTTTGGTTGGAAGGGGACGTTCCCTTACTCCTCTTCTTTCACGTCCTTGCTGGGTGACGAGTTCCTTCTGTCTCCCCATTGTCTTTTTCTGCCGTGGCTGATGACTAGAAAACCGTCGTCTTCGTCTTCTTGTGTTGTTTTTGTCGCTGTTACTGAGTCCTCGTCTGGCCTCGTGGCTTCTTTTTGGCCGACTGTCTCGGCGACATCTTGTTTTTTGTCGTTCGAATTTGTTTGAAGTTTTTCCCCGAGTGCGGAAAACTCCTCTTGGTCTTTCAGTTGTTTGTTGAGGATTGCCTTTCTTTTGTCTCCTTCTCGGGCATTTGTTGGCCCAGTGTGAGTCCAGGCCACATGTAGGACATTGGGTGCGGCGACCAACCATTGTATACATAATACGGTGGTCTCCTGTGATTTTCGCAGGAGCCGTAATCTTGGCATAATGTGATATTGGTTTTGTCGGGGTACACAGGACTCCCCATTTTCCGCCACCGTACTGAATGCGGAATACTTCCGCATTTTCGTCACCAATTGTCTGCTTCACAATGAACTTGACTCCCTCTGGAGGAATCGTGTTGGGAAGCCAATGAATCGTCACACGTTCTCGTTCCTTTTCAAAGTGTTCAATCGACACCTTGAGTCCCTCCGTCGGCAGTTTATCTTTTTGCCATGCAGGCCTTTGTAAACTGCCACATGGGCAGCTTGAGTCAGGTTTACAAACCACCGTGTGGGTGTTTCGTAACGATAAATGTCCGTTACTCCGCCAGCAGGCACCCCGCATGGGCCGAGCAACGTGCTGGCAATTAACAGGGGCGTGCCTTTGGCCGCCGCGCCAGGTCCGGTAATAGTGAGAACCAACGTACCTTTTTTATGAAGCGGTTTCCCCTCGAGAAAACGGTCGATATCCACAGATTCCATGTTGTCAAAAGGTGCCATGGCTGCTGTTGAAGAAGTTCCGGAAATATCACCACAATGAAAAATCTAAAACACGAAAGATTTGTTCGTTTGTGAAGAGAGTCATAGCCACTAATGCATTACAGTAATGGTTGTTTCCTAGGATCCCAGATCGGCGAAGTACGTCATAAATTAAGCAAAGGCATTACTTTCTGACGGACATTAACCTACCTGTGATGCTTGAAGACCTAAATACATCAATTATAGACATATAGTTATGTTTCTAATTGCAACACATATAAAGTAAATATTTACACGCATACAAACAGGAATACAAACAGGTAAATATACAAACAGCAGTTGATTTCAAAGGGAGGAACATTGGATCAGGGGACACTACAGACTTAGAAGGGCGAGTTGAATATTCATCCACAAGCGGAAGCTAGATAGGCGAATATCAGCATACACACAACTAAGATAAGTGAAAGTACATTTCACGGGAGCCATGAATTATATATTCATGTATTGCATCCGTAATAGGAGCAATTTGTCTTGGGATATCGGTGAATCGGTATTTTGAGGGGCATTAGTTTATTAAACGCGCCCTGGTTCAACACAGCTCCCAAGAGTGTAATGTAATGACTCTTGCTTAGAGTGGAGATGTGTTAAGCTGATCTAAGACCAGTGGTTAGATACAGCAAATTGTGACCAGACATCTTCCCTTCATTGTCACTGTTATCTCTGTCACATTTGATCTTCATTGTTGCTGTTATCTCCGCCACATCGTCCCTTCATTGTCACTGTTATCTCTGCCACATCTTCCCTTCAATGTCACTATTATCTCCCCCACATCTTCATTTCATTGTCACTGTTATCTCTGTTACATCTTCCCTTCATTGCAACTGTTACCTCTGTCACATCTTCCCTTCATTGTAACTATTATCTGCACCACATCTTCCCTTCATTGTCATTGTTATCTCTGTCACATCTTCCCTTCATTGTCACTGTTATCTCCGCCACATCTTCCCTTCATTGTCACTATTATCTCTGCCACATATTCCTTTCATTGTCAATGTTATCTTGTCACATCTTCCCTTCCATGTCACTATTATCTCCGCCACATCTTCCCTTCATTGTCACTGTTATCTCTGTCATATCTTCCCTTCATTGTCACTGTTATCTCCACCACAACTTCCCTTCATTGTCACTGTTATCTCTGTCACATCTTCCCTTCATTGTCACTATTATCTTCGCCACATCTTCCCTTCATTGTCACTGTTATCTCTGTCACATCTTCCCTTCATTGTCACTGTTATCTCTGCCACATCTTCCCTTCCATGTCACTATTATCTCCGCCACACCTTCCCTTCATTGTCACTGTTATCTCTGTCAAATCTTCCCTTTATTTTCACTGTTATCTCTGTCACATCTTCCCTTCATTGTTACTGTTATCTCTGCCACATCTTCCTTTCATTGTCACTGTTATTTCTACCACATCTTCCCTTCATTGTCACTGTTATCTCTGCCACATCTTCCTTTCATTGTCACTGTTAGATCCACCACATCTTCCCTTCATTGTCACTGTTATCGCTGTCACATCTTCCCTTCATTGTCACTGTTATCTCTGCCACATTTTCCCTTCATTGTTTCTGTTACCTCTGCCATATCTTCCTTTCATTGTCACTGTTATCTCTGCGTTATTTTCCCTTCCATGTCACTATTATCTCTGCCACATCTACCATTCATTGTCACTGTTATCTCTGTCACATTTACCCTTCCATGTCTCTGTTATCTCTGTTACATCTTCCCTTCATTGTCACTGTTATCTCTGCCACATCTTCCCTTCCATGTCACTATTGTCTCTGCCACATCTTCCCTTCCATATCACTATTATCTCTGCCATATCTTCCCTTCCATGTCACTATTATCTCTGCCACATCTTCCCTTCCATGTCACTATTGTCTCTGCCACATCTTCCCTTCCATGTCACTGTTATCTATGCCACATCGTCCCTTCCATGTCACTGTCATCTCCACCACATCTTCCCTTCATTGTCACTGTTATCTCCACCACATCGTCCCTTCCATGTCACTATTATTTCTGCCACATTTTCCCTTCATTGTTTCTGTTACCTCTGCCATATCTTCCAGTCATTGTCACTGTCATCTCTGCCACATTTTCCCTTCATTGCCACTGTTATCTCTGTCACATCTTCCATTCATTGTCACTATTATCTGCGCCACATCTTCCCTTCATTGTCACTGTTATCTCTGTCACATCTTCCCTTTATTGTCACTGCTATCTCTGCCACATCTTCCTTTCATTGTCACTGTTATCTCTGCCACATCTTCTCTTCATTGTCACTGTTATCTCTGTCACATCTTCCTTTCATTGTCACTATTATCTCTGGCATATCTTCCCTTCCCTTCCAGGCAGAAGTGTTGCATTTAGGCATCCTAGGCGGAACCCCTGGCTGCCACTCGAGGAACCCCGGTTGAAAAACTCTGCTCTATGCTGATTATTTAGGCTCCTATTTATATATTTTGCAAACCTAATTATGAGATATATTCTATTACCAAAGGTACCTATAAATTTTATATGACCTTTGATGAGTCGTAGCTTCACCAGTCACCCATAGTCCTCTGCTTTTCTTGTGTTTCAATAGGAGTTTAATTATGTTTCTAATTCAATGTCTTTTTTTTTTCATTTTCAGATCCCGTATTCTTCACCCTTCTTTACCACTGCTTAGAAAAGAAAAAGTAGACGCCGAGTGTCGCGTGTTCATTGAAGAATGGGGAGTAAAGTACTTCTTTGTGGAAACAATGGACCAGAAAACCAGTTGCGTAATATGCAGCGAAAGTGTTGCCGCTTTGAAAGAGTACAATCTTCGGCGCCACTACAAAACAAAATATCTATCAACATATTCAAAGTATTGTTCATAATGAGTATCCGGCCCACGCTCGTCATTTTGTCAGTTATCGGCCCGCCGTGAAAAAAGTTTGTTGACAACTGGCCTATGTGATTGGAATGAGAGAGGTGAAAGATTAATAAGCCAAGTGAGCAGAAGAATACCTAGTCTGGCACAGTCAAGGCTTGCACGCACTTATAATCGCGATGGCGAAAGAGCGTGCAAGTTTATCGAATTTAGTTAGTTAGTTGGTTAGTTAGTTAGTTAGTTAGTTAGTTAGTTAGTTAGTTAGTTAGTTAGTCGACAGATCATCCTCATTGCACACCGAACCATTCAGTCCATAAGTGCTCGGATCCCCTCCTCAGCAAATCCCGCAGCGTGTAGCGGCTAACGACACCAGTTCTGTGTTGGTTTATCAATCTTCTTTGGCTTCCTGCGTAGTGTTCTTGTTTGGCCACCCCTCTTTTAATTTGCTGTTCTCGCAGTCTGACCATGGTTGTAGATTCACAGTCATCACTTGGTTCACGCAAAAGTCTTACTTCTCGTAGAGCATTCAGAATTTCAGCCTGGTCCATGGCGCGCCCGCCCTCCACCGTAGCCTCACCTGCGAGCTTGTCAGCCCGCTCATTTCCTTGTACTCCCGCATGTCCTGGCACGAAGATGAAACTAATCTTTGCCAGCCGAGACCGCTCCAGAGGCAGCAACCATTCTCTTTGGATCGACCCCTCCTCTATCCTCTTGATCATGTTCATTGAGTTGCTAAGGAAACATGCCCTAGTGTATGTCTGTGTCTCGAGCCATGTTATTGCTTTACTTACTGCCATGACTTCCATAGTCAGGCTACTTGTGGTCTCAGTGAAAGCACCAGAGTCCTCCTTCACAATTCTCCCTCCGGCCCGAGCTGTAAAGGCCCATGAGCTTCTCACATGTCGGACGACCGTCCCATCTGTGTAGATGACAGCATCACCGTATAGCGAATTCTCAAAAATCAACGCTTGTACTTCAGCCTCCACAGCAGTCGGATTTTCTTGTCTGCATTTTCTATCTAGTTGGATGCAAACTGAAAAGGATGTGCAGAAATCTGTTGTCACTTGTACCCACTCCTCGCCAGGTTCTAAGTCCTCAAGTGAACACACCTGTTAAAGAATGTCTTCGGCTTGACCCATCCACGACCGTCCTCTTTTTTACCTGCTGCCATTCACCTTCATAATTTCACTATGCAGTGGATGTTGTGTGTTTGCGTTAACTCTGAGGTAGGCGCGTGCTCTGCAAAGATGTATTCTCTCTTCAATGGTTGGAAAATCAAGGAGGTAGCGCATCGCCCTGCATGCTGTATCTCTTGTACATCCAAGAATAATGCGCATAGCTTCATTCTGTATCCTTTTCATCCTTTCTATCTGCTTACGGCTGAGAGTCAGGATTGCCATTGCATACTCAAAAACAGACATGACCAGCCCCTCGTACAGAAGACATAGATGGCGCTGCTTACAGTTTGCTGCCGCCATCACCCGTATCACAGCCAAACCCCGCTTGGCCTTTATTATCATCTGGGCTATGTGCTCATTATAAGCAAGGCTTCGGTCTAACCGTATCCCCAGGTAATTCATTGCCTGCGTTCTTTCCACCGTCTTTGAACACAGCTTTACAGTTGGTGTTGGAGTGTTGACAATATGATTATTCAAAGAGAACCAAGTCACTGTTGCCTTTGTTGGGTTGACCATTGCCCCCGCTTCATCACACCAAGTACTTATGCGATTGAGTTCGGTTTGTAGTTCCACAGCAACCTGCTCTCTATCCTTACCCTGACGATACACTAAAACATCATCGGCATATGACAATGTCCTGCCAGGTCCAGTGATCTGCTCACTGGTGATTCTCACTGTGTAGGCGTTGAACAGTACCGGAGATAATGGTGATCCCTGTGGTAGGCCAGGATATATTGTTTTTGGTTCATAAGTCCACTGCCACATCTAAAAACTATTTTCCGTTGGAAGAGGGTTGCAGCGATCCAACTAAGGAGGAATGGACTTACTTTGCGTTCAAGAAGCTGAAGCATTAAAAATGTCCAATGGTACTCTGTTGTACGCGTCCTCAAGATCAATCGCTGCAGCAAAGGTTTCAATGCCTGAGTGGAAACCTTCATAGACATCATGGGCAAAAACTGCTGCATTGGTCCAGGTTTCTCTTTTTGTGCGATTTTTATTTCGAATCTATGTAGACAAACATTAATATTATGTTTGGAGGAAATGTCATTTATATTGTTTGTAAATATCATTCATTTTGAACAAATAGTTGTCTCCCCCCTCTCTCTAGCTCTCTCTCTCTCTCTCTCTCTCTCTCTCTCTCTCTCTCTCTCTCTCTCTCTCTCTCTCTCTCTCTCTCTCTCTCTCTCTGCCAAATGGTGCATTGCTTTCTAATGGTCAGCCCCCCCCCCCCATTTCTTTAACATAAATATCTCTTATAATAATAAATCATGCGTGTTCCCAGTTGCTTAGAGCATATTTAAAACAACATTCTGCGGAATTACCAGATAGCTAAAAGAAAGATCAGCAATGAAAGGGGAGGGGGGCATAAACATCTAATATTGTTATAAGGGAGATTACTAGAATTAAGAAAAAGAAATCATATTTTTCTTATCCCCATATCCTTTACAGGACATCGCTGTCAACACAAGCATCTTTCAGCTATCTGTTGATTTCTTGGCAAGATTACGCTCAGTAGTTTGCCATTGCTTTCTGAGCGGCCGGCTCAGTTATTCCGCAAGTCACCATAGGGTTTCGAACTGCTTCCAGCTCTCCTCCGCTACGAGACTCTGCGTGATAAACGGAGGCTAGAGAGACAGGCACTTAGCTATAATATTAATGCCTTGATTGCTCACTACACTTATTAATAATTATGTTCAAGCATTCTGCGGAATTACCAGATAGCTATAAAAAAACAAAAAAAACAAAGCCGTCTCCGTGGCCAAAGTTTGCGAACGCGGTTCGAGAGCCGCTTATTAGGCGTTCGAAACGCAGCCGCGACCGATTTGGGCAGCAGACCGTGACGCGTTGTTTTATAACGCGTTGGTATGGGAGCCTGTCAATCAGAAAGCACTGGAAAACTACGGAACGTAAAATATTGCCTAGTGCATCAACAGCAACTGAAAATGCTGGTGTTGACTGCAACGTCCTGCAAGGGACATGAAAAAAAAACCTAGACCAACAATGTATAGGGGGCATAATCACCTAACATTATTATAAGGGAGATTACTAGAATTTAAAAACAGGAATTATATCCGTAGCTATAATATTAAAAAGTATCTTATATATCTTCTTTCTTATATCTTGAAATTGAAACTAGTATTTGTCAACTCAAATATAATAGTTAAAGAATATTATTTTTATAATACTTATAAAAAATTTTTATCAATTTTTATGTACTTACATTTTATAACCCACTTTTTAGTTCTATAAGTATTTAAAAAATTTAAAAGTTATACTTTTAATGTAAGGTTACAAACTTTAATCCAGATAAAAAATTTTTACTGGCTCTCTTAGGGCCACATAAAATTTAAGACAATTCTGTCCTAGAGGTTAGCGACTTTTCTCCGTAATCTCGTATACTCTCGTAAGTAACGTGACGACGGTGAGAATCAGCAGTGGTTCGAATCGAGTCGGTAACTTACGGGGTATGTGAGCCGGCCGCTCAGAAGCACTGACAAACTAATGAACGTAATCTTGCCAAAGAAATCAACAATCAGCTGAAAGATGTTGATGTTGACAGCGATATCCTGTAAAGGATATGCAAACATTATTACATAAATAAACACACATAGTATTATTTAGCGCTCACAGAAGGAGAAGAAGTAAGTAGAGACTAGAGGACAACATACATTTTGAAAGCTATAGTTACCGACCGGAAAAATAAAATAACATTTAAGGGAAATTAACCACACACAACCCAAACTTTGATAGAAAAAGAAAACCCCGCCGCGGAGCAAACACGGCTAGGGCTTTCTGATCGTCAGAAGTGTATCTTCTTCCCCAAGTGTTTCAGACCATTACACTCTTGATACTCTAGGGGCGGTCTCAGTACGGGGCATGAATTCGGGCGTCTTTTCCCTGCCGTAGAGATGTCTCCAGATCTTTTTTTTTTCACTATACAGTGAACATATTTTCAGAAATGTAGAAGATATCAATGGAATCGTCATTGGAGAACGAAACATCAATAACATTAGATATGTAGATGACACAGTATTGATTGCAGACAATGATCAGGATCTGCAACAATTAGTAGATGCGGTTGTTGTACACAGTGAACAACTGGGGTTAGAATTAAATTGTAAAAAGACACAGAATATAATCGTCATTGGGAAGAAATAAATACCACAATGTAATATAGAAGTAAATGGAAATATTCTCCGCCAAGTGAAACGGTACAATTATCTCGGAACAGTCATAACATCTTATGGTAGATGCGTTGAAGAGATTAGAACAAGAATCGCCAGGACGAAAGTAGCCTTTAGCAAGATGAAAAACATATTTAAATATTGAGCACAACCCACTACTGGCAACGCCGATCGCATTCTGTTATGAACCTAAGGCCTATCCACGTCAATATGGAAGCACTATACTCGAGTTTCGCCCTCATTTGAGCTCGTCAGTAGTGCATATCCCTGACCGGATCCGGAAACAGTCCCGGATCACGCGTGTGAAGCGGGTGTGTAACCACGCGGCACACACTGGACACACCAAATTATCACATAAAACATATTGACCAATAAAAATATATCAATTGAATCGAGAAAAAGAGTGTTGAGGTGCTGCATAGAGCCTCTACTTTTGTATGGAGGTGAAACTTGGATAACGGGCAGTCAAGCTGAAAAACATCTGATGGCTGTAGAAATGTGTTTTCTGAGGAAATTGCAAAGAATACCATGGACAGACAGAAAAACCAATGACCAAGTATTACAGGAAATAAATGAAAATTGTAAATTGATTAGAGAAATTAGACGTAGACAGTCAAAATTTATTTGGACATGTTATGAAAAGAAATGAGTTGGAGAACTTGGTGACAACTGGCAAGATCGAAGGGAACAGACCAAGGGGAAGACCGAGAAGTAAATACCTGGATGGATTGGCCACATGGCATGGTCGAGACAGGAACACTGAGCTTATCCATGACTCTGGTGATCCAGTGAAATGGCGAGTCATGACCGCCCGCGCTTTCCGGCATGGCACATAATAGATGGATAGAGACGTTCGGTCACTTTCGTTTTCCTTGTTGTGTTTTTCCCTTAGCTGTTACCATGTCCACTCTCAAGCCTCCCCTCCCTCAGAGAGGAGAGTCTGTGCAGCTTGTGCTTGCCCCTTAGCATTTGTGGTCGTGAGGAGCTTGCTTCATCCTCAGCCACGGCCTCTATCGCCTCCTTACGTCTCCGTTGCCATGTTTCATCTTCGTACCCCGTTCATGGCGCCGCACTCTACTAGGAAGCCGGTTCTTCCGTTTGGTTCCTTGACCCACCTCTTGGTCTCTGCAGCTGAGTGCGACTAACGGCCGATTACCACTCTGTTATGGAGGTTGGACTTCGGCCGACATTTTGCATGATTTGACTTCACTCAGATTCACCACCCTCGCTCGGAGTAAAGGCTATAGAGTTGACACGAGACGTTGCAAGTTTGAGTTCTTAGATGATGAGATGTGAGGCGTTCTGCAGTTATCGCTTTTAACCTTACTAGTTTCGAGACTCGTCCCACTTCAGATTTCGAACAATTTCTTAGCCACCACGAGGCCTTTTCGGCTGCCTCACCCAGTTGTTTTTGTGCCCGAGTTCTTGCTTGTCCTTTAATGCCCAATTGCTTTAGCATATCATACACGGAGTGAGAGACTAGGCCTCTGGCGCCTACCTCTACGGTAAATAACCTGGCGGTGTACCCTTCCAGCATGAGACACGCGACCATGTCATCGTACTTCTCTATCTTGTACGTATGCTGCTCCTCAATATTAGACTCGAATGGGACTGTCAGCTCAATCAGCGTTAGCTGCTTGGCTGACGAGGCGCTGAGTACGATGTCAGGTCGCAAGTAAAACTTTTGGATCACCACAGGGTATATGCCACGGCCCTTTAGATCCATGGTCAGTCCTCAGTTATCCGCAAAATTGAGAAAGGTCGGAAGCGGCAAGTCGGCAGCACTGCCTTCATTGTCTCTGAGTTGCTGCCCGGCTCGGACGAAGTAAATATCTATCGACCTCGGCCTGCCCCCCTTGTTCGCCTGCATGCTGGCTACATCCACTATGGCCACCAACTCAGTAAGGACTTTCTTGTGACGCCAAGGGAATCGGTCTTGTGTCAGGGCGACTTTGCATGCGGACAATACGTGCTCCGCTGTCTGAACCTTTTTACAGAGGGGACAGACTGGGTCGGTGGCTTTATC